>OY755239.1:6352435-6754252 GCA_963576725.1 Azorinus chamasolen | reverse complement strand
CTGTCCAGTGGACAAGCATGTGCTGTTCAATGATTAACTATGGGCTGTCCAATGAATACCATGTACTGTTCACTGGTCAACCATGTGTTTTCCAATGAATAACCACGCGCTGTCCAATGTATACTTATGTGTTGTTCCATGGATAACTATATGATGTTATAGTGTAAGGTCGACTAACCCGTCTGCCCAATCTCAGATTTGCTGAACATTTCACTAACTTCTCATTCGGCCAAACATTTGAAAAACTGGGAGTCAACTCTCAGATTAAGGGTCAGACAGCTTGGGGTTTGATGAGACGCTGAGTTACATACCATCTCATTTGAGCCAAAGCTATTTGCAAATTCATAATAAGAGTTAATGAATACCACATTTCTGTCTTCATAGCCCATTTCCCTGCATTGTTTGACCCTAAAGGTTTGCTGTGGTAAGAAATGCGGGTGTGACAGATCGCGTAATAATTACTATAAACTGTGTTGCAATACTGTCTAAGAATACGTGTGGATAAATAACATGTACAAACGTTTGACGGATAGTTGTGGGACAGAGAGAGGGAACGTATGACTTATATATAATAGTACTTTTTTCGGGGAGCTGGAACAAAACTATTGAGATCCGTTGCCACTGGCGGTCCTAACGTTAACAAAAAGGTATTTGAATTCCAGAGGAAGTTTCGAGTCTCGTGTGACTGCTACAAAACTTTTATTAACGCCATTGCCTGCTATTAAACATGATGTCAGTCTGTAATTATTTTCGTTTACTTCCAATTCGTTCAAGCTCTTGAGTTACTCGGTTTCTCATCTAGATTCATGGTGTTTGCAATTGTCAGCTAGGTCGCAATTAGTATGCGAAGGGTTAATGCGATCCATAAATCACGGTATTAGTATAAATTGAACATTCAAACATAGGGATATATCCGTAAGGACATTTGTGGTAAGAGCTTACTGAATGTTGACCCTTAATCACGGCTTCGATATTCACATGATGATAGAGAGCGAGAGAGAGGAAAAACACGGCGATGAGAAAAATATTCATTGGCCCTGAATATTTTCATATTACGAATTAACTAATGTCCACACAGTATAATATTCTTAACATTTGGGACCATCGAGCATGTTTCCATTGAATTACCTCTTTCGCTGGCATTGTCGCATCGATGAATACCTATGCAAACAGTGTGTATCCAGATGAGGCACCGAGTAACTCGACGTCTCATCAGGATCCAAACTGTTTGTTACTGTGACTGTTTCTTGAAACAAAAATGAAGACAATTAAAAATGAAAAATTGTAGCAGACGACAAAGTTTGTAGACGACAGAGCTAAACGATTGTTCTTTGACGGAAATGCAGAAAGTATAAGTATTGCTTCCATCGTGTATGTCGACGAAAAAGGGTAACTATCAACCCATTCCCTCCTAGATTAATTTTAGGCCTAACGTCTTTAAATAAACCTACTGAAAAGGGGCATTTACTAAAAAAGGAAATGTTTAGACTTATATAGTTTTTAGACCATTGTGATAAATGGGACATTGGCTCCTATTGAGAAAATGTTTTAAATTGGTTTAAAAAATGGCTTTTACAGAGTCGTCAAACGGCATCAGTAGGAGGGAATAGTAAACAACATTGGGTGATTAACCTTTTAATTCTAGCCGATCACTTTCGTTTATTTGCAAGATTTTAATGATTTACATGTTCTAAGCGTTAAAGCACTTTGCGAATGACATTTAATTTAAATTGTTGTCCATCACGGATCGACTTGCTATTTAAATTAGCATTTGCATGTTTCAAATGTTTAACAGACGAATGCTGATTGCATGTAACAGCTAACATCGTGCCAACTGTCCGTCCTAAAAGACAGATACATGTACTAAAACATTCAGTGATACTTTTTGGATATTAGATCTAAGCAGGTTTGTAAAACCTTTCAATTTACGTCGTGCAATATTCTAAAAGTGTAGAATCCCCTCAGCAAATGTAACGGAAAATTGTTTTTATGTTAACCATGTTTTTATCAAGGCATCGTAGCATGTTGTCACCTCAATTAACGTCACTGACAAGGAATTGGTATTTTTATGCATACTAATTGCAGAGCTGAAAACATCTGTAATAACATTTTGTTTAATGAGTGAGGACAATCACCCCTAAACTGAGTTCCAAACTAATGTTATATGATTACCATTGACTGTTCGATTTAGCGAATCTGTTGAGGTTCTGCATAAGAATAAGACTTGAAGACAACGAAACCGTGACTGTATTTCGTAGGCAAATTTACGATACCGAATACAGTAAAAACTCAATTATTTCAACACATAAAAACGTTGATAATTAAGACAATTGGCAGCTTAATACAGGATGAAAATCATACAGAAAGCCTCTCTATGAGCTTTATGCATGATATTCACCGTGCATTAAGCAGCTTCTACTTAAAAGTGCATCAACTCATCATTATAAAATGTTCGAAGTGTCGAGTTTTTACTATAGTTTAGGCCAAGTTTACACGTCCAATAATTCGGTATCGAATCCATTTCCACACTAACTGTTGTTTTGTAAGTGAAATTGAAGTAAAGTGTGGTATAAACACTGAATACCTTAAAGGGGTTACATATGATGTTTCAATACCTTTTACCCATTCCTGAGTATACCCAAGAATATAATGCACTGGGTGAGCTAGCCGGGAAGCTGCCAGGCGACACAATTTCCAATTGTTTAAATATGTTTTAATACACTCGGTATTGCCGGTATTGTTGATGGGAAATGCCTTAAATGTCATTATAACATAGATTAAGTAATACACCGAACAGTTTGCTATCTAGGTTGGACCCGGGTCAGGTTGATATGTCTGGGTGTGCACTATTCTCATCGTATATCACTGTGTAGCCCTGGGAGTACTATCAGGGATGCTTGGTCCAGGGCCAGTTTAACGTGACTCAATGTACATTAAAAGTACAAGCGTGAGTCATGCAGGAAACACCACATCAGAACAAACAGCCGCCCGAACAGCAACACAAGAAAACAGCAAATGTACATAACTAGCAAAAACATAAAGAGACGCACAAAGACAAAACAAACAAGCAATAGGAGGAAGATGGAACTACCGCCTTGGAACGGTCAGTGACAAAGCTCATCAGTATTTACCGCTAAAGTACTAGTCGGATGGATTGATAGTCGTGGGCCAGGTTATGATTTATTATGCATTAATCTCACCATCATCGTTGCTTTGAACTGGACATATTTTAAGTACTCATAGAGAGTGTGTTTTTCTTATTTTATATTTACCAGTCAGTGTTTATCACAATTGCAGAATAAATGCATGAATATACGGCAAAAACGATGACTGTATCATTTTTCTCTACACTCATTTCGTATAGTATATAGTTGTCTCAAATAATTTTGGATAGATAAAATAATGAAGTACAGACAAACATATCGATCAAGGCCGGTCGCAATTATTAAAAACATCACAAGCTTGCTTCGGGCAGTTGCAACAATTTCTAAGCGGAAAATCGAAAAAGCAAATACAGTATAATTTGCTTGCCGTTCGTAATACTTGCATTGCGCGTGTAAATTGCTATTTTACTTAAGCGTGTGTTGCATGTGAAATAGAATCTTGCCAGTTAAGTTTACAAATCTCTAATTGTTTTATGAACTAAAATGATGTTTTCTGCTGAGGGAAATTAATATGAGATATGATAATCAAACCCTGACAACATGCAATATATCGTGATAATTCTAATCCTAACAGTCCTGGTAATTTGACACCTGTCAAAGCAGGCAATATTGTCAACGTATAAAGATAACCAATTATGTGGTGTGCAGAAATATGAAACCGTTTAATAAAGCAATTAAACCTTCTTAATATGCAGGAACCTAGTTAAATCAACCTTTGCAAGCAATGTAGACCGAGATCAGATACCTCTGTCAGATCAATTACCATTCGGAACAGGCTTTGGGCAGTCTAATGTCAAATCTGGAAATATCGGCGTTGTAAGGGTTAAATATCAGTTAAATCTGTTGGCATCTGTGTATTGCGTATGCCTGTTATATAGACAACAACGAATATACATGTATACTACTTTCGAAGAAATATTAAACCCTTGCAACGTTGAGGTTTCAAATGTACTATTCCAAAATTCAAAAAGGTCAAGAATACCGTGACTATTTAGAGATTTTGGAAAATTAAATTGTAACATGACACACAGTGTAGACCCTGGTGAGACTGCCTCTCTATAATCACTATCGTTACATTGTTTGCAAAATACTTAAGCGACTCGTGTTCCGTACTGAAACTGTTAAGCTGATACGCTTAATCATTTGGCCTACAGTAAACGTTGTGTTCAGGCTACTAGCTATATACCTAATGAATATTCCTAATGAATATTCATGTAAGAAATGAGTGAACTCACTTTAGTATTCTTCCTCTTATTTGTTATGGAGTGAACATTGCATTTTAAAAATCGACCTGTATGTTTGGTATAGTCCTTATGCACAAATAATTCAGTGACATGCATTAACTGAAATTGGAAACTGCCTTGCATACCAAAGCCCTGTCATTGAACATTGCCAACACTTTAGAGAAGGTTTTCTTCCATAGTATCTGGAATCTGTCTTCTTACTTAGCCTTTTACTCCATGGATATGCCTTTGTAAAAAGAGTAAACCCAGATCAAACGGTTCTTGTAGGAACCGTTTGATCAGGGTCTATTCTGTTTACTGATGGGATAAAACATTTGATTCTACAGTTTCTGATCTCATCATTTGGTACATGGAGTAAAAGGTTAAGTAGGGATTTTAGCGACATTGAAGTACTTAAATTGCCCTTAATCTATTTTTACCTCATTGTTGGTGTACAAGTCCAAACATAAATGTGTCCTGCCTAAAGCTAATGCATGTCCCCAAAGCAAATAAATAGACTTCTTTAACTCTTTCCTTCATATAAACGTCTTTCTAGCATCTGCAAACAGATGTCCCAGATGCGATGGCTCCTATAGGAGCCGTTTGATCAAGGTCTGCTCTGTTTGCTAATGGGATTTGAAAGATATGTTTCTTTACTTTCTAAACTGTCTATAATGTTCAACATTTCATATTTCATTATAACTATGTTGTCCCTGAATATTCAGTAGGTATTGACGTTTGGAATACACATAGAACATGGAAAGGGTTCAACTGAAGTCATAGAGAGGATTTAACTCATTCTCTCCTAGGCTATTTTTAGATCTAACCTTTTTTAATAAATCTACCAAAAAGGAGCATTAATTAGAGAAAAGGAAAATTTTAGAATTTTGTAGTTTGAAACCATTGTGATAAATAGAGCATTTGCTCCTATAGGAGCAAATGCTCTATTTATCACAATGGTTTCACAGTGTGAATTTTATAGAGGCGCAAAGATGCGTCCCTAGGGGGTAATGTGTTAATGAAGGTATAGATACTGGTATCAATGTTTAACCAAAACACGAAGGTAAATGAACGCATGTTTCAGGGAATTCTCTATTAAAACCTATATAAATATTTTCTGTCAGGAATGCTACATATATTAATTGAAATAAATTGTTTATTTATTCACCCAATCTTGAACACACTTCAGCGCAATTGTCATAAATCCATTCAAATATCCAGTCCGGTTTGAAATCAACAATTGTTTATACCCACAGTAAAACGCATTTAAACCGGAATTGTAGTAGAGAAGAACTGAGTTACTTTTAGGTAGGTACTGTAGCTGCTTAATGCAATGTGAAGGTCATGTAGAGAGCCCCTAGAGGAGTTTCTCTATGAGCTTTCTGCATTACATTCATCCTGCATTAAGCTGCCACATGTCTCCAAGAGCGACATTTATACTAACTTTAACTTCCGGGTTTTCCGGTGTAGAGAAGTTTTACTGTATATGAATGTGTTCCGGAAGAAATAGCTATTTCGATGTGTGAGAGTGAATTGACAATTTTACAATAATACATGTCTTACTTATTTACCCTGAGATGCAACTGGAATTTAATTATTCTTTCTGCATTGCATTTGCAATGAAACTTTTTTCTGCTTTGACTCCAGGGTGATATTATTAAATTATTTATTGCAACTTCTAATTACGTGACAGGAGTTTAATTAACTTGGATCAATGACGACTCATATTTCACCCTTGCCCTGTTCTATGTTTATTTAATACCTACTGAATATCCATGGAAAAGAAAGTTATAATTAAATATGGTAGTCGGAACCTTGTAGCCTTTTTTAGAAAATAAAGAAAAATAGATTTTTCAAATTCCATTAGTAAACAGTATAAAACAGTACTACCCTGTTTTCAAATGCGTGAAAACACGTTTATATGAAGGAAATGTTTAATCTAGTTGCTACACCAATTACATAAAATATTATGTCATATAAGATGTGGATGAGGGATTGGTAAATACTACAGTAAAACCTCTCTATAACGACCTCTAATATGTGTTAATTAGTTGGTATTTAGGGCAGGTTGTTGATTAAAGCAAGGTGGAAGTAAAACAGAACGCTCCTATAGGAGCGTTCTGTTTTACTTTCACCTTGCTTTAAGCATCCACCTGCCTTTAACACAAAATATTTGATGTAATTTAGTGCCCGATATAGAGAGGTTTTACTGTACAACTAATATTGATTATGGCAATGAGTATTGTGGTGATGATGATTATACTAACGATAAAGCAGAAGACGTAGAAGAAGATGATGACAATACCGTAGAAGATAAGGGTGGTGAAGATGACGATGATTTAAGAAAGAAATATTTCAAAATGCCACGCATGGGATTGAAAATATTTGTTTGCTGGAATTAGATTTATGTATCATTCAATCGCC
Organism: Azorinus chamasolen; assembly: GCA_963576725.1. Classification (NCBI taxonomy): domain Eukaryota; kingdom Metazoa; phylum Mollusca; class Bivalvia; order Cardiida; family Solecurtidae; genus Azorinus; species Azorinus chamasolen. The sequence goes on along the minus strand of OY755239.1, from coordinate 6,747,441 downwards.
TCTTACTATTATTGCACACGGGTTAATGATTAAAGCCAATGTCTGACAAACCAAACGGATTTTGTTACATGTATGAAAGTGGTAATTCTTCAATCTATTTGAATACTGGAAACTCAAATACATTTGAGCATTTTTGAAGAATGTTTCATGATAGATTTGAAGGTCCGTCTTTTTTAATCCATATTAATTTATATTTCATGGCGAATTTCATCCAAATGTGTGGCAAATGTAACAAATGTAACATTTGGAAAATAACTTGTGAATGCAATAGTACAACCCTTGATATGGTAGTTCTCCAAAGAGTCCTCTGAGTTGGGTCTACACTGCTAGTCTCTTATAAGGTTAACAGGGCACATATGGGTTAAAATACTGAACAGGGAAAGGGTTAACTCATTCCCCCCTAGACTATTTTTAGACCCAACATCTTTGAGTAAATCTACCGGAAAGGAGCATTAACTGTAGAAAAGGATATTCTTTAGAATTTTGTAGTTTTGAAACCATTGTGATAAATAGAGCATTTGCTCCTATGGAGCTAATGCTCTATTTATCACAATGGTTTCAACATGTGACTTTTACAGAGGCGTAAAATAAGTAGAATAAATAGCCCATCTAATTCTAATAAATCGGAACATTACCTTTCAGGGATACGAAATCACATATGAGTACAAAACAGTATGTTTCAGCAACTTGCGTGACCTATTTATTTCTGTTATTCAAACAGTCGCATGATTGCTAACAGGACCAAATATTATGACAATAAAACACGTTAAATATCGTCAATATAAAACTAGACCTAGTTAATATTTTACCTCATGAATAGTAAGAACTAATGACATCATGAGTATTAAGTTGCAACATTTTTTGTAATGACATTATGAACAGGCAATCTGGCAGAAACAGCAACCAGAGCAAAAAAATAAAGGTGCGTACTCAAATACTATAGTCGCCATTTTCCACTAGACCATATGTTGTGATTACTCTTCAGAATCATCCCGAAAACACGATTCTAAAGAGTTATCAGAAACATAAAGTTTTGTGGAGAAATGAAGAATTTATTCTTGAAAATGCTTTTAATCTACACATCTTATCTGGACCGCTGAGTATCGTAAGATATATAATAATTCATGAGCAAACAGCGCGGGTCCTGATCAGACGGTTGTAAGAATAATTTGTCTGTATCTCTTGTTGTTTCTATGAGGTACAGTAAAACCCCTCTAATGCGACCACTTCAGGGATAAACATGATTTCTTCATAAGCAGGTGGTTGCTTGATGCAGGACGAAAGTTATGAAGAAAGCTCTTATAGGAGCTTTCTGTATAACTTTCGTCCTGCATTAAGCTACCATCTGCCTTTGCCACTGTGACTGTGCTGGTCGCATTAGAGGGGTTTTACTGTATATGAATAAAGTACTTTTTAACACCTTATTCAATGAATATTTATGTAAGAAATAATGACATTATGAATATTAATTATATTAATTATTATAATAGCTCATTGACACGGGTCTTATTCCAAACGATAGGTTTGCGCTCAGTTTTACGCTTAGCATGATAAGGGCTAAATTCCATCATTATTACAGTTTATGTTACTGACACATTCATTTGTTAGCTGTCAGGATATTTCGTTATCGTTTTTTCGAAAAAATAAACCTGTTGATACTGAGAACAACGCATGTAACATTGCTTTACAAAACATTGAGTATAGCCCATCTTGCAGAATTAGGCTGACGGCACATGTTTAAGACTACAAAAAATAGAGAGTTTTAATCAAAGACTGTCTATATATATTTATAAAAACAAAATTGACAAGCATTTGTTTTGAAATGTCATTTACGGGAAATATCACATACGGTAAAATATATATGATTGATGGTATTAAAATGAAAATCCCCTATGTAGATATACAAAATGTTTCACAATGAAGAAAATATTCCAAAATAGGGAATTAATATAATACATAAATACTTGAATTGCTCTGATCTAATACTTCGACCACTAAGGGCCCTTTTCATAAATTATCATGTCAAACTACACGTCACATTTTTGTTACATGCATTAAGCCATACAATCAAATGTTTCAAATAAGAATTTAAAGAGATTTAGTTGTGGTCGTTTCTTTTAAAATATTTGCATTCGATTCTAACTCATTTGAAATATTTGAAAATGTATATCATTTAATTACTCATTAACTCTTTCGGCGCCAATATCGCTTGTTGGTACCATTGAAAACAGTGCAGTCCCAGGTCAGATGCCGCATTTTCAAGGCGGCATCTGACTTGGGACTTCACTGTTTTCTGTATTATTTTAGCCCAAGCATACAGGATTTTAAAAACAAATGCTTTACTAATATACCTTTATTATTTAGTTTAGAATTATATTTAATATGAAATTATTATTGCAGACGACGCTTTTAAATTTGGCGCCAAAAGAGTTAAATTTAAATTACTTATTATCATCACTTCTACGTATGTGTTTTAGGATGACTACTATAAATATATTGCTAAAGAAAGCAAGTAGCAAATTGAAATACCATGTCTTGCAAACTGAGTTATACTTAGTCATATTAGTGTAACCGATTTTTTCAGAGTCTTACCCCGATTATTTCATGTACATAGAAAAGGGAATGAAAATATACTCAGCTTTTCTTTGGGGTGATGTTTAGCTTTTATTTCCTTAATATACCCATTCCTAAACTATTCTAAACATAACGAAGAGTATAAAAGGAGAGTTAAAGAAAGAATGACAGAAAGGTGAGCCCGCTTTGAGGTGAACAACTTGGGAGTGTCCTGAACTAAAGCTAGCATATAAGCCGATTCGAAAGTTTATAGAGTACATTTCCAAGGAAAATCATAACTTTCGCTTGGAATCAGGTAGGGACAAAAGAGGGGCGATACAAGTTAAATACCATGATATCTGTAATAAAGCATAATTTAGCATATACGAGGGTTGTTCGAAAAGTTTTGGGACAAATGCTGTAATTCTTTTATTTGTTAATATTTTTCTATGAAATTTTCATAAATGATAGCTGTGACTGTATCCTATTGATTAAATATTAAAACTTAATAAGAATAAACAGCTCAGTGGAGAACGACAAACTGCTTGCAAAGTAAAAAATGTTGTCTACTTAGAAAATACCAATAATGCATGAAAATGGAGCTATTCGAGGTTTTCATATCACTATTTCTTTAAACGGAATGGATTAAATGGATCAACAAGTGATAAAATGTGGCTTATAAAACATTTGAGGCTTCATTAGTATATCGTAATCAAATTTACAGTAAAAAAAACTCTATATAAAATATGTTGAAAACATTGAAGGAATTTGAGAAGGAGTACACGACACCAACTACCCATGTTCAAATGCTGACCGACCGACCGACCGCCCCGCCACAGGACGGCCACCAGGATGACTCCAGTGTAACCCCCTCTCTCCAAACTTTGTTTGCGGGGGTATAATGAAATATCATCAATCAATAGCACAATACACCATGAAGGAAAACAGGACCAGCCGTAATATGAATCATGATTACCAATTGATTGGTTCGCATAAATCAAGAAACCGTGACAACCAGCATAATTCCAGCCTTGTAGTGCTGAAATAAACACAGTCTTCCAAAGCTGTGGTCTGCTACAACTTTATCTTCACCCGAGTGGTTGGGTAAAATAGAGAAACTAATGACAGAGAGGCAAACAGCTTGGAACATGACGAGACACCAATTCTCTCGACGATTCATCTGGATCAAATCTGTATGCAACTGCTAGTCATATCGCGCTTTAGCATGAGCATGGTTATATTAAATATGCCAATAATGTAGCAGTGGCAGTGGCAATGAAGATTTCCAAGTACAAGGATCACTCGATTAATCCCGTAACCTTATTCCTCGAATTGTTTATGGGTAGTTGTTATGCAAATGCTATCAAAATTGGAATATTTATGACGATGATTTAATCCATATTTAGTGGTTTGTACAACGTGAGAATATTCGTTTTCCGCAGGCAATATAAACGTTTTCAGACCATTCGTTCTTCCTGTCTGTGTATAAGGTATACCAGAACCTACATTATCGGAATATCTTAATCCTTCACATGCTGAAAACACGTCTGCGCAATATTTTCACTGACGTCTTATTCTTTCAACGGTTTGAGACACTATTTACCCAGTAATAAACAGGTTGAGTCCGAATAGGAAGCTGAGTTACTCGACGTCTCATCTGGATTCCTATTGTTTGCAAATACCCGTAGAATCCCTCTAATGCGACCACTTATTGAATAAACACGGATGTCTTTATAAGCAGGTGGTTGCTTTATGCAGGACAAAAATAATACAGAAAGCTCCTCTAGGATGTTTCTGCATTATTTTGTCCTGCATTAAGCTACCACCTGCATCTAGCAACCAGAATTATACATCTTTTAGGTGGTCGCATTAGCGGAGTTTTACTGTACCAGTCAATACGCATTTAGTATAAGAAGAGTTTGAGCTCCTGGCAGATGCAAAGTTCTTACAAACGTATGTTACAAATGGTTGTTTTTCTTATCCTTTAATCATTTCGCTGTCAAATACATTTCGCTTGTTCAAATCATTGTCTGTTTCAGGATTCAACACCATCAAGGTGCCAACAATTTTGGATCATGATGAGAACCCAATTTACTTTTTCGCTTTATTATCCTGACAAATGCTGAAACAAAGATTGTATTACATTTTGTAAAACTGTATAGCAATACTTCAAAGCAAACCTTTCCTTCTGCCAGAGTATATTTCCTGCATATGATAATACTCCTTTAGTGGTTATTAGAAATATAACATAGCAGAACCCGTCTATAGCGACCGCTAAACTAATCAATATACAGTTGAACTTCCATATCTCGAGCTTCAAGGGACCATACAAATTAGCTCGAGATAAAAGAAGTTATCGAGTTATCCAATTTCTAATCTGGATCATTTCTCCTGCATTAAGCTGTCACATATATTTCTAGATATGCGTAGAAATGCATTTTATAGCAATTCTGTATTGTAAATATTAGAAGCATCGAACTTTAAGTTCGATTTATCCCTAGGTTCGAGTTATCCGAGTTCGAATAAATACGTTTTCCTACACATTTGCGAAAAAGGTAGACACAGAACAGACGGTTCCTATAGATGCCGTCATAATAAGGTCTGGTCTGTTTGCTTGTGACGTAATAAAACAATTGTTTAAAGAAATGCAAGCGCATTTTAAATACAGTAAACTCTCGATTATTCGAAAACTAAAATACATATCATTATCATACTTAAGACTGGTGGCAACTTAATACAGGGTGAAAGTCATGCAGAAAGTTTCTCTAGGAGCTTTCTGCTTGACCTGCACCCTACATTAAGCAGTATGCTGCTTAAAAGGGTCTAAATACTATTATACTAAAATGTGGACTAATCGAGGTTTACTGTATAAAATATGTGATGCGTATATGGCTTCAGACAATTGTAACATTCTCTGATTATCAAATTTCAACTTGCGTCTGGATTAGTGTTATAGCTCGCCACGCGTATATATCTGCTTAAACCATTCTTGGGCTAAGCACTGTAATACATGTAAAAACTTCACAATATCGTTTTCCTTAACCAGTAATTACTTACGGCAAAAAAATATAAAAAACAAAACAGGTAATCTTATTTTTATCGAAAGTTAACCTTCATTATGAGGATACTCCTTGGAATTGTTGCATCACGTGATTGGTTATTATTTAATTGTTTGGCACTTGTCAGGCATCGGTCAGAGTGTGAGGATTATTACGAGGAGCGTGATTAACAGCTATTAGCTTAACACTCTATGTATTATTCAGTTTTGCTTAACCTTTTCCCTGTTCTATGTTTATTTCAATTTTCAATGTCTACTGAATATTCATGAACAAAAATGTTATAATGCAATATAGAATGTGGAATATTGTAGGTATTTTAGAAAGTAAAGAAACATATATTTCAAAGTCCATTAGCAAACAGAGTAGACCTTGATCAGACGGCTCCTATAGGGAATGGGTTAAATGAGAGAATGGGTTAAATGATACCAGACATGTGTTCTGACATTGAAGTATACATGTTCGAACTTAATTCAATTTATGCACTTCACCCAGAGAAAGTGGGCGCTTAACCCTTCTCTTGCTGAATTTTAAAACACATTTCTCCTTCTTTATCCATGCCATGTTGTATAATTACATATAGCTGCGCTGTATACAAGTAGTTCGCTGTGCAAGCACTGCTGTGGAGTGCACTGGTTGCACAATCAACTTCAAAATAGTGCAGACCCTGATGAGACAGCTCCTGCAGGAGCTGTCTCATCTGGGTCTTCACTATTTACAGGTAGGTATATTGACGTGAATAGCAAGCGAAGGGTTAATTAAAAATATTTTCAAACCGATTAAAATGTACCCTTTGATGTTAGAATACATTCCTTTAACTGTTCCTGGCAACATGAATATTTAGTGACGAAGCACAAGAACTGCTTTTCCAAATAGTGTTTGGGTTGTTCAATAGTAGCCCAATGACTGTAACGTAACGTTTATTATCTCCCAGACATGTTTGCATTTGGTTAAAGGTTTATTCCATACGTAACTGGACTGCTACTCTAGTAAGAAGTTAATAACTACAAGATGGTGGGTCATTGCTCATGCAAGTCGGAAACTAGCACGGAAATAAAACAATGCTATTAACTGGAAGATTAAACGTGAATTTAATTTGCATAGCCCTTTACATTCAATGTATTCGACGAGGTCATGTTAATTTGCAATTTTTCACAATAAAGAAAATTAACTTCAAAGTAGTGATCTCCACAGATTACATTTAGTCTAGAAGCGGATAGTTCACATCATGAGATCTTACTAAATACAATAGAACATTTCCTAAGCGGTCATTCATTTACTGAACACTGGAGTACAGTAGAATCCCTCTAATGCGACCACTTAATGAATAAACATGGGTGTCTAAATAAGTAGGTGGTTGCTTAATGCAGGACAAAGGTAATGTAGAAAGCTCCTCTAGGAGCTTTCTACATTACTTTTGTCCTGCATTAAGCTACCACCTGCATCTAGCACCCAGAATTATACCTATATTAGGTGGTCGCATTAGCGGGGTTTTATTGTATCAAAAAGTAGGTAGTTGCTTAATGCAGTGCAAAAATAAAACAGAAAGCTCCAATAGGGCCCATAATTAGAACTCATTGTGATGGCTGTATGAATCAGGTTTTACTGTACACTTCAATTCACGATGCATCACTGGTATGGATCAATTGTTTCGGTTGATTCTTCATACACAACACTTACTATAGGCAGATGTATTATCTATGATAAGATATTAAAGTAGATTTCACTGTTTTGGTAATTGTGATAGTTCGTATTCTATTCTACAAAATGAGTTAGAAACACTTTCACATTTAGCGTGGAAAGCATTCAATTCCAATAAATGTATCCTGGGGCATATTAACTTCCTTTTTTTTTCGCAGAAAGCAAACAGGAAAAGAGAGGGTAAAATAATATAAACTAACTATGGCATCGCAGCAAAACATGCCATGTTTTATCAATGAAGTAAAACCACTCTAAGGCGTTCACCAAAAAGAGGTCTAATGCTGGGTCGTAACGGCAGGTTGTAGCTTAATGCAAAACGAACGTCATGCGTAAGGTTCCTGTTGTAGCTTTCTGCATTTCATTCCACCCGGATTAAGCAACCACTTATCTTTGTGGTGTTATTCAAAAATTGGTCGCTTTAGAAGGGTTTACTGTAAGTGGTTTCTTAACTTGTTTATGAATATTCTTAACTCTGAATATGAATTTTCTCACTTTGTGCATGTCATTTTCTTTATACTGCTACCATTTGATATATTCCAAGCATTCACATGTTTCCATAACTGGGAGATTTCATTTAAGCCTTCATTATATTTTATTTAAAACAACATTCTAAATGAAGTTAAGCGCATTCAACAATTGCTATAAAGGTTTTTTTTATCTGTACAGGACTGTAATCACGTGGCCTTTACGCCGTTAAACACGCACTAACGCGCACATGCCTTCAGAAACAGGATATTGTTTTACACGATGAACGCAATTATCAAACCATACAGACATTTTGTTAGCTCCATTTACGTGACTGAGAAGAAAAACGGAAATCTGTATGCAAATTACACAGTGAAGAACATTACAGAACATTACATGAACAACCATTAATTCTTCTCATGCTATGCGTGTCTAGACTCGCATTTGCAAACAGACTGGATCCAGATGAGATGCCGAATAACTCAGCGTCTCATTAGGACCAAATGTGTTGAACACTCGTTCGGTACTTTCTCAAACGTTTGATCAAATGGGAAGTCAACTCAGATATTGTGCATCCATTATGTTTCCAGCATGAAAAGAGGTTAACGCTTGCATTATAAGCGATTGCTTTAAAGGTCAAAACCGAATTCACCATTGCACTGAACAGTTGAGTAGCCGTTTTATATTCTTAAACATGATTGAGTTAACCCTTACGACATGAATATACATGTAAAACTGATGACATCATCAATATTAATCAGATCAATGATTATAATGGCATATGATTAAAAGCAGTTTTACCATGGCAAAAACTGCAGAAATCTATATCATAGCACAAGCAACAAGAGCAGACATTGATCATTGTGTTTCAGAGAAAAATGCTGAAATAGCAGTCATCAGCACTTTCACGTTTTCACATAACAAATAAATGTGTAAACCTTTTCTTCATATAACGTGTTTTCACGCATTTGCAAATAGAGTAGACCCTGATCAGACGGCTCCTATAGGAGCCGTCTGGTCAGGGTCTGCTCTGTTTGCTAATTAGTATTTGAAATATTTGTTTCCTTACTTTCTAAAATGGCTAAAATGTTCCACCTTCCACGTATCATTATAACTAGTTTGTCCCTGAATATTCAGTAGGCAATAAAATTTGGAACAAACGTTAAACAGGGATAGGGTTAAACCAGCCAATCATATCCATCTGTAAGTACTCGGGTTGAACAAACTAACCAATCGACCAGTCTAACAACACTTCACATATAAAAATAGATTTGAATTATGGTGTGCATTGCGTAAGGCTGTGATGGAAGTAGTGTACTTGATAGATCGTAATAAACATTGCAGTGTAAAATAAAATTATGCAAACTACTAGTTTATGTGCAGAATGCACTAATTATAAATATTTGTAAATGTATATACGATTCGCATTTTTTAACAAAATTACCATTTTTGCATGTTTATAGTAACTTTTGTTTCTGGTAGATATTAATCTACGAGTGTATTACTGTATTGAGATTGTATCATAATACTGTATGAACTTTAATAATCACAAATAAACAATACTAGTTTTGGCCGTAACAAAATGTTCATAATTAGATCTATATTATTCCGTAAGCAAAAAGAGCAGATCTGGGTCTACACCGTATGTCAAGGCAGCAAAAGTCGTCATCATGATGGAAAGGGTTAATGTTATTATCAATGGACCATGTGGAGACATTTCCACCACATTTAGTCTTAAAGACAACTTAAAATATTAAAACGTGCAAATTGATGTTGAATTATCCTGATTTTCACATTGAAATACGATTCATTTCATTCCCCGATACAACCTGTCTATCTTATCTCAAGGACAAATCCATTTCAATGGGGATTGTACAGGACAAATCCATTTCAATTGGATGTCAAGCTTATTTTAAGACACTATATAAATGTCTCTACATTTTGGTTAATGGAAGATAATCCCATTCACTATTTCCATCATATACAGTAAGATCTGTCTTAAGCGGCAATCAAAAAGAGGTCTAATTATTGGTATATAAAACAGGCGATAGTTTATGCAGGTCAAAAGTAATACCGAGAAGTATTTTAGGAGTTTTCTGTATAACGTTTGCTCGGCATTAAGAAACCACATGTTTTTTAAAATTCCTATGTTCAATAAATGACCGCTTAAGACAGGTTCCACTGTACACGACATTTGGTACCATGCAAGCAGAGTAGACGCAGATCAGCTGACTCTTGACAAACATGTCATATACCAATATATAAATTCAAGTAATGAATATTCCTGAAGTAGAACCTGACTTAAGCGACTTTGAATTGTTTGAGCTCAGAAAGCAGGTGGTTACTTAATACAGGGCAAAAATAATACTGAAAACTCATAGAGTGGCTTTCTGTATTACTTTTGACTTACATTAACCCATTACCTCATGGGCTTATTTTAGATACAACCTCTTTGAATAAATCTACCGAAAAGGAGCATTAACTAGAGAAAAGGAAAAGTTTAGAATTATGTAGTTTGAAACCATTGTGATAAATACAGCATTAATTTTTGCTCCTATAGCAGCAAATGCTCTATTCATCACAATGGTTTCACAAAATGACGTTTACACAGTCGTCAAAAGTCGTTAATATGAGGGAATGGGTTAAATTACTACCTGCCCTACAGACCAAACCCTAGACATCTTTTTGACGGTCGCTGAAGACATGTTCTACTGTACTCGGGGGGACAAGTGTTAATATCATGGCATTTACAAAGTGTGGGAAGGAGTGTATCAACGACGAGTGTCAGTCCGTCGACGCATGAATGTCTAATCCTAGTGGCGAATGTCGATCTGTCGACGCATGAAGCTCAAACCCTTGAAGAGAATTAGCCAGCAAACAGAACAACTCTATGTCACTCTAATGACAGTAATCTTCATATGAGCTATTCTTGTTTCAACGCCAACGAAAGCAGAATATAGCAACTGAGCTGAATTCTAATGTTTATGTATCTTTTTTAAGAGAGATAGGTTCGTATATTTTGCGGTCTTCGTACGTCATTGTTAACATTTGCAGTCTTTTCAGTGATGATATTTCATCATTCTTTTCCTAAGTTAACGCCTTTGCAAATACAACAGGTCAAATCAGATAGCACCTGATTGAGGGTCTGCTGGGTTTGTTTGTTAGATTATACAGATCAGATAATTCAGGGAAATATTCTCTTATTCATAATATCAGTATTTAAAATAAGCTAATTAGTGTTTAACCCATTACCTCATAGGCTATTTTTAGATACAACCTCTTTGAATAAATCTACCAAAAAGGAGCATTAACTAGAGAAAAAGAAACGTTTAGAATTCGGTAGTTTGAAACCATTGTGATAAATAGAGCATTTTCTCCTATAGGAGCAAATGCTCTATTTATCACAATGGTTTCACACTGTCATTTACAGAATCGTCAAAAGTCGTCAATATGAGGGAATGGGTTAAATGTACTTGGCTTAATTTCTTTGTAATTGTCTCTCTGTATCCTGGTTACTTTATAACGAAGGAGTATCCTGATTTAGTCCGTTATAATAAATAGAGAATAATAGGTTAGTGCCGTAGATGGGACGCCTTTATCCGACGAGGGGAGAAAACGTTGAGGCGAGGCTTGCCGAGTCGGATAAAGGCGTCCCATCTACGGCACTAACCTATTATTCGATTTATCCAGTCAATTTAGTTCAATATCTTTTTTCATAGACTCATATTTAACATAACACTCTTGAAATAATTTACATCGGTTTTTCGATCAACGAATCCCTCCCTTTTCATTTCCATTTCTAGACGTAAATAGATAGGCCCCCTATAATGAGCTACCGCAGAGGAAAATAGTTTCGATACCTGCATTACAAGAGGGGAAACGTGGTTGAATTTGAAAAATAAGATGATTTGAATCGAGGGTCGCTAAGTTATTTCAAACAGACATGGTTATTGATCGCCGCACTAATGGAATGTTCAAAAGTATTTACCCATGTAGGAGGGGTAGCGACAAGTTTTACAAAGTCTATTCTGCGTACATCGGTGAGGAGAACCAAATGAATTGGCACATGAGAGCGTGGCAGAGAATAGTTTCTATCTGCATTATTGATGTAGTGAAATGTGTGATGTAAAAACCTTCATACAATGTTTAAAAAGAAATTTATCAAACAAATGTACAATAATAACAATAATTATGACACTTTTTTCGTCGAAGTATCGACATTAAATGCCAAAAACAGTTTTGTAAACATAAATGAAGCCGGGTCAAAGTCGCAGAATTGAAGCCGGGTCAAAACTGTAGTCGTGCACCTGTTTGCGGTGCTCTCATTCTAAATTATGCCCTTCAGAGATTTTGACATGTTACAGTTTTGTTTAATGACCATTGTTTATTGTCCAAAAATGTCGACAAAAGTAATACATACATCAGTATATTTATACACGTGATATACACATGTTAAGTCATGAATAGATTCAAACTCTTTGCTAGTGCCTTTATATGTGAAAGCGATATATCCTAATAGAGAATAATAGGTTAGTGCTGTAGATGGGACTTACATTACAAGACGGGAAAGCGTGCTCGAATTTGAAAATTAAGATCATTTGAATCGACAGTCGATATGTTAATTCAAACAGACATGGTTATTATTCTACCGGAGGCTCTACATGGTCAAAATCGAATTCCGTCGTCTCGGTTTCTATTTTTAGACAGGGCTAACGTCACTCGTTAATGGAACTGAACAGGCTATATTTAGGTCTATGACCATCACCGCCCTTGTAAGAGTTTATTGATTAAATTATCATGAGAGTGATAAATGTTTTAATGAAGTTTTATTGTTTTATTTATTTTTATTTAAAAAAGTCGTTTTATATTTTTTTTATTTAAAAAAGTCGTCAATATAGTAGCATGATAACTTTATATACATCTTCAATTTCCATTGAAGTATGTCTGGCCTGATAGCGTAGTGGTTACCACGGTCGCCTATCGTGCAGTCAGCCCTGGTTCGATTCTCACCGCTGACGAAACTTTTTTTTCTCTCTTTTTCCTTTCTATTTTTTTTTTGACGGTTTGGGTTTTTACTGGGATAGTTAATGATAATTATCCATATTAAGTGTTTTTTCTTTCAACTTATACGTTATTTTTGGTAAAACAAATTTGTAGAAAAATTAAAAATAGTTCCTGTTGTAAGAAGAAATTCCTACACCTACTATACAAATAAACCTCTACTGTACATATAAACTTAGGTTTATTATGCTACCCCTTTATTACGTCACTAGCGGCTGTAGTGACGGGATAAAATATTTATCCTCTTACGTTTTGGTATCGTCAATATGCCTCTGAACCAATCAATGACCGCCCTAGATATTTGTGTCAAGTTTCATGTGATACTTCCAACAATGCATATGTCATAATAGTTTTACCAGGTATTTACTTGTTACAGTTTGCAACAGAGTTCTTTATCAGCATGCCATAGTATATTTTCTTGTTTACATAGTTATTTGTTTCATAATAAATGACTATATTTTTAATTTATAGCCTTGTCTCTTTATAATCACCTTTTTAGAGAAGGGGAGTAGGATATTCATTTATCCTCATTTTTTTTAGCTCACCAGAACACGACGTGCTCATGCTGAGCTTTTAGGATCGTTGGATGTCCCTCGTCTGTTGTCCGTTGAGATACCACATTTTGCACTTGATCTCTAAGTAAATTGGTTTGTGTTTTGCCCTGCATGAAATTTAGGTCAATCTCGAATATGGGTCACCTGGGCTCAAAAACAAGGTCACTAGGTCAAATCTTAGAAAATTCTTGTTAATGCTCTAGAAGCTACAAATCTTATTGGATCTTACTGAAATTTTATCAGAATGTGTCTCCATGAAATCTACGCCAAGTTCGAATATTGGTCATGTCGGGTCAAAAACTAGGTCACTAGGTCAAATCTTACAAAATCCTAAACACTCTGGAGGCCACATTTTGCACTTGATCTTTAAGTAAATTGGTTTGTGTATTGACCCTGATGAAATCTAGGTCAAGTTCGAATATGAATCGCCTGCAGTCATAAACTAGGCCACTAGGTCAAATCATAGAAAAATCTTGTTCACACTCAAGTGGCTACAAATGTTATCAGATCTTACTGAAATTTTATCAGAATGTTTGTCCACATGCAATCTTGGTCAAGTTCAAATATGCATCATGTCGGGTTCGAAACTAGGTCACTACGTCATTACACTCTAGAGGCTACATATCTCGTTAAGTTTTAAATGAAATGTTGTATTTCAATTGTCTTAACAAAACAGTTCCTTATTAAAAAACCTTCCTTGTACACAAATTTCGCGGCGATCCAATGCCTTGCATCAGTATTCGTCTTGTATTCCCTGGTCAAATTCGAGTTCCGTAGTCTCGGTTTCTATTTTTAGATAGACATAACGTCACTCATAAATCGATGGAACTGAACGGGCTATATTTAGGTCTATGACTATCACCACCCCTGTAAGAGTTTATCAATCAAATTATCATGAGAGTGAAAAGAAAACATTTACTATTTATCTGTCAATCTTTGCTTCCAGGTTGATTTTATCAAAAACGCGTTTCGCTAGCGGTGGATTAAATTAATAAAACTGATAAATCAATGTCACTTTTTATGTGGCCTCAATGGCGTAATCGATAAGGACGACGTCTTTAGAGTGATTAGAATTGGTTTTTGTATGATCAGGCGCGGGCTCGAATCCAGCTATAGCCAATTATTTTTATTTTTTCTCATTTGAATATTTTTTTGGGTGAATTTTCTGTTAGATCTATTTCGTCAACATGATTTTTATGCATATTTACAGAAAATTAAAATAGTTCCATGGTTATAGAATCATTACGCCTATCTACTAACCTAATAAACCTTCTACTACCGGAAGTAACCTAATAAACCTAAGTTTATCTGCACCCCCTTTATTATGTCACTAGAGAAGCCTGGTGACTGGATAAAATATGTAAGTACTAAGGGATATTTGCAGTACAAACTATCACTAGTATTGCAAATAAAAGGGAAACTGTTACGATGTCATGTTTAGTTGGAGTTGATGACGTTGCCAACAGCGTTGGCCTAGTCCAGTCACCATACTTTTGATAACGCGCGGTTTGATCAGGATAAATAACTTTTGCCAATTACATATGTTGACAGATCTACCTATTTTCAAGATTGATATAATAAAAACCGTCATTGGATTAAATATAAAATCTGTGTAAACGAAACATTAGTTATTTAAATAACCTATATATTGGGCTATTTATTTTAAGATTATTTCAATTAATAGTTGATTGTAGGCTTGTATAATATACATTTACGAAGCAGTTTGTGACTGAGGCAAATGGTCTATATACCGAAACAACAAACCACTGAGCTGAATTGCATTGCGACATTTTTCAAAGAATGTTAACATTGATAAGAACGTATTGTTTTAGAAAACGAGCTTGCATTTTGATTAAGCGTTGAAAATTCTATTTTTCCATTGGGGTTTTGTTTCTTAGAAATTGTTCTTAGATACTATTAGCTACACCACAGAAGAGAGCGCATTTCTTAAACCTTTCCTTCATAAATACGCCTTTCTATGCCTGTGCAAACAGAGTAGACCTAGACCAAACGGTTCATATAGGAGCCGTCTGATCAGGGTCTGCTCTGTTTGCTTATGATATAATATAGATATGATTCTACAGTTTCTTCCATGGCCAAAACCCCCGTCTCCATGTGTTGTTATAGCCAAATAATCTAATTAATATTCATGACATAATTATTTCTTACATGGATACTCATGTAGGAAAGGTTTAAACCAAGTGTGTACCCTCTGCGTTCTGTATCATTGACGGAAATAATATGCAATGAAATTTACATGTTACGTATTGAAAGTATTTTGAATCCATCTAGTGCTGTTTCAATTTGAATTTGTTAATATTGCACTTTTAACGGACACGAGGAGAGGAGAAGTCAGTGGATAAATATTTCATTTGCATTAAGATAAATAGGTCTAACGCGAATGTTTTATCAGATTGATTTCATGAATTTACCCCTGACCTTCGAAAACAATAAGAGCTTTAAGACGGATTTATTAAGTCGAATAAATCAGGCGAATTTCTTCATGGCCAGCTTAAACGCGTGCTTTTTCAAGTGACGTTAAGAGAACAATATCCTGGTAATAGAGCAAATGTCGTTACATGAAATTATCTGTGTGCTTCATCGTGGATGGAAGTGTAACACAAATTCTAATATGAACAATGTTACATTTTATTGCACCCGGAAAGCGCTATACTGTTAAATATCCGTCGATGGTGTGTTCTTATTATCGCCTTTCAGTTTGCATTGCATCTTTTGTTTTAATTGATTATATAAGTGATACTGAATGGTACTGGCTTTATTAATCTTAGATAACCGATTAGCTACCTAGGCCTAAAACTACTGTCTGATGTAACACAGATAAATAAATGTAAATATAATTGCAAATGAATACTATTGAATCATCTATACTATCACATGCTCAAACAAGAGAGTCGTCACGGGTGACAAATGCCCCCAAAGTGTTTGACACCGAAATGCATTTTGGCGGAAAAACAATACAATGTAATGCAGGTGTAACATGAAATTTTGATGCTGTTAAAAATGACACAGGAGTCAGTTCTTAACATTAGAAACAGAACCTTGGACGATTATGATAGCTAAGAAAAGAGCCAAGGGTCAAAACTTAGTTAAAAAGGACCCTAAGTCATTCTCAACGTTAAAAAGAACCCTGGGTCGATTGTCAACGTTAAAAACAGATCCTGGGTAAATTCTTAACGTTTTAAAAAAAAGACACAGGGTCAAATTTCAATATTAAAAAAACATACTGTGTTGATTGTTACTGTTAAGTTGATTCTTAACGCTTAAGAAAGACCCTATGTCGATCCTTAACGTTAAAAACATACCCTCAGTCAATTCTAAACGCATGGTCAAAGTTTCATGTAACACTGGCTCTTAGACAGCTGCAACAGAAGTTACCTAATATGGATCTACATTCTTTGCATAAGCATGTATAGCATCTGATTAAGGTAGTGTTGTAAGCAAGCAATGAAGACCCAGTAGCTCCTACAGGAGTTGTCTGATATGGGTCTATATTGTTATAATGTTGTAATTCATCTTAAAGTTCTGACACTGCAAGTATTTGAACAGCATGGCCTACCCATGTATGAATAGTATTTAGAGCTCTTTATAATGTCTGATTCATGCTAATGTAGTAGCAAACAGTGTAGACCCTGTAGTTTAAATTGGGTTTACACTGTTTGCCTAAGCATACCTGTCCAATACTTACAAATTACAAATTTGGAATCTGTAACTGATAAGGTATAGGAGATATGCTCCGGACAAGCCTTTAGTAAAATCAAGGTCAAAGTTCAAGGGTACATTGACCTGAAAATGGTACGCGACACTCCGCCATCCCAAGATGAACTCACACACCAAATTTGGAATCTGTAGCTGGTAAGGTATAGGAGATATGCTCTGGACAAGCTTTTTGTATCTGGTAAGGTAGAGGAGATATGCTCCGGACTGTAAAATTGAGGTCAAAGGTCAAGGTCAAGGTCAGTGATCTGAAAATGGTACATGACTCTCCGCCATCCCAAGATGAACTCACAAACCAAATTTGGAATCCGTAGCTGGTAAGGTATAGGAGAAATGCTCCGGACAAGCTTAGTGTAAAATCGAGGTCAAAGGTCAAGGTCACAGTGACCTGAAAATGGTACGCGACACACCGCAATCCCAAGATAAACTCACACACCAAATTTGGAATCCGTAGCTGGTAAGGTATAGGAGATATTCTCTGGACAACCTTTTTTGTAAAATCGAGGTCGAAGGTCAAGGTGACCTGAAAATGGTACGCGACACTCCGCCATCTCAAGGTGATCTCACACACCAAATTTGGAATCCGTATCTCGTAAGGTATAGGAGATATGCTCTGGACAAGCTTTTGTAAAATCGGTCAAAGGTCAAGGTCAAGGTCACAGTGATCTGAAAATGGTACGCGACACTCCTCCATCCCAATATGAACTCACACACCAAATTTGGAAACCTTAGCTGGTAAGGTATAGTTGATATACTCCGGACAAGCTTTTTGTAGCTGGTAAGGTATAAGCTTTTTTTAAAATCAAGGTCAAGGTCAATGTCACAGTGATCTGGAAATGGTACGCGACACTCCGCCATCCCAAGATGAACTCACACACCAAATTTGGAATCTGTAGCTGGTAAGGTAAAGGAGATATGCTCCGGACAAGTTTTTTGTAAAATCGGTCAAAGGTCATGGTCAAGGTCACAGTGATCTGAAAATGGTACGCGACACTCCTCCATCCCAAGATGAACTCACACACCAAATTTGGAATCCTTAGCTGGTAAGATATAGGAGATATACTCCGGACAAGCTTTTTGTAGCTGGTAAGGTATAAGATTTTCTTAAAATCGAGGTCAAAGGTCAAGGTCAAGGTCACAGTGACCTGGAAACGGTACGCGACACTCCGCCATCCCAAGATGAGCTCACACACCAAATTTGGAATCTGTAGCTGGTAAGGTAAAGGAGATATGCTCCGGACAAGCTTTTTGTAAAATCGGTCAAAGGTCAAGGTCAAGGTCACCGTGATCTGAAAATGGTATGCGACACTCCTCCATCCCAAGATGAACTCACACACCAAATTTGGAATCCTTAGCTGGTAAGGTATAGGAGATATACTCCGGACAAGCTTTTTGTAGCTGGTAAGGTATAAGCTTTTTTTTAATCGAGGTCAAAGGTCAAGGTCAAGGTCACAGTGACCTGGAAATGGTACGCGACACTCCGCCATCCCAAGATGAACTCACACACCAAATTTGGAATCCGTAGCTGATGTGACAAAGGAAATATACTCCGGACAAAAGGTACACACACCCACACACCCACACCCACACCCACACACACCCACACACGCACGGCTTTGGGGGCATAATAAAAAACAAAACTTGTTACTAACATGTACTTCGCTAATGTTTACTAAGCACAGATCATCAGTACAGTAAAACCCCTCAAAACCGCAATGTTTACAGATGGTAATTAGGCAGGTGATTGCTAAATGCAGGGTGAAAGGCTTGCAGAAAGCTCCAAAGCTTTCTGCACAACTTTCAATCTGCATTAAGCTATCCCCTATCTTAAAAACCTGGCAAAAATACCAATTTTAACGTCCGGTTTAGGGGGGTCCTTAATTGACATTGTCCAATTTCCAATGTCACACAATAGCGTTCATGACGTCATTAAGTAGTCATGTCCAGTCTTAAATCGTGCAAAAACAATTTCCATGGAACAAAATGACTTCATATACAGTGAAACCCCGCTAATGCGACCACTGAATGAATAAAAATGTAGCTTACTGCAAGACAAAAGTAATGCAGAAAGCTCCTCTAGGAGCTTTCTGCATTACTTTTGTCCTGCAGTAAGCTACCACCTGCATCTAGCACTCAGAATTATACCCCTTTTAGGTGGTCGTATTAGCGGGGTTTTACTGTATTCATAAACATTATTTTAGACATTTGATTAAGATAAGACGCCTCTAATAGTGTACTGGGTCACTACAGGGAGTCGAATACCGGTATAAGATCTAAGCCTAAGAATAAACAAAGGTGAATGGTATGTTTAAGTGGTAAAAGTCTGTCACATCTGACGTAGTAGGATTATGTTCCTACCGCGTCCTGAAAATCTTAATTGAACGCAGAAAGAAGGAACCCAGTAAAACGTTTTAAGACCTAGCCTGGTGAAACTGTACGCGCACTATGTATATGTTTACAATATACACAGTGCCTCCATATTCTGGGTATCATGCGACAATTTTGTTGTAAAGACGAAGTAAATGCCGTATTAACCCCTTGAATGCGAAACACTCATTTTCTGGTATTTGCAAATATTATAGATTATTAAAGGATTCCATTTATCAGGGTCTACATTGTTAGTTATTCCAAATTCATCTAGCAAATAACTTTCATACTATGGGAGTTGTATAATTCAATACTGATGGCATATCATTCTATAGACTTCATTTACTGTTATTAGACTCAATAAAACCGAATTTGCAGTTTTCTCTTCTTGAATTGCTGCTTTTGCTTTTGAAGGATCTCCTACTTTCAGAGTTTTACCAACACTGTCGTATTAAAGGCGGGACGGGAAAGAACGTATGGAATTCAGTATTCACTGGATTGGTTGTTGTTTTTAGAGCATGGTGCAGTATTTATACCAACCGTGTGGCACCCTCAACCCCCCCCCCCCCTCCCCTCGAGGCGGAGTGTAGTTGAGACTGATTTGACATATTGAGAGCTAAGCATGAACCGTGTCAAACATACAGACAACCTGGTGGTTTCATGGGCAGATATGTAAATGGAAATCATGGGAAAATTGAAAATGTGTGAAACGCTGCCAGGACCCTAAATGACGTGGTTAGAACGTAGTCTAAAATCATAAATTCACATTTTGGTTCAGAAATAAAGATGTCGCCAGCTTCACTTCTATCCTTTGGATGTAGTGATATATTGATACAGTCACGTTGAGTATTTCATTCAATAGTGCATAATTTAATGTTTGTTTTGAAGTTATCAAAGACAATCGGTACGGTGATCACTTTTTTGGGCGTGAATTAGTTTGCTTCAAATTGAAAACAGATTCTTTAAGGACTATGATTAGTTCCATTGCAAAACATGGAAACGTGAGAAAATGCGGAAAAGCGGAAAATCGTGGCCAAAACTAACAAAATATGAACTGGACATTTTAATGTTAGAAATGTAGCAAGAACTCAGTATAGGATGGTACAATATAGCAAACATGTTCCAAAAAGTAACAAGAAAGCAATCAGACGCCTTTGCACCAACGCTCACTATGCACGTTATGTTGTATAAAGGTGTCTTTCGTTATGAGATTCGTTTCGCTACGTTGTAATACGATGTACATGTACCTCGTTACAGCTACGTTGTAATACATTATAATACTCATTATAATACGTTATGGCGCGCTATGACAAGCTGTGTCGCAAAGTCAATGATGCCCTAGTCATAGTGTATGATCTTCGTTACTGCTACGTCGTTATACATTATGATACGCAGTATAATACGTTATGGCGCGCTATGACACGATGTGTCACAAAGTCAATGATGACCAAGTCATAGTTTATGATCTAACTACCAGTGTGTTGTAATTTTTCAGAAGTGCAGATGGTTATAGCTTAACTCGACTCAGAGTTTCAATACCACCCGTCAACAATGGCACAGTGGAAATCCAACTAGCTGGCAGATTGTCTAGTAGCGCAACAACGTAGCGCCCGGTCTGAATTTGCAGGACTACTTTTCAAAACGTGAACATCAGAAGCGAAGTACAACGGGGCTTGGTGTTGGAAAATATGTTTATTTATTAATATTTATATCACAGAGAAAGAGGGGGAGAGAGGCACACACATCATGTTCTTTATTTGCCAAATGATTTGAATCTTTGTATACACTTTATGCACACTCGCACACTTTAATATTATACATTCAGACAAATTGTCATATAATTTCGATATAATTCAAACCGTTTACGTATCATTCTTTGGCAAATATTAACAATACTTTGGAATTGTTTAGTGACACTGATGCACTGTTTCGAGGTGTGGGTGTGGTGTTTTTGTTTTAGGTTGGGGTGGCTAAACGTCCTATAAGCCTGTATCACTTATACGAAGACAGTGTATCTGCTTTGGACAGATATGCAATGTTTCTGCACTGTGATAAAAATTCTATTTATTGTAATGAATGCATTTAGTGCTGTTGCAAAATCATCAACGTTTCTCATACCTTATTGTAATGATCATAAATATTTTTATATTATTGACACGGATTTCCAGGAGAAGCAATGTATTGTAATGAACAGGCGCGGATTTAGAGGGCATACGCCTCCCTCCCCCCCCCCCCCCTAAAATTGCCAAAACACTTTTAGTAATATTTTAGATCTATATGTCATAGGGTGAAAACTAGAGAGTTATTGAAATAAATAAATTTACTAGCGGTATTGTGTTAATTTTCTTTTAAATGTCGAGGACGACATTTTCGAAAAGAGGGGTGTATGTCATAGGGTGAAAACTAGAGAGTTATTGAAATAACTCTCTAGTTTTCACCCTATGACATATATACAGTAAAACCTCTCTATAACGACCACTAAATTATGTTAATTAGTTGGTATTCAGAGCAGGTGGATGGTTAAAGCAAGAGGAAAGTAAAACAGAACGCTCCCATAGGAGCGTTCTGTTTTACTTTCATCTTGCTTTAAGCAGCCATCTGCCTTTAACACAAACTAATTGATGTAATTTAGTGGTCGTTGTATCTACTAAAAATCAATAAAACAGTGATTCAGTAGGAGTGTTTTATTTCCCTCGCCAAATTAAGCTCCTTTTCAACATGTATTACAAACACACTATTTATTTATGTCCTCAAACATAAAAATCTACGCCCCCCTCCAAAATATTTTCTACGCCCCACCCCTAATCTGAAATCCTGGATCCACACCTGATGAAGTTAATCCATGCGTCTGTATTTGTTGCATGTGTCCTTGTTCTTAATTGTGACACGCCAATGTGTCTTACATATTTAATTAAATAGCCGGCAAAACAACGAATTGTTATGTGTTTCGGGAATTTTACAAGAAAACTCTGTTACCTCTAGTTACCCCATAATATGAGTGTTCACATGATCAGATGCATGTTTGTCTTTGCCACACGATTTAATAATATGTTCTAGAGTTAGTATGTCACAAATGATGCTGCCTTTAACATGTGATTTCCTATTGCACTTCTGTGTATCGTTTGCGACCATCTTTAAAGGTAATCTGTCTAACATTAAAGCGTATACTGGAAATAATATCTCATAACCATTGAAATAATAATGTTTGTAAGACGATTTGCTGTTAACTTATATCGTAAAACGACAGTTGACATCACCACTGAACACATACGGAGCCAATTGAAACACCTCGGGAATGTTATACCATGTCCTACTAATTGTCGTTAAATAAATCACAAGTTCATCCCATCTTATATACTTTGAAAACGCGTCGTAGATCCATTGACTTAACCTAAGGCCACATATTGATGCCCTTTGATGCCTCTGTAAAAGTCACTTTTTGAAGCATTGTGATAAATAGAGCATTTTCTCCATAGGAGCAAATGCTCTATTTATCACAATGGTTTCAAAACTACATAATTCTAAATTTTCATTTTTTCTAATAAATGCTCCTTTTCGGTAGATTTATTCAAAAAGGTTGGATCTATAAGTATTCTTTGAGGTAATGGGTTAACCCTTAACCTGCTAAACTGACTCGCATCTGCAAATAATTAGAGTCTAGCAACTCGGTCTCTCATCAGGATCCAAAATGTTTTGGTCAATATTTTCTCAAAAGCTGATTCGAAAATCGGAAGTGGAGCAACTTGCAACATATCCTAATTTATTT
Source organism: Azorinus chamasolen (assembly GCA_963576725.1). NCBI lineage: Eukaryota > Metazoa > Mollusca > Bivalvia > Cardiida > Solecurtidae > Azorinus > Azorinus chamasolen. The sequence continues at coordinate 6,724,183 of OY755239.1, read as the reverse complement.
CACATTTTCTTTTCACAGCTGGGTAGGGTTATAGATGTACATACCATACAGACATCATTACCACTTCTGATAAATGCATTAGATCCTTATGTGACCAGACATTTTCTTTTCACAGCTGGCTAGGGTTATATATATATCATACAAACGTCATTACCACTCCTGTTAGATAATTCAGGTCCATAATGTGACAAGATATTTTCCTTTGCTGTGTAGGGTTCTATGTGTCATACACACACCACCATTGTCCTTGTCACATTACGTACTCAATCAACGAATAATTATGGTGTTACAACAATTGTAGGAATTGATTTGTTCCTAGGAAACTATCTACAAATAATAAATTCCTGCTTTTTATAGTTTGTTTGTGGAGTAGATAGCTTTCTCCTAAGGCATATGCTGATTAAAGGATATTCAGAATATTTTCGAACGGAACGCACTGTAAAAGGGTCATAATTAGAGAAGTGAGGTGCGCACAACAATTTAATAGACAAATTTGTATTATGGAATAAATGTAATAAGAAAATTGAAAACGTCAACGTGTTTAATTTGGAATGGGGATACTAGGGAAGATAGTAAAACAATAATCACACAAATGCATGATACAAAGGTCCTAATGATTCCGTATTTCAGTTCGGAATGAACTTGTGTGTGTGCGTTTGGGTGTGTGGTTGTGTGTGTGTGTGTGTGTGTGTCATGCTGTCTATCGGTGTTTTGGTGGTGGTTGCGTCTTGCATGTGGCTTTGCCTGCTTGACTTTACTACTTTTCCATTGAACAAATTCTATATTGTCTCTATGGAAAAAAGCATTTATCCACTTTAAAATGTTGTCTTGATTTTCATTTGGCAACGGAATGACATGTTATCAACAAACTAATTTAACAAAAATGTGTAAGATGCCTTAATCCCATAAATATTCCAGTAATGAAGGTATCAAATCGGTTGAATGCATTCTGTTTGAAAATATCCTTATTGTATCAACTTCTTCGCTTACAAATACGTGCATTGTCTTCTGCAAATAGAATCATCTGTTAACATTTTCGTGTATCTAATTCTGTCCCCTATTCTTTCAAAGCCATTAACACAACACCCTGTTTGTATAAGTAATCACATGTGCGATATTGACAGCTAAAGAGGTAAGATAGTAACATCGTCATCGTGTCAGTAACGAAGTTGAGTTTTCACTTATGGAGTCTCATCCATTCGCCATTGCTGCATTTATTCAATCGAACAGAAGCCATTTATTCGATACTCGTCCATTTTGAAATTTGGAGCCTAACGGTTTTTCATGCTGGGGGATACATGTGGTACCAATCATTGACATCGAGTTGTTCAGCAAATACTGTAGAATCCATGTGCGAATTTAGAGGGGCGGAGCCGGCGTACGCCCCCCTATACATACCCAAACTTTTTTGAGTGATTTATTAGATCTAGAGTTAATATAAATTAAGTAAACAATGATTTAATTAGTTAATATAAATTAAGTAAACAATGATTTAATCTGAGGTTTTTTATTTTATTTCCCTGTTCGCAGTTGGATGACATCACTAGTGTCTTTGTGAATTACAAAGCCACCACTGAGGTTATCCAACTTTTAAAATTCTTAGCCTTCCCCCCAACCCCTCATTCTGAAATCCTGGACCCGCGCCTTGACTCTGATCTGGGTATACACTGTTTAAAGTGACCACGTTAATAAATTGGTTATACTTCACCGGGTGTAACCTTAGGTGAAATCATTCTTTTTAGCCATTCGCCCGTTGAATAATTAAAACTGACTCACCCCTTTCTGCATATAACTACAAATTGTATCAAATTACCACTTAAAACATTGTGTATGACAAAACAGTGCTACCCTTAACTATTGAGTCCACTCAACAGGAAAGGTTTGACATTGCTAGAAAATTTCGAATGACAAACAATGCAGATCCTGATCAGATGACTCCACTAGGACCCCTCTGATCTAGGTCTTCACTGTATGTAACTGATTGTACATGCGTGCCCCCGGACTGAAAGGGTTACGGGTTAAATCCTTGCATTTCCATTCCCTTTTGGTGTCAACATTGTCATACAGTAAATTCGCGATTATTCGAATTGTCTGTATAGAAGAATCTAGACTATTTTGACTGCTTAATGCACAGTCAAAGTCATGCAGAAAGCTCCTAGAGGAGCTTTCTACATGACTTCCAGCATGCATTAAGCTGCCACCTGTCTTAAAGATCGATAGTAATACGTATTTTAGTGTTCGAATAATCGGGATTTTACAGTATTTATTATGTATAACGCATAGGTTATAAACATTGAAGAACACTGTTATTAATGCCATACATGTTATGAATGATTCAAAAGCAAACTTGTATATATATATTTATTTTAATTAACTCAAGTGAATGTGACACGTGGCATATTTTCTTCTAATACATGTACTTCTTAATGCGGCATGTGAGCGTGATGGTATTTGCGAACACTGTAGCTATTGATCGAAGGGATCCCCAATGAACTCTCTGATAACGACCTGCACTGATTGGCATTCGAATTCCACTAACTTAAATACTTCACAACTGAATGGACACTGTCCTTAAAGAATGATAGATAATTCATATTTGAAATATTTAAAATTTTAATGAATAACCAATAACTGTGAAAAGTACGATTCACGAATCCAGAAATGACGACTCATCGAATATATTATTAACGAAACATTTATGAGCTGGGCTCATATGAACGTTACCTGATTTTTTATTACAATAGAACATATGTATGCAATAGGTTGTACATGTATACAAGCATACGCTAATATTCCGTATTCCAATAAAAAAGTAACAAAATCATAACCATATAATACAGAGAGCGCCAACTGAACATTTTCAAAAATAGCTCGTTTATTTCTACACCAACCATATGCTGTGATCACGCTTAAGACTCGATTCGGAGAGACGACTCTAAAGAGTGGCCACAACATAAGGTTTGGTGGAGAAAGTACGATTATAGAGGTTGCATACACACAGTTTTCTATTGTTCTGATCATCCCTTCTATTTTCCTGTGTCCTATTATAAGGAAAAAACATGTACTCTAGGTCGAGGCATTCCAACAAGTGCATACCAGGAAGATGTAATAGAATTAGTATTGCAGTGTGCACAGCACCTGCGCCATTTGCGGTCACAAAGTCTGAATTATGTTGCAGACAGGGTTTGACTTTAATAGATGATGTAAAGGTATTACTACGGGACTGATATTTTCTACACTCAAAGAATCCTTTCATAGTGCATGCCTTGTAGTGCAATGCCTTATACAGAGCAACACATAAGGGTGTACTAAAATAGTCAATTCTGCTGCACCAAATCCTATAATGTAACCACTCTTTAGAATCGTCTCTTCGAGACAAGTGTTTTAGAGTAGTCACGGTATAGGATATGGTGGATAAATAAAGGAGCTATACTTAAATGTTTTATGCATCTTATCTGGACCTCTGATCTTATATCAATTTAGAGAATATTGTATATGATTTATACCTTTCTTTAAAAACCTATTTGGGATCATTCAGATACTAAGAAAACATACCGTTGTATGCTCACAGGTAAGACATAAATCCAACATGTTTTTTAGCATATACGCCAAGCGTTTAAACATTTTTGTAGTATCGTATTTATATAGTTTCTGTAAATTGAACATTGTCAAATATTATATCTAGGCATATTATATGTATGTTTTATTGGCATGCTGTATGTAAACTCTACTTTTCAATCTGGTTTTATATTCCTATAAAATTTATTCGATAGTTTTATCTAAAAAACTCAAACCCGAGTTAGAAACATTTAACTGCACATCAGTGTGTTAATTAGGAATAAGGAAATAATATTAAATAGTGAATATGCACCAGTCCACAACGGTGACGGTCTCGACGAGGATGGCATAAGTGTTTATATGAGAAAGATATACAATGTCTAGGATACAATACATATAAACCATTCCTTATTATGAATGTTTAACAAACCTTATAAAGCGGCGACAAAACATCTCCATGTCTTATAGATGTACGCTAGCTTAATGTATAAGGGAAGTTCTTCAGAAATCTTCCATGGACGAGTTCTGTAGTACTTTAATTCTGCATTAAGCAACCAGTTGTTTTTAACCCTTTACACCATAAATACGCATGTACAAACAGAGTAGACCCAGATCAGACGGCTCCTACAGGGGCCGTCTGATCAGGGTCTGCTCTGTTTGCTTATAATATAGATATGATTCTACAGTTTCTGTTGCAGCAACAGGTTCATGTGTTAATATGCCATTTCATTATTTCTTATATGAATATTCATTGAGTAAAGGGTTAAAGACGAGTATATTTATTCATTAACTAGAACTGTAAGCCACAAGCTAGCGAATACCCCCCCCCCTCCCCACCACCACCTGGCTGCTTGTCAGAACACCTATCATCAATCTGAACATATGTACATACAGAAACATGAAGAGATTTAAAAACAATACGTGACACAACCCAATTTATGTAATAAAAATGACAAGATGTTCAGCAATAAAGAAAAATAAAGAATAATTCAGAATGCAGAGAAATAAGACCCTTTCATGAGGTTTTATCCACACAACATATTTTTCTCATATTCTAAGTACATGTGTAATAAGTTATGGGAGCATTTAAAGCAATGCTAACCCTAACCGGTTGAACATTTATACAAGAACCTGTATATCATACGTATTGATTCAAATATATCACTTCTAACATCTAATATTCAATCCAAGATCAATCACAAACATAAATAAAGCAACTTTTACCAAATATTGTCAAGTCCAAAAAGTCTGTTGAAATTCATAGAAGTGTTATGGCTGCTGCCAGACAATGTCATCCAATAATGTTTTTATTTTTGCGAAATGTCAACTCCAACGGTCTAAACATATAGGTACCTTCATTAAGTTCAAGGACCATAACTCTGACAAAAAGTATTCAACCAGACCGATATTCGAACTTAAGCTGTAACTCATCTTGATTTAGCTTTATGTCAAATATAAAGTTAATATCTCCAACCATTCCAAAGAAACACCGGAAAATTGAAAATTTGATAAAAAAAAATGTTCAAGGGTCATAACTCTGGCAAAAATTATTTAACCAGACTGAGATTGGGAATAAAGATGTAAATCATTTAGATTTAGGTTTATGCAAAAAATAAAGTTAATATCTCTAACCACTTCCAAAAAAGTCTGGAAAATTCAAAATTTAAGAAAAAAATAAAGTTCAAGGGCAATAACTCTGGAAATAATTATTCCACCTGACTGAAATTCCAACATAAGCTGTAACTTATCTAGATTTAGCTTTGTACTAAATATAGAGTTGATATCTCCAGTCACTTCCATAAAAAGTCCAGAAAACCGGAAAAACATTGGTAGGGGACTAAAAGGGGGAGACAACTCTTGAAGTAATGGTCCGATCATAATGGAAATATGCGGTGCACGGATTTATATGGTCATATGGCTATACATGAACTTTCAATAAAATTGAAGCAAAACTGTAGAAAAAGAAGGCTGGACAAAATCGTGTCCACGGACGGACAGACAGACGGACAACCTGACTCCAGTATACCCCCACCAACTTCGTTGCGGGGGTATAATCAGTAGATTTAGGGAGATACTATTGTATAGCAATGTGCAGGGAATGTTAATGTTTGTAAAATGTATATTTCGGAACCTCAAGAGTACGCTCCATTTATTTTAGACTATAAACATTTCTTCTCTGAGAATGTTACAGAACACAGAATACTTATAGATCCCACATCTGTCTTTAACAATAACATATTTAATTTGAAAACTTATATTTTACATAAAACCTGTAGCGCCTTAAGATATATGGATAATTTTGTCTGGAAATACTTTCAGGGATTGTTTTCAGAGTAGTAACTTGATGCATAATTAAGGTAATGTGGTCTCAAACACACATTATCATTCCAAGAGAGAGGCTCGACTGTGTTCGGAAAATATTTTATAAGAACAATAATTCTCGTTTTGATAAAATACGAACATTAGTGGGGTAAATTGATCCCACAAAATGTAACAACTGCTATTGTGTCAATAAGTGGTTTTAAGATGAATGACAAAATAAATTTGCGTATGATAATTAAAACAACGTTCTCTATGCACAAAATTGTCCCAGTTTGAGAACAAACTGCTATCTTGCTCATTTGCATATTCATGAATATTAATGAGAATCTGAAAAATGCTTAAATTGTTAAAAGATTACCTTATTAAGCAAATGAGTATGTTATGTTTATTCATTTTTCATATTAAAATGCTTCAAATGACGCATACATGTTGTCGGGTCATTTATTTATTCATTTTCTGTTCCATAGACCCACAGTATTGCCATGGCATAACATAGAAAGTGGTGGGGGTAAAATAACCCCACAACATGTAACATATGCTATTTTGTCAATAAGTGGTTTTAAGATGAATGACAAAGTAAATATGCATATGATAATTACAACAACGTTCTCTATACACATAATTGTTCCAGTTTGAGAACAAACTACTATTGCGCTCATTTGCATATTCATTAATATTAATGAGAATCTAAAGAAAATGCTTAAATTGTTAAAACATGACCTTATTTAGCAAATGGGTATGTTATGTTTATGACCTGCTAAATGCTTTTTGCAATTTGACGATTGCTTTAGCTAATAGGTCAAGACCTATATTGCCTCGATAAAATATCATATCTGCATTTGTTTGAGTAAGAGAAAGTGTAAAGGTTTCAGCCCAATTTAAATTTTCTGACATACGTTTTGTGTGTAATCACGTCACAATTCGGTATTGCTATTTACAATTGCCAATGGCTTTAAATTAAATATTCTCAATCTACACACTATAGAACAGTTGAAAACAGATTTGATGTTCCGTGTATAATGTCTGAATGTGTAATTGATAATGTATACATGATAGCATACAGTAAAACCCCGCTAATGCAACCACCTAAACCATGTATATTTCTGGGTGCTAGATGCAGGTGGTAGCTTAATGCAAGACAAAAGTAATGCTGAAAGCTCCTATAGGAGCTTTCTGCATTACTTTTGTCCTGCATTACTTTTGTCCTGCATCAAGCAACCACCTGCTTATAAAGACACCCATGTGTATTCATTAACTGGTCGCATTAGAGGTGTTCTACAGTATTCATCAATGGTAATAACGCTAAACACGACTTGACTTGCATTCGCAAACATATTGGATGCAGATGAAACACCGAGTCACGCGGCATCGCAACAGAATCCAAATTGAAACTCGATCAGTAGTTTCTGAAATGTTTGAACGAATCAGAAAACCGTTAAAAGTTGAGCAGATCAGGAATTCAAAGCTGGGCTGGCTTGCACAAAGACACACCGCAGCTTAGAACTAAATGTTCATTAAATCCGCTAGCTGAAACAGATAAAATAAGATCGCGATATTTATGACATATTGACCAAATTACCGATAGAAAAACAAAGATATAAAACCCGTTAAAGATCATAAATGTTTTGTTTTAACAATAAATTATAATAAATGACGTGTATACAAAATGGACGATTAAGAGTACAGTAAAACCCCTCTAATGCGACCAGCAAAAAGGGGCATAATTCACAGTGGCAAAGGCAGGTGGGAGCTTTCTGCATAACGTTCCTCCTGCATTAAGCAACCACCTGCTTATAAAGACAGGTATGTTTATTCATTAAGTGATCGCATTAGAGGGATTTTACTGTAGCACAAACCATTACATATTTCAGTAATGAAAGTCAAGTTTTGTAGCTTTAAAAAAGAATTTCTAATGGAAAATGTCATGATGTCAATTACGTTACTGAGCAAATCGCTTGTCATGAGGAAACCTACTGATAATTAACCCTTTCCTGATGAATATTCATGTGAAAAATAATGACATCGTGAATATGAATTAAATTAATTCGTTATAATCGAACATGGAACACGGGGAAATTTGCCCATGGCAGAAAATGTAAAATCATATCTCGTATATTGTATCACCTGCTAGCAGAGCGGACCCTCATCAGATGGCTACTATAGGAGCCGTCTGATTTGGGTGTACCCTGTTTGCAAAGGCGTAGAAAGGCGTATTTATGGCAGAAAGGATTAATGGCACTTATTTCATCAAAAACATACGGGTAGTGCAATGTGTGGTTTCGTACAAGTGTGTTAAGTTTGATTAATACTATATAAACGTTCTCTTTTTATTTAAATGGCATGTATGATTTGTTTATTTTAATTTTAGCCACTGAAATACATTTGATGGACTACAGTGCAGCAATATTTCATTTTAACCCTTATCATGCTAAGCGCGACCTTACTTGCATCTGCAAACAGGTTGGATCCAGATGAAACGCCGAGTAACTCAGTGTCTCATCAGGATCCAAGCTGTTTGACACTCTATCAATGGTTTCTCAGACGCTTTTAGGAATCAGAAGTAAGTAACAAATGCAACAGATCAGAGTTTTTGCAGACTTATTTTTTCAGCATGATAGGGGTTAAAACGTGGGCAAATGAATTACTACAAATGAACTGGAAAAGAAGATCCATCAAATCAAATGTTAAATTGACAAACCCGGCTCTATTTTCCAATAATTATGTCGTTTCAATGGATTCTATCTCATATTTCAGAGGACTTAACCCAGGTTCATACAATTGTGAAATTGAAATACATAATTCAATTGTCAAAATGACAACATGATGGCCAGCAGAGTTTCATTTACGCCAGTAAAATAATAATAATCAAACTTAACTGATTTCTTACTCGCCTCCTGAGATTGATAATTCAATTATCAGTCGTGTGCAGCAATGCCAAATCTAATCTTGTTTTGTTTTTCTATTGTTTAAAAACTTTAGTCTAATATGTTGCAGATAATATTCCGCGGGCTTAGACTCATAATTATTGTAACAGCATCACTTAACCCTTCTCTTGCTGATTTTTAAAATACATTTCTCCTTTTTACCCATGCCCTGTTGTATAATTACATATATCTTCACTGTATACAAGTATTTCGCTGTGCAATCACTGCTGTGGAATCCACTCGTTGCACAATCAACTTGTAAATAGTGCAGACCCTTATGAGACAGCTCCTGCAGGAGCTGTCTCATCTGGGTCTGCACTATTTACAGGTAGGTTTATTGACGTGAATAGCAAGCGAAGGGTTAACCCTTTGCCTGTTCTATGTTTAGTCTAAATTTCGATACCTACTGAATATTCATGGCAAAAATATGGAATGTAGAAAAATTTAGCAATTTTGAAATGTTAAGAAACATCTTTCAAATTCCATTAGCAAACAGAGTAGACCCAGATCAGACGGCTCCTCTAGGAGCGGTCTGATATGGGTCTAATCAGTTTGCAAATGCGTTATAACACGTTTATATGCAGGGAAGGATTAAGCGTAATCTGGTTGCAAATTGCAAACAGTTTGGATCAAGATGATATGCCGAGTAACTCGGAGTCTCGTCAGGATCCAAACTGTTTTACGTTCGGTCAGTAGTTTCTCAAAGTATAGAACGAAATGGACGTCAGTGAAACTTTCATCAAATCAGAGATTCGGCAGACATTGTTTCAGCACGAGAGGGGCAATTATCTATACACTTTTGAATTGTTGTCCTCTTATTTCATTCTGAAAACAATATTTACGCGATGCGGATACCAATATTACGTACGGAAATCTTAATTGGGCATGGCAAATAAAATGTATTTTAGACTCACATGGATTAAGCTACGTATGGGTCAAGCAGGAAATGTCACCCTACTTATTTAAAATGATTAAACAAAGAATACTAGATGTTTATAAGCAAACCTGGTATAGCGAAATAAATAATTCTCCAAGGCTTCTAAGTTACTGTCGCTTTAAACACTCTTTTGGACAAGAACCTTATTTAAATATCATAACAGAAACAAAATATAGAATTGCATTAAGTAAATTCAGAGCGTCAGCACACAGTCTTGCAATTGAAAAAGGACGGTATATTAAGATTCCAAGAGAAAACAGAACATGTGTTTTTGTAAGTCTGGTGCGATTGAGAACGAATACCATTTTCTTTTAGTTTGTCCTCAATTCACTTACTTAAGAAGAAAATATTTTGCAAATGTCTACTGTCGTTGGCCAACCTTAACAAAGTTTGATATTCTGATGTCGTCTACATCCATAAAAATCCTAAAACGTTTAAGTAAATACTTATATTATGCTGAAAAAACGAAAATCTACGCTCAACTAATATACAGTAAATTAGAATGAACTTTAAACTTGTTTAAATGTTTGATTATACAGTCGATCCGGTATAAAACGACCACTAAATATAATACCCTTGATTAGCTTTGAGGACAGGTGACTGCTTGATGCATGATATGAATAGTGCGTTTAGCTCCAAAATAAGCTTTCTGCATTGTTTTTGACCTGCATTGGGCGGATTCCTGGTACTTCAATTAGCGGTCGTTTAGTACAGGAAGGATTGTCTGTACTTGATTTATATCATTTATATTTTGTTTGCTTCCTGTAAAGGAAATGTATATTTCTCGCTACAATCTTAACAAATATGTATGTATTGTAGGCTAAAGAACATTCTTGTAATGTTTAATGCTGAAATAAAATGTATTGTATTGTATTGTATTTACGTCCATTTCTTTCCAACTTGACGAAGAGGGTGTCAAACAATGTATACCCTATTGCGACGCTGAGTAACTCAGTGTTTTGCCTATTTTTAGAAGACCTTGACGGGGTTTTTTAAATGATGGGACAAATTCCGGAATTACTCTCGAAGAAATGTTTTATACATATAATGCTATTTGCTGACGATATGGTTATATTCAGCTGCCGACTTTCAAAAAAGTTTAGACATTCATCGAGACTGCTGTCTATCGTGGGGACTAGAGGTTAACGCAAAGAAAAGTTAAGTAATGGTATTTAGAAAACGTGGTCCAGTCAGAAATAACGAAAATGTTTTTTTAACAATATTCCCTTAGAAGTGGTTGATAATTGTAACTATCTTGGAGTTGTGCTTCACTATGCTGGTATTTTTCAGACAAATCAAGAAACAGTGGCTGGCAAGGGTATTCGGGTTCTCGACGCACTACTCTAGTAAATATACGAAAGTTTCCACTGAAACCTACAACTCAGTGTCAGCTATTTGATGCATTTCTGTCCTCGATATTAAACTATAGTTGTGAAATTTGGGGGATTAGTAAAACTAAAGAAATAGAACGTGCTAATTTTAAGTTTTGTAAATCTCTACTGCATGTTAAGCAATCAACGAGCAATATGGCAATATACGGAGAGCTTGGTCGTTATCCACTGTATATATGTAGATACACGCGAATAATAATATATTGGGCTAAGATTTTGTCTTGCGATAATATTATTGTAAATTATGTATATCAGGCTCGTTTAGCTGATATGCAAATAGGAAAACACAACTGGGCATCGAAAGTCAGAGCATTGCTAAACGATACAGGTTTTGCCTGTCTGGAATAACCCTGACGGATAGATTTGAAATGTGTTCATGTTATTTTTAAACAAAGGTTGGTAGACCAATTTACCAATCTACTTATCTAAAATATTTAAAACTGCTGTTGGATTTGAGCCATATCTTGACAAAATATCGTTTTGATTCCGAATACCATTTACTATATTAAGACTTTCTTCACACCAGTTTAGAGTAGAAACTGGTAGATATGGAACTAATAGAATAAACTGTAATGAAAGATATTGTATTATTTGTAATTCAGGTGATATAGAAAATGAATACTAGTTTACCCTTACATGTATATGTAGCGCATATAATGATATCCGTAAGCAGTATATAAAGAAATACTATTTAAATAGGCCAAGTGTTTGGAAATTCGTTGAATAATGAGCACTTGTAAGTTTTTCCTATTGAAAAACCTATGTAAATATGTTTTTGAAGATTTTATGATTCGCCAAAATGTTGTTAACAGGAATAATGCAAAGTAGATGTTATGATTACATACCTTATAGTGTACGTGCTATGCAAAACAAAACAACAAAACATGTATTAAGTTATTTCATCTATCAAGCTATTGAATAATTTTGCATGTTTCACATTGTTTCGTGCATAACCTTTCCACAGAGATGTTTTTCTTTCTTTGTCTTTCTTTATTTCGCTTTCATTCTTTTTTCTCTTCTGTCTCTTCTTTTTTTATTTTCGTTCTTCCTCTCTTGCTTTTGATGTTTATACATTAAATTCATACTATTCCTCCCTCATATATATAGTCATGTCCAGCCTCAAAATGTGTCAAAATTGGTTAAGATTTAGAAATACATTGCTCTTTGATTATACTAAGATCTTTTTATCCAGTCACCAGGCTTCTCTAGTGACATAATAAAGGGGGTGCAGATAAACTTAGGTTTATTAGGTTACTTCCGGTAGTAGAAGGTTTATTAGGTTAGTAGATAGGCGTAATGATTCTATAACCATGGAACTATTTTAATTTTCTGTAAATATGCATAAAAATCATGTTGACGAAATAGATCTAACAGGAAATTCACCAAAAAAAATATTCAAATGAGAAAAAATAAAAATAATTGGCTATAGCTGGATTCGAACCCGCGCCTGATCATACAAAAACCAATTCTAATCACTCTAAAGACGTCGTCCTTACCGATTACGCCACTGAGGCCACATAAAAAGTGACGTTGATTTATCAGTTTTATTAATTTAATCCACCGCTAGCGAAACGCGTTTTTGATAAAATCAAGACTGGAAGCAAAGATTGACAGATAAATAGTAAATGTTTTCTTTTCACTCTCATGATAATTTGATTGATAAGCTCTTACAGGGGCGGTGATAGTCATAGACCTAAATATAGCCCGTTCACTTCCATCGATTTATGAGTGACGTTATGTCTATCTAAAAATAGAAACCGAGACTACGGAACTCGAATTTGACCAGGGAATATAACCATGTCTGTTTGAAGTAACTTATCGACCCTCGATTCAAATCATCTTATTTTTCAAATTCAACCACGTTTTCCCCTCTTGTAATGCAAGTATCGAAACTATTTTCCTCTGCGGTAGCTCATTAGATCTATTTACGTCTAAATGGAAATGAAACGGGAGGGATCCGTTGATCGAAAAACCGCATTTTCAATGTAAATTATTTCAAGAGTTAAATATGAGTCTATGAAAAAAGATATTTAACTAAACTGACTGAATAAATCGAATAATAGGTTAGTGCCGTAGATGGGACGCCTTTATCCGACTCGGAGAGAAAACAGTTGAGGCTCGGATAAAGGCGTCCCATCTACGGCACTAACCTATTATTCTCTATATATTTGCAGGTACGCTTGATTATACTAAGATCTTTATATTTGCAGGTACGCATACTTTGTTTATATTTGTTAGGTTTAGATTACATTGCTGTCACATATACAATTTCTTATACACTCAATTGTATCATGTAACAAGAAACATGTCAATGTTTACGTTACTAATAAAGTGTTTTGAATCTTGAATCTTTATCAGCATACAAGCTATTTGTTAAGGTTGAATGTGCCGCATACAGTAGAACCTGTCTTAAGTGTACCTTCATTTATTGACCATATGAGTCTTAAAAACAGGTCGTTGCTTAATGCAGGGAAAACGGAATGCAGAAAGCTCCTATAACATATATCTACATTACTTTTGACCAGCATTAAGCTACCACCTGCCTCACATACCTATAATTAGACATCTTTTTGATGGCCGCTTAATATACAGTACATGTTCAGATGACACATGCTCCGCTTAGATCGTAAAGTAGTGCAATTTTCATAGAGATAGTCTCTACAGAGATAACTGAAAGACAATTAGTCTCTAGATTGACAACTAAAAGACAGTAACAAAACCAAATGCGAACTTATATTTTCATACGTGCTAGATAGAATCAGATACAGTCGCAAGAAAAATGCAACAACATTGAATCTATAGTAAACCCCTCTAAACCGGACGTTTAAAATTAGCATCAAAACGTTATCTTAGACGCAGGTTGAAAGTCATGCAGAAAGCTCCCAAAGGAGCTTTCTGCATCACTTTCGCCCTGCATTAAGCAATCACCTGCCTAAAACGACGTACTTTGTTCTTTACTAATATTCTGCTAAAGAGAGGTTCAACTGTATATGCTGGAAAACAATATCTGATTTGCTTCATTTTTCACTGAATTCCGATTTAACAAAGTTTTGGGAAACTATTGCCCGAGTGTCAAACAGTTCGGATCCAGATGAGAGACCGAGTAACACCGCGTCTAATCTTGATCCAAGTTGTTTGTAAATGCTAGCCAAGACGCAATTAGCATGAGAAGGGTTATGACACAGCTGGTTTTGGGTTTAAGTTTTGATATTTGCTTTCTTAATACCACATGCAGACATGCGCACATTATTCATGTCACTATACAGTAAAACATCTCTATAACGGCCAATAAATCATGTTTATTAGTAGGTTTTTAGGACAGGAGCGTTCTGCTTTACTTTCACCTTACGTTAAGCAGCCACCTGCCTTTAACACAAAATACTTGATGTAATTTAGTGTTTATAGAGAGGTATTACTGTATTTATAGCTAGTTTTGTTAGATTTATTTGTATCTATTTACGAGTATACATTATGAACAGCCTGTCCTAACCGGCAATTCATAAATTTTATTGAACACATAATTCTTAGAAAACATGTGGCTGCTTAATGCAGGGCCACAGTAATGCAGGAAGCTCCAATAGGACCTGCATTAACCCTTCTCTTGCTGAATGTTAAAATACATTTCTCCTTCTTTACCCATGCCCTGTTGTAGAATTACATATATCTTCACTATGTACAAGTATATCGCTGTGCAATCACTGCTGCGGAGTGCATTGGTTGCACAATCAACTTGTAAATAGTGCAGACCCTGATGAGACAGCTCCTGCAGGAGCTGTCTCATCTGGGTCTTCACTATTTACAGGTAGGTATATTGACGCGAATAGCAAGCGAATGGTTAAGGACATTTTGAACAGCATCTACCTTACATACCCATAATTAGACCTGTTTATGGCCGCTTAACTCATTCTCTCCTAGGCTATTTTTAGACCCAACCTTTTTTAATCAATCTACCGAAAAGGAGCATTAACTAGAGAAAATGATTTTTTTTAGAATTTTGTAGTTTAAAACCATTGTGATAAATAGATTTATCACAATGGTTTCACAATGTGAATTTTATAGAGGCGCAAAAATGCGTCACTAGGGGGTACTGTGTTAAGAAAGGTTCTACAGTATTCCTAAAACTAGGAGTATTTTCTGAATATTTTTTGTTCTTATTAACCCATTTACCTCAGGAAAATATATACAATAATTCATAACTTTGTATTTATAAATTAGAATAATGTTTAGTTTTTGCACGTGAACACATGAATGTTTCGCCATAGCAGAAAC
Organism: Azorinus chamasolen; assembly: GCA_963576725.1. NCBI lineage: Eukaryota > Metazoa > Mollusca > Bivalvia > Cardiida > Solecurtidae > Azorinus > Azorinus chamasolen. Next base: position 6,708,782 of record OY755239.1, on the reverse strand, counting down.
TGTAGAACCAGATTTATATTATTTCTTAAGCAGGTCTACTCTGTTTGCAAAGGCGAGACAAGGAAAACTTGTGAAGGAAGTGGTTAAAACTCACCATATATATAAAATCAGAATAAATGTATTTGTGGTAATTGACAATGATTCTCCTAAACAGGTTGTCATTTTAAAACAAATTAAGTATTTTTATATATAACAGAAACGATTTTTAAATTTTTAATAAATCGTGCCAAAGTTGATAATAAGCAATTCACAAACATGTGCAAAGTTTGAGCTACTGTGCTTTTCACTCACTTGCAACTTTTTTCTTACCAAATTGAGATCATCTGTGTCATAGTTTCTCTAACTCCATCCTTGAATAAAAAATTCAGACCTAAAAACAGTTTACCCATTTGTTCATTTCAAATTGCAAATGACGGACGAATGACGTCGAATGAAACGATGGATTTTTCCGAGGGTTAGTATAGCTCTTAGAAGTTGGTGTCATCAGTATGCAGTATCAATGACGTGAAATCAGTACATACGCATTACGCCATGTGACGGTCATTTGCAAAGACACAGCTGGTCGAATCAGCATGAAATGCATTCTCATTCCCGCCGTTTTGTTCCTCGTTACCGTCTCGGTTGGGTGAATAGATGAGGTGGATTTGATGGTACTGCAACAATGAATAAAACGCATATTACTGAAGATACGCTAGTATAGTTCGATTGTAGAAAATGATTCAAAGAAGATAATTTTGCCAAGGTTAATCCCACACACTACAAAACAGAACTATTATTCGTGACAAATATTTCCTGAGGACAAATGAGCTCTCTTCCTACAGATATTGAATACAGAAAATAAAAGAAAAAACTCAACTAATTTCTAAAACGCTTTAGAACACGTTTAATGTATTTGCATCGTCTGGTGGTTTAGCCTTTTCGTTGTGATAGCAAATTTAAGGCATTTGTACCTATGCCGTCAGCTTTGAAATGTTGTCTAATAAATATTTCATTTTTACCAGTTTTCAAGTATTTCACACACGTCTTTAAAACACAGTGCTGAACAGAGCCTGTAGTTCAACCGACAACGAGTCGATGTCTTCAAAACAATATGCATATACTAAGGGGAATTAAATGAATTAATAGGATTACATTCAAGCATTGCCTTCGAGATTTAATCTCTAGAGATTTGTAATCACAATCACTTTGCGCCATGTAAAGCACATTAACGCGTGAAAGCTTTCAGTACCAGGAAATTGCTCACTTTGTACATGCAATTACCATGCAAGACAGGCAGTCTGTTTGTTCCATTTACGTAACGTTCAAACAACAAAATGGCAAGTTTCATGCAAATAAAGTTTGCTCTAAGTAACTGCTGTAAAATAAAAACATATCTCCAGCATAGTGGACATTTTAGCAATCGCTTTTATCCACTTTTGTAACCTAAGGACTTTATATGCATGTATAGTTATACTAAGCAATAAAGGTTTGTCTGTTGATAACTTAGAGTCCACTCAGAATGAAAGGCTTAAACTTCCTATATTCTCTCTGTCTCTGGCTCTGTCTCTGTCCCTGTCTCTATCTGTCTCTGTCTCTGTCTCTGTCTCTCTCTGTCCATGTATCTGTCCCTGTCTCTCTTTCTCTGTCTCTCGCTGTCTTTCACTCTCTCTCTCTCTCTCTCTCTCTCTCTCTCTCTCTCTCTCTCTCTCTCTCTCTCTCTCTCTCTCTCTCTCTCTGTCTCTCTCTCTGTTTGTGTCTCTCTGTTTCTGTCTCTGTCTCTCTATCTCTCTGTTTGTCTCTGTCTCTGTGTCTTTCTCTGTTTCTGTGTCTTTCTCTGTCGCTCTCTCTCTCTCTCTCTCTCTCTGTCTGTCTGTTTCTGTCTGTCTGTCTGTCTATCTGTCTCTGTCAGTCTCTTTCTCTGTCTCTGTCTCGTTCCGTCTCTGTCTCTCTCTGTCTCTCCATCTGTCTAGGTCTGTCTCTTTGTCTCTGTCTCTGTCTCTTTCTCTGTATCTGTGTCTGTGTCTGTGTCTGTCTCTGTCTGTCTCTGTCTCTATCTCTGTCTCTGTCTCTGCCTCTGTCTCTGTCTCTGTCTCTCTCTGTCTGTCTGTCTGTCTGTCTCTCTCTCTCTCTCTCTCTGTCTGTCTCTCTTTCTCTCTCTCTCTCTCTCTCTCTCTCTCTCTCTCTCTCAATAATACACACACAAAACATTTATTTGTGATATTAATAACCATGTGTGTGACAACTAATTGAGAGAACTAAATGGTCAGTCTAGCGACGTAAATATAAACGGTCAGTCTAGCGATGTAAATATATAGCTATCCGTAACGTGGAACCTGTCTTAACTGGCCTATCATGTTTGAAAAGCAGGTGATAGGTTCATGCAGGTAAAGTAAAGTACCTAGTTATAGTCTACTTTCAGTCCGAAGGACCGCTCAGTCGACTGTACATGTACAGGTCAAAAGTAATACAGAAAGCTCCTGCATGAGTTTTTTGCATCACCTGCCTTACAGACCTATAATTGAACCTTTTTTTGGATGGCCGCTTAAGACTTAAGGTTCTATTGTATCATAGAAGAGAATTACCACTGCCACCCCATAAATGGAATATCAACTGTTTCTTGTATCTTTCACGAGGGAGAATAATCCACGTGTTAAGAACTTTTCGTGCGTCATTATAATAACTTACGGCCTTTTCACAGACGATTTAACAAACTAGCCAAAGAAAAACTGAATTACAAAAGAAAGGGCTTTTAGAATATCACCCATGCCTTCATAAATACTTGTGACGTTTTCTGTTGATGTATAGACACCCTACGCCTGTGTTGCATTTATTAACCCATTACCTCATAGGCTATTTTTAGATACAACCTCTTTGAATAAATCTACCGACAAGGAGCATTTACTAGAGAAAAGGAAAATTTGAGAATTTTGTAGTTTGAAACCATTGTGATAAATAGAGCATTTGCTCCTATAGGAGCAAATGCTCTATTTATCACAATGGTTTCACAAAGTGGCTTTTAAAGAATCGTCAAAAGTCGTAAATATGAGGGAATGGGTTAAATGCGGCCAGTAAGCCTTATCCTGTTGCAAATTCTATGAGAAATCAAGTGTCTGTCTGTTGCACATTATTATTCAAATCGATCAAATTTAGGGGAAAATATCGACCTAGAGACAAACCACTTGAATTAGAATGATATGCCGAGTGACTCGGCGTTTCATCTGGATCCAAGCTGTTTGTAAATGTGCCAATCAGGTAACAATCAGAAGAGTAAAGGTAAACATACGGACAAATTTATACCAACATTTCCGTAAAATACTAGAATTATGCACATATGGCATGCTTGTCGCCACTATGCCATTTTCATTTAGCGCGGTGTGCAACTAATAACTTGTTTTGCGACTACAGTAAAACCTCTCTATAACGGCCACAAAATTGTGTTAATTAGTTGGTATTTAGGGCAGGTGGTTGCTTAAAGCAACGTGGTAGTAAAACAGAATGCTCCTATACATTACTTAATGTATTTTAGTTGTTATAGAGAGGTATTACTGTATAAAACGTTATAATTCTTTCCAACATATCTCAGCTTACGTCATTCACATCTACATACCAATGTTCTACACTTGGAAGTATCAAACAAAACAGAAGTTTGACACACATTCTTTGTTTGATTGATATGGATTTTTAAAACAGGGGGTAGCTTAATGCAGGATAAAAGCTCAAATAGGAGTTTTCTGTATCACTTATGTCCTGTATTCAGCAATCATCTGTCTTTACAGTTTATTATGTTGATAAATCGCGTGGCCGCTTGGTCGAGACTCTACTGTACCTCATAAAACAAAAACCTCAAACCACGTAATTCTTTCAAATAATATTTTAAGTAAAGTTCGTTACTTTACGAACATTCCCACATCGATATTGTCCATCTGTGAACGTTTCGACACATACGAATTGGCACTGTATCTTGATATAACAAAATGTTGATACATTGAGGAAGCCAAGCGGTAAAACAAATTCATAATGTTCAGGGAAGTTAGTTTCAAATTTCTTTAAGCTTTTGTTGCCATGCGAACAAGTGTAAAACTTTCACTTTATCTCCACTAAATACAGCGTGGAAGCAAATGCTCTACGGAACAAATGCACTATTTATTACAATGGTTTCAAAACGACACTAATATATTCCTTTTCTTTAGTAATTTCTCCTTTTCGATGGATTTATTCAAAGAGGTTGGATCTAAAATTAGCCTTTGAGGTAATGGGTTAAAACAGACAAGACCAAGACAAATGGCGTGCTAAAAGTGGCACCTACACCGAGTCAGAATCATACGAAATATAACCAGTGTTGATAATTGTCAGAGTAAAGGATGCCTCATACGCGATGGTCTGTACTTTTTGTAACACAGAGAACAAAATTCACTCTATTAAAACTTAAATTGAAATGATGTATTGTTCCTTTCCTCTCCAGCATTATTTCTTGCTTTTAATCAGATGGTAAAATGAGTGACATGAGACCAAACTACCACATAAAGCCAGCTACGATTAAGATCGCTCTCAGTGAAGCATACCTATAGCACAGATAAATACACCTAAGATCTAAGATACTTTCAAATCAAACACTTCAAATGTTGTTCAATCATTTCTGAAAAGCTTGTTAGTAATAGCAATGAAAATTAATTTGACATAACCTCTTTTTAACAATATAATTTGTTTTATTTACGTTAAACATCAACAATCGTAAATTAGTTGGAAGTTGGAATGCATATATCTCACTGATTAAAGTAAAGTTTGCCAGAGCTACAGATAAAGGTGTGTACCCAAATACTAAAATGGTCATTTCTCCACCAAACCCTATACTGTGACCACTCTTTAGAATCATCACAGGACATCGTTTGGTGGAGAAATGAAGGAAATATTCTTGAAAATATTTAAATTTACGCTTCTTTTCTGGGCATTTAGTTAGCATTAGCTGCATAACTAAAGACGGCATTCAGCTCATGTGCTCATTACATTTATGTACTGTTATACGTTATGGACTGTTATATGTACATATCGGTAATTTGATTTAGCCTTTTAGATAGTAACTACAACTTAACATTCCAAATTCATAAATGGACTTACAAATCTCTAAATGGACTTTATTAAAACTTCTTGACGTGTTGTAACAACAGGGTATTTATTTGTGTACCTTGACTTACTTTTCTGTAAATGCCGTGACAAATTAAGCTTCTTTTGAACATTTGTTTTTAATATAAAAGCCATAATAATAAAACCCTCGAAAACAAAAACAACGTGTCTCATAAATAGTTGCATAACGATGTAAGTTTGACATTCAAACAATATAAATGTGTTTTAAATAATCGAGGGTGCAAAACCAGAAAGATAAACAACGAAGAATGTCAAACTACCACGTTGAAAAATGAGCTTGCCTTTTCATTAACCATTGCAAATCCATTTTGATATCAGGGTTTTGCTTCCTGGAAAATATTTTAAGATAATATGCATACACCACGGCGTTCCTTATAACAAACGTTTTGAAAGTATGAGATCCTTCGAAAGCAAAAAGCAGCAATGCAAAAAGAGAACAGTGCAGACTCATTTTTATTGAGTCTGTTCATGAGCAGGTATGAAATGTGCAACACTACCCATGCCCCTAGCTTACCCTGAGTTGTATCATGGACAGTGATGAAATGTGCAACACTACCCATGCCCTAGCTTACTCTGAGTTGTATCATGGACAGTGATGAAATGTGCAACACTACCCATGCCCCTAGCTTACCCTGAGTTGTATCACTGAAAGTTATGAAATGTGCAACACTACCCATGCCCCTAGCTTACCCTGAGTTGTATCATGGACAGTGATGAAATGTGCAACACTACCCATGCCCATAGCTTACCCTGAGTTGTATAACTGACAGTTATGAAATATGCAACACTACCCATGCCCCTAGCTTACCCTGAGTTGTATAACTGACAGTTATGAAATGTGCAACAATACCCATGGCCCTAGCTTACCCTGAGTTGTATCACTGAAAGTTATGAAATGTGCAACACTACCCATGCCCCTAGCTTACCCTGATTTGTATCATGGACAGTGATGAAATGTGCAACACAACCCATGCCCCTAGCTTACCTTGATTTGTATCATTGACAGTGATGAAATGTGCAACACTACCCATGCCCCTAGCTTACCCTGAGTTGTATCACTGACAGTGATGAAATGCTTTGAAATTCAGTTATGTTTAACGCTTTCATCGCTGTATTCCAGATTTCAAATAGTTCAAGCTTTCCGTCAATATTCAAAGACTTTTAAAACCTAGCATATATAATAGGACAAACTTTGCAGACCCTGGGGAAAGGGTTACTCCAGGAACCCTCTCAACTGGTTCTACACTGCTTTCAAAGGACATTACTAATTCGTTTTCCTCATTGAAAATATTAAGGCAATTAAGTCCATGTATGTATATGTTTCAAACTCCATCTAATGGTATGCAATATTATATCCATGTTTCTTGTTGAACTTTGAAAAGGTGTAATAAAATGTAAACATTGAAACAGTGAATGAATCAACTCGTATTACGCCATACGGATTATATGCCCCTATGCCGTGAAGAATATCACTGGATCAGTATTTCATTTAAAAAAAGAAAAACGAGGTATTGCATGGAAGTTTAATCAGTTTAGAGTTATTGAATTTATTCATGAAGCCTGGGAAACAATAATAACGGGTTTAAGACGAACATAATACATCCAATATTTCAGGGAACGACTGCATTTTATCCCTTTTTTGCATGGTCATTTTAAAAGTATGCATTTTGGGAGTTATGTTTAAAAGACTCGATTCATCTTTATACGCCCGTTTAAAAAACGGGACGTATTATGGAATGGTGCTGTCCGTCCGTCCGTCTGTCCGTCTGTAACATCTCGAACTCAAGTTCCGCTTGGTGGATCCTTCCCAAATTTAACCACAATGTTTATCTAGACATGCTACAGTAGGCTACCAAGTCCCGGTTCGTATATCCAAGGTCAAGGTCACACAATTGGACTTAGAATTTGCGTTTAGCAAAAATGTTAACCTGTCTGTCCGTCTGTAACATCTCGAACTCAAGTTCCGCTTGGTGGATCCTTCCCAAATTTGACCACAATGTTTGTCTAGACATGCTACAGTAGCCTGCCAAGTCCCGGTTCGTATATCCAAGGTCAAGGTCACACAATTGGATTTAGAACTTGCGTTTAGCAAAAATGTTAACCTGTCTGTCCGTCTGTAACATCTCGAACTCAAGTTCCGCTTGGTGGATCCTTCCCAAATTTAACCACAATGTTTGTCTAGACATGCTACAGTAGCCTGCCAAGTCCCGGTTCGTATATCCAAGGTCAAGGTCACACAATCGGACTTAGAATTTGTGTTTAGCAAAAATGTTAACATGTCTGTCCGTCTGTAACATCTCTAACTCAAGTTCCGCTTGGTGGATCCTTCCCAAATTTAACCACAATGTTTATCTAGACATGCTACAGTAGTCTGTCAAGTCCCGGTTCGTATATCCAAGGTCAAGGTCACACAATCGGACTTAGAATTTGAGTTTAGCATATACGTTATCCCCAATTTATGTTGAACAAGACCTCGACGGGCGTATATTGTGCCCACTGGCACTCTTGTTAATCATTGCAATTTGCTTTTCGTATCGTAGGTGTATGGTTACATGAAGGTATAATGAAAAATGCTGATATGAAAGATGTTGACTTCTTACTGCATTTCAAAAATGGCTATGATTTCGAAGATTTCGTTCACATTTAAACCGCATACTCAAATTTGCATTTTTGTGTTTGCCACAATTTTTAGCAACATGTTGTAGAATTGTCAGTAAATGTTTTACTTATTCTAAGGTTCGGTCATTTTTAACAATTTAATGTATAACTACGCCTTTAAACGCATTTGCAAACAGAGCAGATCCAGATCAGTAGATTCCTTATAACGTCATAATAGTTTACATGAAATGCCTTATATCCGTTCATATGCATTAGAATACTGTGAACTGCAGTAAAACATCTCTAAACCGGAATTCTTGTAGAGAGGAATTTAGATACTCTTATGCATGTGGATACTTAATGCAGGCTGAAAGTCATGCAGAAAACTCATAGGGGAGCTTTCTGTATGGCTTTTACCCTGCATTATGCTGCACCTGTCTCCAAGACCGATATTTATACTAAATTCTTGCACAAAACGTGCTGTTGTAGTCCCGCTAGACCATATATTAACAAGGCGATTCTCGTGCTCACGCGCTGTTGTTGACCGGTTTTAATTATACATATTCGGGGCCTAAGGTAAACAATGGACGCGAATGCTACAGCGGTTTGGCCTAAGCTAGGTGAACGCCGGGGTGTGAGTATTTCCAGGAGCACCGACAATGAACTGTTTTAGTGCTAGACATATTGAATGAAATTCCGTGTAAACGGAATTTGATACAATCATGAATTGGCGTCGAAAAGAAAACAGTGGCCCGGAAACAGCATAAATCGACGAAGTGTCAAAGAAGTGTATAGTTTTGCTGCCGTTGTTTCGCTTGTATTTTGAAGAATTAAATTGATGCAGGAGAGCAGAAATTTGGTTTTATGCAAGAATAGCGTTAATACACGTTTGTTTTCGGGCAATAACATCTGCAGTGACCCTCGGGAATGTTGTTGCCCTCGCCCTTCGGGCTCGGGCCAACAACAGTCCCTCGGGACACTGCAGATGTTATTGCCCGAAAAAACGTGTATTAACCCTCTATTGAACGTCCGGTTTAGAGGGGTTTACTGTAACACCCCCCCCCCCCCCCCCCCCGGATAAAAACAGTACAGCCATTAAAGGCAGTAAATGGCATACGGAAATAATCATCAGATACTCTATGAGGAAAATCGGAATTTCCCCCATTTTGTTTTTGTTATGATAATTGCTGGGTGCTATTTTCACTAAGATTCAACATAATTACTCGGTCATTGACTAACAAATGCGACGAGGCAAAGATGATGTCTGAATGGCACATATTACAGTAACCGGTATTATCTTAACCCTTTCCCTGTTCTATATTAATACAACATTTCAAAACACGTGCCTACTGAACATTCATGGACAAAATAGGTATACTGAAATATGGAAGGTAGAACATTGTAGCCATTTTAGAAAGTAAAGAAACAGCTATTTCCAAATCCACTAGCAAACAGAGCAGTCCTGATCAGACGGCTCCTATAGGAGCCGTCTGATCAGGGTCTACTCTGTCTGCAAATGTGTAAACATATGTTTATATATTTATTCTTTATTTAAGTCTCTTCACGGTAACAATCATACAAAGTCATCATTATGTCTATAAATAAACCATGCCATTAATATATGAATTACAAGAGACTACACATATATCACATTATCACTATATACTTATTTCACTATACCTATACAATGAATAAAAAGTATATAGCCTCTGTTAATCGAAAAAGCAAGATACACTTATAAGTACACACGCCTGTTTGCTTAAAAAACTACTTAAAATAGAAAGCACGTAAAAGCCGAGTTTAGAAAAACGGAGAAACAAGCCATGTTACAAAACGTCCTTAAAACGATTATTACCTCAAATCAGATTTGAGATAAACTGATTAACAGAGACTTTATACATTAAATAAACAGCAAATATTTAAGTACGTTACAGGCATCATTTACAATAGAAGAAATGTTGATTATTTTATTGTTTATATGAATAAAAAGGATAAGACTCCTCATACCTTTACATGAAAACACCACCAAATTGAGCGTTTTCAAACTTAACCCTTTCGGCGCCAAATTTCTAATTGTTGTCTGCAATCCAAGGTTGTTAAATCATTCAGTAAGATAAGGAAATGAGATAAATAAATGCAAATTTCAAAGGAATAAAGCACATATATAGAACTAGAGATTGAGACAAATAGTGAAGTCCCTGATCAGACGCCGCCTTGAAAAGGTGGCGTCTGATCTGGGACTGCACTATTTGTCGTGGTGCATTTATGCGACTGTGGCGGTGAAAGGGTTAATAGACCAAGGCATGTTGTTTGCTAAAATGTTAAACTTTTGATTCCTTACTGTTTGCCATGACAATAATTTTCCTTGTTTATGTTTCACTACAATAATTGAATGACGTGCAGAAAAAAAGCATTTTATGTGAGAAGTCTGTATCTGGTTCGCGCGTGATTTGCATATGCACTGCTCGTAAATATTTCGATACAATAAGTTATTCCATAAGTCAGTCATTCGTGGATTCATAAATCATGATTATCTGTACTTGTGTGTGTATTTAATCAACAGAACTGCAGATAAAAACACGTACTCAAGTAATGAAGTCTTCATTTCTCCACCAAATCCCATTCTGTGACCACTCTTTAGAATCGTCTCTTCGAGATGTTTCGAAAGAGTGGTATTCGAGACGATTCTAAAGAGTGGTCACAGTGGAGTGGTTTGGTAGAGTAATAAAGGAGCTATTCTTGAAGTGTTAAAATTTATGCATATTACCTTGACCTCTGATAAAACACTACGTCATCTGTCTCATTCGCTTGATTAACCTACATACACTACTCAGCTTTTATAACAAACCATGCCTACTTTAGTCCATGCACTCTGTACTTGTGTAAGGAAACCAAGCCAACTCAAGCGGGAGCATTCCACCAGTTGCATACCAGAAAAACTCAAAAGTGTTTGCATATTATATATATCGATTGACGATTAAGGTTAGATCTAGGTGAAATGAATAGCATCTCCAGCATATCTGAATAATAGTAGTAAATTAAAAACTTTCTCTGCATGTTTTATCAGCATATTCTATGTAAATTCTAATTTCCAGGTTGTTTTGTATTTACCACTAAGTGTTACCCTTTGAATAACTGAAACGAGGGTATTGACATTTGCAAACAGTGTAGACCCAGGTCGGAGGACTCCTGGTGGATTTTTCTGCCAATCAGGGTTTGCACCATTTGTCATTCAAATTCCTTTAGCGCAGTATACTCATTCATATTGAATATACTCTATACTTAGTTTAACACTGGTGGGTAATTCCACTTTGAATTTTCAGTATCCAAAGGATTAAGAAAGTAACACGTGTTTGCATATGTAAAGCAAAGTAAGACGTTTACAAATGTAATGCGAAGTAAGACGTTTACATATGCTGCGCAAAGTAAGACGTTTACATATGTAACGCAAAATAAGACCTTTACATATGCTACGCAAAGTAAGACGTTTACATATGTAACGCAAAATAAGACCTTTACATATGCTACGCAAAGTAAGACGTTTACATATGTAACGCAAAATAAGACCTTTACATATGCTACGCAAAGTAAGACGTTTACATATGTAACGCAAAGTAAGATGTTTACATATATAATGCAAAGTAAGACATCCTGGATATTTATTAAGATGTTTTTGCTCAAGCAATAACTATAGAATCATATCTATATTAGATGTATTTCATTAGTAAACAAAGCGAACTGTTTACAACGTTGTGAAATGGCGTGTACGTACGTGAAGGAAAGTGTTAAACACCGCTAACCATCTTCCTAATCCGAAATCAAGAAACATATTGATCAGTGAATACATCAAGGGCGATAGCCGGTTCAAAGAGTAATCGTGCTAAATGATTTTATGTGGGAAAGATCTATATGATGCCAAGTGTACAACACATATATCAAGCGATCGTTCCTAATTATCAATATATATGCAAATGCAATCAAAGCGAAAGGTTCAGCAACTTGGGTTGATAATATAGGTCGGTACTTAGGGACTTCAAGCTACACATTTCTTCTACGACAAGAATGCTTCAGACTACAGATTCTTCAAATGGACGTAACCATTTCCCTGTTCTGTGTTTATTTCAAATTTCAATACCTACTTAATATTCATGAACAAAATAGTTATAATGAAATATGGAAGGTGGAACAGTGTAGCCATTTTAGAAAGTTAAGAAACGGGTATATCAAATTCCATTGGCAAAGATAGCAGACCCTGATCTGAATATACTCTGTTTGCAAATGCGTGAAAAAAAAACGTTTATGTGAAGGAAAGAGTTAATATGTGTCTTCAACATTAAAGTATTTGACTCTAAAGGTAGTTCTGGGTCCATGCTTATAAAACGTTTAGTTGAGTCTGAGTTCGTTCTCAAGTTTTTGATTGGTCAGATTTGAGCCTTTGGCTCAAATCTGACCAATCAAAAGCTTGAGAACTCAAATCTGACCAATCAAAAGCTTGAGAACGAAACTCAGACTCAAGTAAAAGCTTTATAAGCATGGACCCTGAACTGTTTTATCTTTGCAGGAGAATGGTTCGATTCTTTGATGAAAAAAGTATACAGTACATATAAATCAATAGATAAACGTGAGCATTTGCAATCATATGCATGCTTTCTCGATGGAAACACATATATTTGAAACTCAATTCTCTCTATATCTTGAACATAACCAATTCAAAACTTGACAGAATCGTATTATGAAGTTTTAACGCTTTCAGATTTACACATAGACTGTAGATTCACAAGCATATTTCGACAGTGCTTGCAAATATTGAGCTAACGTTTTATGTTTGACTGAGTAATAGTAGTGACACACATAAAGTGTGACTTTGGTTCAACATGTTGATTAATTTTAACCCTTTCGCTGCCAAACTCTGTCGTCTGCTAACTTTGTCGTCTGTTACAAATTTTCATTCTTTTGATTTTCTTAATTTTTGTTTCAAAAACATAGTAACAGTAACAAACAGTTTGGATCCTGATGAGACGCCGAGTTACTCGGCGTCTCATCTGGATCCAAACTGTTTGCATAGGTAATCACAGATCCGATATTGGCAGCGAAAGGGTTTAACAGCTTTGTGACCAACTTCCATGATATAAGTACAATTCAGTTTTGTATCTTACAATAATCTGCAGTACTTGCAGATATTGAGCTGCGGATATATATGCGAAGGAATAATAATGATTCACAAATCAAGTTCCGATTGAATCATTTTCAACAGACATAAAACTCGAAATTTGAAAAGTTCTCGGAATTCATTATACTATTCCTTGTCATACAGGGTTGTATAATTTCAATCGTTCATGTATCAAACGTATATTTCTAGTAGAAATTGTCGCCAGCTAGACCGACGTATCTAGTTTATGTATTAATATCATACAAATTCCTATTATCCCAGAAAGCGTTTACAGACATATTTGTCTACGTTGCTACAAGCGCGTTCATTTCAATTCCTTCTTAACCTATTTGCACCCAGTGGATTCTTCCATGCATATATATTGGATAGTCCATTTTTTATCTAAGGAGTGCCTGGCCTAAATTTTCAATTTTTTTTATTATATATTGAAATTCTTATCAGCAAACAGTGTAGACTGATCAGACGCCGCATTATGTGGCGTCTGATCAGAGTCTACATCGTTTGCCTACGTCCCATATATGGGATCGTGGGAGCAAATGGGTTAAACCTGAAATACAAACCTCACGAATTCTGCTGAAGGAAAGAAATTCATTTTCGATTAAGACGATCCTAATTACTTGAAGGTCACACACGCACAATGCAACTTGACAGTAATTTGTTATCTTTTTGGAAATATTAGCACATTGAAGTTTAAAATTCATTTCTCTCTGGGAATCTGGAAAATCTTTTGATGATTCATGTTTTTCTTTCACTTGATAGGTGACACGTGTCAAACAGTTTGAATGCCTTTACTGGGACAGATGGTAGGACAAACATTAACCCCTTAACACACTCCCTGTTCTGTGTTTATTACAAATTCATGGACAAAATAGTTACAATGAAAGTGGAAACGTTGTAGCCATTTTAGACACCAAAGAAACAGATATATCAAATTACATTAGCAAATAGAGTAGACCCTGATCAGACGGCTCCTATAGGAGCCGTTTGATCAGGGTCTACTCTGTTTTCAGATGCGTGAAAACACGTTTATATGAGGGAGACGGTTAACCCATTCCCTCATAATGACGCATTTTGACGCCTCTGTCAAAATTCACTTTTTGAAACCATTTTATAACATAACACGTGGCTTCAGCGTGACGTAACACTATCATTTATTTTTTGATAATCATGGGCATATAATCACTAGTGAATAACATTCGAACGACCGAATGACATTCGAACGATTCATACGCGCTGTCAAAACAAACAAACTGGCGGACGGTGGTCGACCTACCTGTCCACGATTGAGTCACGATAGATGGCAAAGGATTGTTGGCACTTGCGCCTTAATTTCGATAAAATAATACAAATTGTAATCGCTGTCAGGAATCATATACAAAATGTATGCCAAAAAAGACCTACCAGCTACTCTGACCCATACAATCAATTCTACATTTAGATTAAAATGCCTCCTCAACTTTGCATTTTCTTCACCGCATGTCCTTTTGTTTATGCAGATTTCTACTCATACAAATATCTCATCAATCAACAACAATAGTCATCTGAATCCAGCACAGCACAAACATATTTCAAATATGCTATACTCACTAACTCAGCTGATCGCGAAAATCTTCCTCCTGTTCCAACACATTTTATGCAGCAGTTCGTACTGAATCTTTTGTCCATTTCAAACATTTCCACTGAACTTGAATCGAGATTTTTTTTCTCGGTGGAAATGTCCATGTCCATGTGTATATATACAACACTAATGAAGGGCTTAATATACCAAAACGAAGGCGCATTTCGAATCCCATTGACAGTGAGTGTCGGACGTGTTATGTAGGTCTTCATGTAAATGGCGCGCTTAACATAGACACATGTTGTGTACAATGACGTCATAATGTGACGTGTTTGTAACTATGTATGTCAAAACTGTAACTCAAAAATTATTTTGACGTGTTTCTGTATGTTTTTGTATCATAAACTATCACAGTTAAATTGAATACCAGAGAGGTCTGAATTAGATCCTGGTTGATATGACAGTAAGTAAAAAATAAAGTTGGAAAATTTGGACCTACTTTGTCCCAGTTACCTAGCGAACCTAATAACACCTTTCATTCATCATTTCTATATGTAAGGAGAATTTATAACAATCCACGTTACTGCTGAAATATTGGCTGCAAATAACATTTGTGTGTGTTATGTTATAAATAGGATCTTGCATTCGTGTTCATGATTATTGGATTTATTAAATTCGTCTTTTTAAAACGATAAAAAAACTCGCTAAAGCTCGTTTTTTATCGTTTTAAAAAGACTCATTTAATAAATCCAATAATCAAGAACACTCATGTAAGATCCTCTATGTAATAAACAGAGCATTCGTTTCACAGTTCTAATATTTTCCACAGATCACAATTCTAAAAGTTTCCTTTTCTCTAGTAAATGCTCCCTTTCGGTAAATTTATTCAAATAGGTCGGTCTAAAATAAAGCCTATGAAGGAATGGGTTAACTCGATGCGTTATTGAAATTTTGTTAAATATATACTCTTTTGTCCTTAAACTAACAACTATTAGCTCATTAACTCATTCCCTCCTACACTATGTTAGACCGAATCTCCGACTAGGAGCATTTATTAGAGAAAATGATTTGTTTTTATTTTAGAATTGTGTAGTTTTTAAACCATTGTAATAAACATTTTTTATATTTTATCACAATGGTTTCAAAAATGACTTTTACAAATGCATCAAAAGGTGTCAGCAGGAGGAAATGAGTTAAGCTACCATCTGCCTGTAAAACTCAATATTTGAACTCATTTTTGTGGTCGCATAAGGGGGGTTATTGTTATTTCACTAACAAATAGAGCAGACCCTGTTCAGATACCTCCAGCAGTAGTCGTTTGATCTCTGTTTGCATGGGGTAAAGGGTTAAAAGGGTAACATAGTGCACCAATTAAATGACTTTCAAATGTTATAAATTTAAAAACAGTATAGAAGACAGGCAGGATATTTGAAAAGTGCACAGCAACGCCAGAACCACACATTAAATGCGCGCTAGCACCCGACCTTCATACACTGTTCCTTGCCTGTTTCACATCGACATCGTTTAGGGCACTGCGACACTATAAACTGTCACGTAGTGCCAAAGCATGTAGAACGTAAAGGAACTCTTCTTAGTTTCTCAGCAGATTAACTTTGTAGATAACAATATATGGAAAACCTCTCTAGTGCGACCACTTAATGGACAAACATGGCTGTCTACATAAGCAGCTGGTTGCTTACATGTACTACAGGACGAAAGTTATGCAGAGAGCTCCTATAGGAGCTTTCTGCATAACTTTCGTCCTGTATTAAGCTACCACCTGCCTTTAACACCCAGAATTAGGCCTGTTTTGGTGGTCGCATTAGAGGGTTTTTACTGTAAATGGAAAATGTCAAAAATGCCCCTTTTATAAGCTTTGACACTATATATTTAAATGCTCACTAATGCCAAATGTACATTAGATAGTAAGTTATAATGCATATAATCATTTACTACCATTTTATTTACTGCATAAATTTCCGAGATTTTACTTAATGCATCTATAGCAATGTTATCGTCTTACGTAATACAACTAGCCATTGTTGTCGCTAAATGCATCTTACCACATTACTATCGTTCTACTTACTGTACCTAACCATTACTATCGCTTTAGTTAATGTATCTAACCATTACTATATCTTTACTTACTGTATCGTTTAATCAATGGATATGTCCATTTTGTAGAGACTGTGTGGAAAATGAGTTCCATGTAATTATGAAATGTGCTGTATATAATGATATAAGGAATGGTTTGTTTACCAAGGCTTCTGAAGCTGGCACTCTTTTTAGCTCTAAAAGTGATACGGATAAGTTTTTATTTATATTTACGAGTGAAAGTTTAGTGCGCATTATTGCCAAATCCTGTCATCTTATTTTAAGCAGGCGCAGAGATCTGCTATATAGCAATGTGTAACTGTGATAGATTATTGTTTTCAATTTTTATCTATTATGGTGAATATGTCCAATTTTAGTGTAAATAGTGATGATGTTCTTTTGTTATCTAATCGGGGGTTTATTCTTAGTGTCATATTTGAATTGATGTTTGTATATTTTATTGTAAATAATGCCATAACGCATGTTTAAGTGCTTGTCTTTTATTTCAGGTAAAAATTCTCTGTTAATCAGTTTATCTAAAATCTGATTTGGGGTGATAGTCGTTTTTTAAGGACATTTTGTAATATGGCTTGTTTGGCCTTTTTTCTCAATTTAGTTTTTTATCTTTTTTCTAGTTTAAGTAGTTTTTAATCAAACAGGCATATGTGTTCGTAAATGTACGTACGTGTGTTTGTTAGTTAGATTAACAGAGTCTTTATACTCTTTAACTTTAACTGTATCTGTACTATTTCATTTTTGTCGTACCCTTTATTACTTTTCTACAGTTACTCTGTTTGCAGCTCAATCATTGAGTACACTAGCGATAGGTGGATACAGTATGTTCAATTAAATGTTTTTTTGTTATACATGCACTTTACCACTGTATTTGCTGTCGCGGTTGTTGTAGATTAGTCGGAGAGGGGATACGTTTATTTACACTGTTTGTCTTTTAGGATGGGGATGGAATAAGGGTGAGGTTGGGCGCCCATAAACCGGTTTAAACCCCCGGTGACTTTTGTCACTGACCGTTCCAAGGCGGTACTTCCATCTTCCTCCTATTGAATGTTTGTTTTGTCTTTGTGCGTCTCTTGTTGTTTTTTCTACCCATGTATATTTGCTGTTTCCTTGTGTTGCTGTTCGGGCGAGTGTTTGTTCTGTATGTGGTATTTCCTGCATGACTCATTTTTGTACTTTTATATGTAGATATAGTGCAATATGTATGAAATAGTATTGTAATATACTTGTAGTTATAGTCTCTTATAATTCAAATATGAATGGCATGGTTTCTTTATATGTATATGGTGGTCTTTGTATGATTGTAACCATGAAGAGACTCTAATAAAGATAATTATATATTAATAATATATTCCTATTGTTTTACGTAATGTGTCTAATTAGTTCTATTGTTTAATCAATGCATCTAATCGTTGCTATCGTTTCACGTAATGCTTTGTTTGATTCTTCGTTCATTCGTTCATTTGTTTGTTTGTTTTGTTTGTATTGGGGTTTACGTCGCATTCACAGTATTCCAGTCATGTCACAACGTTTAGCTAAATACAGGTGGAGGAAGATCACAAAGGGTTTTTTCAGTGTACACAACGTATTGCATTGTTCTATGCACAGAAGAACATCCGGGTAGAACCACTGAAATACCGCAAGCCAGCTGGAACGCTTCCTCATACGAAAATTCCTAATACCCAAGTCGGGATTCGCACCACAGCGGTCAGCAAATTAACCATTATTATTAAACTTAATGTATGTAATCATTGCTATCGTGTTTCTTAATTCATATTACCATTACTATCGTTTTAGTTAAATGTATCTAACTATTACTATCGCTTAATGCATCTAACTATTGCTAATTCCCCGACCCTGGATACACAAGAACCAATGCATATACATTTTATCCCCATTAATTATACATTAAAATCCACTCCTGTAATATCAGTATAACATTCTAACTTACATAGCAACCTGGTACTCTCTCTCTCTCTCTCTCTCTCTCTCTCTCTCTCTCTCTCTCTCTCTCTCTCTCTCTCTCTCTCTGTTTGCATGATAAAGATAAATTATTTAAATTGTTATCATAATGGCGAATTTACATATGGTGTAATCATTTCCATCATTATTGTCGCAGACCGGGTTTTTACTTAAAAACGCTTTGGTCTGAGCCACAACTAACTCAGTCGTTCCGTTCAATCGTTTTATTCCCTTGACCACAAATGGTCTATAATAGGATTCCTGCAAATACATAGGACATATTCAAGATATGTGTTTCCTAACATATATGGATAGCATGTATAATTGCAGTGAATATCTACAGTTACTTATATAACAATTAACATAGTTTAATATATATATCGTTATAAACGAAATGCGATTACTTATGATATGAATAGAATAGATGAAATGCTGCTGTGCTTAACACTATTCTCTTTTGACTTCTCTTCCAAAACTATTATTTACACACCTTTAACATCTTACCGGGTTGTGGACCCGAAATCCCCTCTCTCTCCGTAACGGTCTCACGTGCGGTGCTCTGGTTAGTAGCTGCAAGAAATACCAATGCCATAAAAATACATGCACTCTATTAGATGGAAACAATAGACAGTCTTGCGAAGGGCGTAAATTCAATGGCGAACGTGAAACGAACGGACAGTAACGGTACGGTACGGTACGAAGCGACTACCGTAAAATAAATCTCAGCTGTAGCGAAATGAATTCAAATGCAACCAATGGAAATACTAACCAGTATAAATTTGCAAGAACAGAAGCATGGCCTTCAAGCAATACCATTCGTAGCAAGCAATATTCTAAGAGTCCTCTCGCTTGACAAGTGACTTGGAAAGTGACAAGCCTACGTTAACCGTGCAACCCATGTCAACGTTCGGAAATACCATGTGATCCCCAAAATACATAAAGCAGCCAATAGAAACCATTCGACAAAACTCCGAAGACAACCGAAGATTTCACATATCCTAATACCAGGGCTATATCTGGTATTTCTGTAACTAAGCGCTTTTCACGTGCAAAGAGAGATACTTTGAATAGTGCTAACTATACATGGATAATGAATATGCATGACGTTGAAAACTAGTAAAATCTACATCTGCTACATTATATAATTTTTTGTGAAACATCTTTCGCCCGTTATGGTATTTTGACAAACGTTTTAAACGAATAATAGGTACATGTATATACTTTCAGACGTTTTGACCGTTGCGATATCCTAATATGTCAGACTTTTCCAGCATTGATACAGATTTCCGACATGCTGCAAGCGTATTTCCGTATAATTTATGTTATTACACACGGTCAGCACTGAAACAGAATGCAATGACATTTATCTTGTAACATTTACGAGGTGTAGGCAGTCTATATCGATGGGAACAAATTGCCAATCTGTCGCTACGTAAATCTCTCTATAACCTAAATGAGATTTAGCAAGTTTTTATTTTTCAGATCTACGTCATGTCGCATTGATGGCTTTCATCCCCATGTACTAACACTGAGCTCAAACGCCCACAGAAACGGAATTTTGCAAAGGTTATCACACATTTGCCCATAACAGCTGAATGCTAATCTTATATCGCTGTCAAGAAATAACATCTGTTCAAGCTTTGATTAGGTGCAATTTTGATTAGTTTCGTTTCGATCAAGCTTTTGAGAAACTGTTGCTCGGGTGTCAAATAGCTTGGATTCTGATCAGATGCCGAGTTACTCGGCGTCTCATCAGGATCCACGCTTCTTGCAAAAGTAAGTAGGTCGTTGGTAGCGGGATAAGGGTTAAATATATTTTAATGCAGTGAAGGTATGAAAGAGTCTAAGTTCTAACATGACATGTCTGGGTTCGTATATAAACAAAAGAACGAGCATAACACTAATAATCCTTAACCCTTTCCCTGTTCCATATTTAGGCCAATTTTCAGTACCTACTGAATATTCATTAACAAAATAGAATTTTTTGAAGGTGGAACATTGTAGACCTTTTAGAAAGTAAAGAAACAGATCTATCAAATTCTAATAGCAAACAAAGTAGACCCTGATCAGACGGCTCCTCAAGGAGCCGTCTGATCTGGGTCTACTCTGTTTGCAAATGCGTGAAAACACGTTTATATGAGGGAAAGGGTTTAAGTACGGGAATCGATTGTATACTTTTTCAAAGAGTGTAGACTCAGATAAAAAAAAGCAATCCAATCATGATCTGCACTGTTTGTCGTAAATCTTTTTTTTTTTCAGTGATAGATTTTTATACAATGTTTTGTTTAATTAATATTCAAAAAGGGGAGGTAAGTTTTAATTATTCAGCAGGTTAAGGGTTAGGCTCCACAATAAATCACCTCACGCTCCGTAGAACCAAGTTGAGGTCCGTCTTTCGAAAGACTGAAATTATCTTTATTTTTAATAATATCGTCGTTTGTTGAGCTTGCATTCAATTCTGTCGTACAAAATCGGCAAAACTTGTTGCAAATAGAATATGCAATAGTTCCGAATATGCAACTCGTAAAGAGTGTCGAAAATGTGTCTAATACGTTAATTCTAGTGGTACGATCTCTCCTAGGACGGGTCAAATGCTTCCGTTATATAACCTGATGTTGAGTATATACATGCTTCACATTCAATCCATTTCCTTCAGCATGGGGAAATAGAAAATTCTTGAGAGCATTTGTTTTCAATTTAAAAGTAGTATATTTTGTAATGAAACTCTCGAAAACACACATACAACCTGTCTCATAAATAGCAACATAACGATGCACATTTGGTATTTGAAACAATATTTACATGGTAAACCATGTAATTTAACGAAGACAAATAACTAACACGGTTTAAATGGCAATAATGAAAAATGCGTCTGTACTTGCAATTACAGCTGCGCATCCATCGCCGATTTGCCTCTAGGTGTGTGTAGTTTGATGAATAGTATTTTCAAAGGAAATCAGCCTTTACTCCATAACTACGCCGTTCTAAGACTTTGAAAACAGAGTAGACGCAGATCAGACGGCTCCTAAAGGAACCGTCTGATCTAGGCCTGCTCTGGTTGCTTATGAAATAGTATAGATATGACTATACAGTTTCCGCAATAGCCTGCTATTATTAAAATAATCTAATTAATAGTCATAATGTCATGCCAACGCGTGCCCTGTTGATTTGAAATTACAATTTGTCAGTTGGCGAATCTAATTATCTGCAACAATGTCACGCTAGATACTAGATAAACTAGCATCAGATCGTATAAACATTGTACATGTATTTCGTTCTATCAGAGCTACATATAGCGGTGAATACCAAAATAAAAAAAATGTCATTTCTCCACCAAAGCCTATACTGTGACCACTCTTTAGAATCGCCTCACGGTACAGAGTTTGATGGAGAAATAAAGCAGTTATTCTTGAAAATGTTTGGATTTACGCACCTTATTTGGACCTCTGTAATCTATACATAACTTAAAGTAATATCTAGCTATATCAAAGATGTGCTGTACAGTACAGACCTCGCGGAACTTTCGAAATCCGCGCATCACCGCGATTTCACTGATCGCGGGAGAGAGACAGCTGCCCGCGATAGCCAATAATTCTTGATGGACAACGAAGATCATCGGGTGCTTCCATCGCGTTTTATTCCGTGACGGGCCCGTGGTGATTATGATAAGCCAATGATGATGGGTCGTCGCGATTTCACTTACCTGAGTTTTTAAGGGGATGTATCCTCGGAGGTCTTTGAATCGTCGCCCTAACGTTTCGATCACATATACATGTACAAATGTATTCATAGAAAAAATACAAGAATAAAAAAGAAATCACTTGTTAATAATAAGGATTGTACCCGTTCTCCTTATTTTTTATGTTTGCAATGCTTTTGTGTAAAAATCAAAATGACGTAGCTTCAGTGTGGTCATTTCGTCCCCAAACCAATTCGGTATTTGTATATTTCGTAACACCAAAGTTTGAGTAGTATATTAAGTATAATTATCAACACGAATGATTTCAATGTTCATATTTTTTGTCTTATATCAGCAGTAATTCGCTTGGTGTCGATCCGTAATATCGGGAATTAAATGGTAATAACTAGGTATTTTAACTTTTGCATAAAATGAATAGAGTGAAATCTGCACAAGTACATGCAATAGTATTTTTATTGTAACCTGCCGACTGCGATATAAGCTGCAGAATTACGTTGAATGTACATTTGTTATTATATCTTAGAGAGAGGGAGAATGAGAGTGAGAAGAGAGAGATGTTTTGACTTGTAAGCGTCGCATTTACTGGCAAATAATTATTAAACCCGTAGAAAATTGTTTCTACCTTCTTTCACTCAAGACAGCTTCCGTTCAATCTAATTAAAATAATTGCGAAAACACTCTTGAAAACAAAAATAAACTCTAACATTCAGAGACCATTTTCATAATGCCTTTTACGTTATTCAACCACATTCACATGCTTGAAAGAAAATCGAAAATAAAAATAAAACCCTTTCTCTTGTCTATCTTCATGCTAAAGTTCGATATCTACTGAATGTTCGTGGACAAAAAAGTTATGACTAACGGAATGTGGAACAATGAACCAATTTTAGAAACAATAGAAACGACTCGAATTTCATAAGCATAAAGAGAAGGTCCTGTAGGAGCCTTTGGTCTGGGTCTTCTGTGTTTGCAAAAGCGTGAAACACGTATAATATACGATGGAAAGGGTTAACACTATCAACCATATAAACGTGTTTTCACGTATTTGCAAACAGAGACGTTCGATCAGGGTCTATACTGTTTGCTTTTAAAATTAAAATAGGTCTGACTGTACGGTTTCTACCAATATACGAAATATATATATATATATATATATGTATTCTTGATATCATAACATAAATATATATCTTACATGAATACTGAAGAGGGAATTGGTTAAACACTAAAACTGATGTACAACCGACTTGTTCAAGTGTCAAAAAAAAAGTGATCGAAGCATTTGTAAAACAAGTTTGATCCTGATGAAAAATGGATTTATGCTATTATGTATGAAAAGGACAGTATGTAGAATAAAGGTTAATGAATGATAACCGATAATTGCTAATCCATTGTTTGGCGTCACTTAATTTTTGAGAAGAGGCTAGCGCATCGCACAATCTTGTGTTCTTAATTGACAGGTGGTTATATTTTCACACATGTGCCTAATTTGGCACAGTTTGTTTTGACTGTTTGAGTGTTTGTTATTTTAAGCTTCTAGCATATTTCCTTTTACGTCAGATAATAATTACTCTATTGTTATGGTATCTTATTTATAGTGACTGATCAGTACAGTCCCCACCTAGTTTAACTTAAAAAGTACATTGCACTACGCCAGATCGCTTAATAGTTTTCATTGTTTTCATTGTTGTGAATTTGGACTTCATACGTGTATTATTGTGTGTGAAACGCTAGACTTATATTTAATAGTTTTTCCTCATATACTTGCATCGGACATTTTAATTGGAAAGTGTGTAGACACTATGAGTACTCTACGGCAGTTGCCTAAGGGACCAGATTGTTATCTCGTTCGGTATCTCTGCGACGAGAAGCTACAGATCAGAGGACCAGGGTTCTTCAGAACGACATACGAGGTATGGAAATATAACACAATGAACATTATGTTTATGTTTGTCAGTTTGTAGACTTTTTGTGTGGCAGATATGCCCTTCTACGTCTTTGCAATCAGTGAAGACACAGATCAGACGGCGTCTAAAGAAGCCTGATCAGGGTCTAGTCTGTTTGCTTATGATTTAATATAGATGTGATTTTAAGTTTCTGCCGCTGCCAAATTTGGTTTTATCCACGTGCTCGTAAAGCAATTAATATAATTAATATCCATGATGTCACTTTTCTCATGAAAATTCATATGACAGATACTCGATGGTTCGACAAAGTTAACTCTTTACTTCATACATGTGTAAGCGTGTTTTCACCTTTTTGCTAACATACTAAACTCATACTAGATGGTTCATACATAAGCCGTTTGAGTATACCATAGGAATTACAGTCAAACCGGCCCCTGGTCAAACCGGCCTCCAAAAAGTCAAACCGGCCTCACATGAATTATTTTTTTGGTCAAACCGGCCCCACATTTTTAAATCGAATTTTTAAACGCGCTAAATATTAATTATTTCTAGAAACCCAGTGTAGATCTAGTTGCTTATCACATATATGTTGGTCAGTTGGAAATTCGGCAATGCATTAGCATTATACTCGGCTTGCATTTAGATTAAGTGACATTGGCGCTTAGTTAGAGCCAATTAATGACACGCATGTGTCTTTCGGTAGGTGTGATAATCCAATTAATGGCACGCGCGTGTATGTTGTTTGTGATAATCCAATTAGACACGTGCTCATTGTGTCGGTTGAATGAACCAGAGACATATACATTCATGTATGTATATGTCTCTGAATGAACATAAGATATTGTTTATCTTGGTATGTAGACATATTTGCACACAAAAATAAACGTTCAACAGTACATATAAATATACTTCAAATGTTGTAAAATGATGATATCGAGTGAAAATATCGAAAACAGAGCAGACCCTCCTAAAGGAGCTGTCTGATATGGGTCTACGCTAGCTGTTTGCAAATGCGTGAAAACACGTTTATATGAGGGAAAGGGTTAAAGGTGTTAATCCCATTTATTATTGTTAAAGATGAACACTAATTGCTAAGGGATGCACATGCATAACATACCAATTAGTATTTGTAGCAAAAAATAATAATGTTTTCATTGTTCGGTTAGATTAAAGGCACACATACATTACTAATTAGCGTGTACACGTGTCTTAGAAAAGTATTAATTGTTCGGTTACATTATATGCAGAAATGGAAATTTTCCTCATCACAGGTTTCTCGAACATTATATTTCGTGATAAAAAAGTAATAAAAGTATCAATAAAACATTTCATTATTAAAAAGATATATATTAGAAGCTTTTTTTTATTCATGGGGCCGGTTTGACCAGCCAAAATATAATAAGGAGGCCGGTTTGACCAAATTGAGGTCCGGTTTGACTTTTTGGAGGCCGGTTTGACCTGAGGCCGGTTTGACTTGGGGCCGGTTTGACCTGTTTCCTACCATAGAGAGGAAAAGTTGCGGAAATTGAAACTTGTATTTTTTTTAATCATTTTCCTGCTCTATTATGATATAATGTAATAAAATATTGTTTTTTCATTGTTATACATTATATTTGAATAGTATATGTATTAACATATGTGTATGAATGATGATGTACTGATGTACAAATCAATAAATATATGTTCTGTTCTGTTCTGTTCTATTCTTATCTTAATGACCTGTTCATATAAACAAACAGAGCAGCTCCTATTTGAGCAGTCCGATCTGGGTCTACTGTTTGCAGTTGCGTGAAAACACGTAAATATGAAGGAAATATTCCCCCAAATTAAACATGTAAAAGCTGTCCATTGAGTTGTTCCGTTGGATTCATAAATGTCTTCTTTTTTTTTTATCTTAGTACCTGAGACGAAATAAAGACATGTTCTGGTTAACCATTTCTTTCATATAAATGTAATTTCACGCATTTGCAAACAGACAAGATCCAGATCAGACGGTTCCTAAAGGAGCCGTCTGATCAGGGTCTGTTCTATTTGCTAATGTAATTCAAACATATGACAAAATCCAGTTTGCCGTTGCGTGAAAACACGTGAATATGAAGGAAATGTTCCCCTCCAAATTACGCATATGTATAAGCTGTCTGAGTTGTTTCTATAGATTCTAAAATGCTAAACAAATTTTATTGTCTATAACGACCGGATCCAATTTACTACACGCATACTTTCTCGTGTTTTAAATGTTAATACCCGAGATATGTTCTGGTTAACCCTTTTATATATATATATATATATATATATATATATATATATATATATATATATATATATATATATATATATATATATATATATATATAAAGGTGATTTCACGCATTTGCAAACAGACAATACCCAGATCAGACGGCTCCTAAAGGAACCGTCTGATTAGGGTCTGCTCTATTGGCTAATGTAATTCCAACATATGACAGATCAGAGTATGTAAAATAGAGCAGACCAACATCAGGTAGCTCCTATTGGAGCAGCCCGATCTGGGTCTGCAGTTTGCCGTTGCGTGAAAACACGTACATATGAAGGAAATCCCCCCCCCCCAACAAAAAAAAATGCAAATTACGCATATGTAGAAGCTGTCTGCTCTAATTGCTAATGTAATTCCAACATATGACAGATCAGCGCATGTAAATTCCAGTTTGCCGTTGCATGAAAACACGTGAATATGAAGGAAAAGTTCCCCTTCAAATTACGCATATGTACATGTAGAAGCTGTCTATTGAGTTGTTTCTATAGATTCTAAAAACAAAGTTTATTGTATATAACGACCGGATTCAATTTACCTCAAGCATGCTTTCCTCGTGTTTTAAATGTTAATACCTGAGATATGTGCTGGTTAATATTTTCTTTCATATAAATGTAATTTCACGCATTTGCAAACAAAAAGGAGCCGTCTGATCAGGGTCTGCTCTATTTGTTAAAGTAATTCCAACATATGACAGATCAGAGTATGTAAAATGAGCAGCCCCACATCAGGTAGCTCCTATTGGAGCAGCCCGATCTGGGTCTGCAGTTTGCGGTTGCGTGAAATATGATGGAAATGCCACCCCCATGCAAATTTTGCAAATGTAGAAGCTGTCTATTGAGTTGTTTCTAAAGATTCTAAAATATCAATCAAATTTTATTGTATATAACGGCAGGATCCAATTTACCTCAAGTGTGTTTTCCTATTGTTTTAAATGTTAATACCTGAGATATGTGCTGGTTAATCCTAAAGGAGCCGTCTGATTAGGGTCTGCTCTATTTGCTAATGTAATTCCAACATATGACAGATCAGAGTATGTAAAATGAGCAGCCCCACATCAGGTAGCTCCTATTGGAGCAGCCCGATCTGGGTCTGCAGTTTGCCGTTGCGTGAAAACACGTAAATATGATGGAAATGCCCCCACCCACCCCCAAATGCAAATTTTGCATATGTAGAAGCTGTCTATTGTTGTTTCTATAGATTCTAAAATGTTCTTCTTAATTCCACATATGTAGAAGTTTTATTTTGAGTTGTTAAGTGTTATTATATAAAACGATCGGATACATTTTATTATACACTGTATAGTATGAATGTTGCACATGTTAGTACCTTAGACGAAATAAAGATATGTTCGATGCTGTTCTGGTTAAGATGTTATGACAAATCAGAGTATGTAAATTGCTCACAACATATTGGTATTGTTTTGGCATTGTTTGTCCGTTGGTAGTTCCTTCTACTGTAGCCGTTGATCAGATTCAGAAATTATGTGAAAATGTGAATGCAGTCGACAGGATAGGGAAATAGTACGAGAATAAAACCAAATGAAATAGTCAACTGGATCCTAACTGTTTGCAAAGATAGTCGACTTGCACAAAATGCAGAAAAAAAGAATAACAAAAAAGATACATGTATATATATTTATTAGTTATCTTATTAAAAGTTTATTATCCTGCGGGTTTATACCGGTATATTTTTACTTAGCCCGTTCCCTCGTATAAAAGTAATTTACAAGCATTTTCAAACAGTGTAGATCCATATTAGAGAGCTTCTAAAGAGCCGCCTGATCAGGTTCTGCTGTTTGCTTTTGATATGTTACATATTTTCTACAGTTACCGAGAAAGCAAAACAAGTTGCACTGTAAAATGCAGGGAATTAATATTCATGATGTACGCAGTTATTTCTAGCAGGAATGTTGAACAGGGAAAGGATTAAATGCTTAGTATATAAAATAAAACTGTACACTAAACATGTAAGCTTCCAAGAACAATTGACACAGTTGAGACGGCAAGTTACATGTATGCCGTGTATCATCTTGATCCAGACTTGTTGGGACATTAAAGTCACGTTCAGCAGGCTACCGGGTTAAACAAATTCAATTCAATTCAAAATCTTTATTTCGGCTAATCTTTACAGATCATAGCCCTATACTGGGCGGTTATGTCAATGAGAAGAACATGAAATAATACATACAGATATAGTCAAATCAAATTTTCATTTCAAATCATCCATGTGATAAGATCAATCGTTTACATTAACGTTTGTTTTATGTATATGTGTTTGTGTTTACTACGAGAAGTCTCCCGACTATATACCGTCCGCTCTGTCCCGAGCGATCATGGAGGGCCCGTGCATATACCCGGGTGACCAGAGCTGTCGGCAAGTCATGCGCGGAGCAATGTATGATATTGATGTTTTGATCATGTTTATAATTTATGTGGAATTTACTAATTCTGTTGGATAGTCGCTTCTGGAATACTTCTCATCAAATCAGGTAGGCGTTTAGATAATTATTGTGCATTTCTATTCTATTTTTGTACTATAACTTAAAATTATGTAAATCCCGTCTGGACCATTCCCAAAGAATGGTCCGAACAGGGTCTACACAATTTGTATTCTATGTACGGCATTTAGCTCAGCTCTATGTGTGAATTAATAACTTATTTACATAATAATACATTTAAACTGCTCGGTAATCAAATAGTGTAGCTCCTGATCAATCTGCCCAACAAGCAGCAGACTGCTATATTGCTCATAATTTGTTAATAGTAAAATTATGTAAATCCCGTCCGGACCATTCCCAAAGAATGGTCCGAACAGGGTCTACACAATTTGTATTCCATGTATGGCATTTAGCTCAGCTCTATGTGTGGATTAATAACTTATTTACATAATAATACATTTAAACTGCTCAGTAATAAAATAGTGTAGATCCTGATCAGTCTACCCAACAAGCAGCAGACTGCTATAGTGCTCATAATTTGTTAATGATACTTGTATGGAATTCCGTACATCCCGATCATTCTCAACAAGCTGCCGACTGATCGGACCGATATGTTCACAATTTGTAAAATCTACATGCATGAAATACATACGTGGATTAATAACTTATTATCATCACAAATAAACCTTTACCTTCTCAGTAATCAAATAGTGTAGATCCTGATCCGTCTGGACAACGAGCAGTAGACTGATCAGAGCATTCACAATTTGTTAGAGATACACGTATGGACCCGCACAACTTTGTGTGTGGATTAATAACTCATTTACACCATATACCATAAATAACGCAGGTAATCAAATTATACATACGTGTGCGAACCAGTTTACTTCACACATGCGTCCGAGATTTGTATTACATAATACAGTTTTATCTCTTATACACAATATACATTGAAATAGTTTACAGGAGAAACTATACCTTATATATCTTAATTGTACATCTATACACGTCTGATTTCAATTACCCATGACAAAGTATAACAAACACAGTTTAAATACATATACTCATAATAATATATCCGGATTTCGCTCAATATTTGCTAAATATACAAAATTGGCAAGGTTTTTTAAAACCCCACTTTGTTGATTTTTCATTAAGGAAACAAATTTTTGTTTAGTTGGCCATCTCTGGTAATATTTTGGCAAATATCGGCATCTTAAATTTCTATATTTCGGACAAATTAACAAAAAATGATACTCATTTTCAACTACATTTAAATTACAATGGTTACACAATCTAGCATTTCTTTCTATATTTCTATATCTACCTTCTTCTACTTCCAGATTATGTGATGAACATCTAAGTCTAGTTAAGGCGATTCTATGTTTGTCATTTAAAACAACATTTAGATATTTTTCAGTCATAAAATGTGCTTTAAAGGTTATATATGTGTCAAGTTTTGAAGAGTCATGCAACTCAGAAAACCATTTTTGTAAAAACTGATCTCTAATTCTATCGCTAATGATATTCACCTGGACGTTAGTTACTGACTGATTTCTCCATATGTATGCAAAACCTAAATCGGAAAGTAATGTTTTAACTTGATATATCCAAGAAGCCCTATTTGTTACATTTCCATCATTATTAAGTTGACTGCGATATATTTTGTATAGAAACGAGTTACCGGAGTTAATAATTTTAGCCCAATATTTTACAATATTAATTTTTCTCAAGACACCAAATGGGAATCTGGCAACTTCTCCGTATACAGCATTATTTGTTGTTTGTGTCTTAACTCCCAACACTTGTTTTAAAAATTTTAGATGTACTTTTTCAATATCTGGAGCATTATGGAATCCCCATAATTCTGAACCATAATTGAGTATTGGTGATACCATAGTATCAAATAATTTGATTTTTTCTGATATTGCCATTGGCATAACATCAAACAATGAATTTAAGGAATATAGTGCTTTCATTGCTTGCTGGGACAGGGTTTTTTGAGTTTGGTAAAAATTACCATTTGAAGACAACGTGACTCCCAGATAATTAAATTTATCTACATTCTTTAACTTTTGTCCATTTAGATATATATTAAGAAGTTCTTTTCTAGAACCCGATTTAAATGTCATAACAAATGTCTTCTGAATATTTACTTCTATGCCCCACTTACCACAATACTGATGTAACTGGTCTACTAGTTTCTGTAGTCCAGCAACTGAATATGAAAATAAAACGGTATCATCTGCAAAGAGTAAAAGATATATCTGGAGTTCCTCTAATGTTATAGTATCTATTGAGTTGTCGCTAAGAGAAGATGCCATTTCATTTATAAAAATTAAAAATAACAAAGGTGATAACGGTTCGCCTTGCTTAACTCCCATATGACTGTTAAAGAAACTACTCAGTGTACCATTAACTTTAACACATGACTTTACCCGTTCATACATTGTGATTAACATTTTAATTATTTTAGTTGAGCATCCACAATTAATTAATTTCAACCATATTCCATCTCTATAAACCTTATCGAACGCTTTTCGAAAGTCAATAAACGAACAATATAGTTTCTTTTTTTCTTGTTTTATTATTTTATTTATTAAAGTATGTAGGATAAATACGCAATCTACCGTGCTCCTATTTTCCCTGAATCCAAATTGACACTCGCTTAAAACATTTTTCTTTTCGGCCCAAGATCGTAATCTGTTATTTAAGACAAGGGAGAATACTTTAGAGAATATACTAGTAAGAGTTATCCCCCTGTAGTTGTTCACATCATTTTTATCTCCTTTTTTTGGAACTGGTACGATGACACCATTTGTCCAACTCTCTGGGTATAAACTATTTACAAACATATGGTTAAAAAGATCGCATAATATAGGCGACAGTATTTCCACGCCTTCAATAAATATCTCGGGCAATAACAAATCATAGCCGGGGCTTTTACTCCGTTTAAGAGAAAGTATTGCCTTATTAATTTCTTCACATGTAAAATTCTTATCTAGTTCGTCAACGCTTATAGATTTCGGTAGATCAGTCTCGAGCTGCTGTGCAACATCATCGTCAGAAAATATATCATCAGAAGAGAAGAGGGATTTGAAATGTTCAAAGAATTGTTCTGAAATTAAATTGTGATCAATTCTCGGACTTTTTCTATTTTTTCTAATTTCGTTCCAAAATTGCTTAGGGTTATTTCCTGCAAGGTCATGCAGCTTGATTTTACGCTTATGTTGGTATTTATACTTAGCTTGTCTCTTTACTTTTCGGTATTTTTTTCTCCTGTCAATTAACAACGCACGGGACTTTTCAGTAGTATGCCTACGGTATGTATTGTTCGCTTGCCGTAATTGTGCACGGGATAATGCACACTCTTTATCAAACCAAGGCGAGTGAGATATGTTGGTTTTTGACCTACATGTATTATTATTACCTGTATCTGTCGTATGTGACGATCTCTGTACATGAGTCGTTATAGAATACAATTTATCTGTAAAGGTTTTTATTCCCTCATCAAAATTGAAATTCAGTGTCATAATATCGTTTGCAATGGTCCTTATAACTCATTTGATTTATCAAAAAGCACGTTTTTAAATTGATCATTGCATGATTCGTCCCATTTAAGCCTCGACGTATTTGTATTCTTATGCACTGTGGGGCGTTCACAATGTACGTGGAAGTTAACTTGAATTGGTTTATGCTGAGAAAATGTATATAAATCATGTACAATAAAGTTTTCAATTAATGAAAACAATGCATGTGACATAATGACATAATCAATCAGACTTTTGCCTTTATTTGATATATATGTAAAATCGCCAACCCCTGCATCATCTCCGTATCTACCATTAGCTATTTTTAAATCAGTACACTGACATAAATCTAACAGTTTATTGCCCGATGAGTTACATATTTTGTCCATTGATGCCCGTTCGGGTATTTCAGTATTTATATTGGCTTCATCATTTGGATCAACAGTGTTTATGTACTTTTCAAATATTTCAACATTTTCTAGGAAGTCATTATTACAACCACACCTGGAATTTAGATCTCCTATTAGTGATATCTTACCAAATTTGGAATATTTCTGTATGCCTTGTTCGATTAGTTCAAAAAAGCCCGTTTCATGCATATTGAAATATATAGAACTACTTGGGGGTATATAGGTGAAACATGCATAAATGTCGTTTTCTAGTTGAAAAAAAACTTTTACAAAGTTTCACCCATAGAACACCCGAATCATGTCTTTCAACACACTCTATACCAGGAGCAATTTCATTCTTAAAGAACAAACATATTCCACCATGTCCCCTTTTTAAACGGCTTATTAAACTTTCAGGCCTAGGTATGTCAATGCACTTATAACCTGGTAGTATGTTATCAAAATCACTTTCAGATTTCTGCCAAGTTTCAGAAAAAAATACTATGTCAAAGTTTGCAACTATGTTAATAAATTCTAGATCATCAGAGCAATATCTCAGCCCTTCAATGTTCCATGACCCTATAGATAAGACACGTTCTTCTCCGCGGTCCTACGCTACATCATCAGCCGTGATCAGTTTATCATCGATGTACAGTTTATCTTGCACCATCACTGCACGTTTGCCCTCAAGTTTTGCCTTCTTCATCAGTGGGTATAATGCCTTTCGTCTCTCCTGGACAACTTGTGGGTACTGGTCAAAGACAATAACATGCTTGATTTCTGAATCTACTATATAGTAAAAAGGAAGCGCACATGTATTCTTAACCCTTTACTCCATAATTACGTATTTGCATCTGTTTGAGACGTCTGATCAGGGCCTGTTTTGTTTGCGTAATGAAACGCTTTGTTTGATATTTAATGAGTTGGTCCAGACTTGTAGTAGGCAAACAAAGCAGACCCAGATCAGATGGCTGTTACAGGAGCCGTCTGATCTGGGTCTATGTTTGCAAAGGTGTAGAAATGCGTACGTATGGGGTAAATCCTTAAGACACATTCAAAGTAGGCGGAAATATTCAGATTAGAAGGATCCAATATCATTTTCAACTTTACGTTAAATATTTTTCTTTTTAATTTCCAGATTCAAGTCGGGAATGAATACGAGATACAGTGGGGAAGACTGCACGAATCTGACGTGGCAGTTGTGCTGGCTTGTGGCAGCACAAAGGACATGCGCATTCAGATGCGGACCCACAATTCTAGTTCAACCGAAAATACCTCTGCGCCAAAGAAAAAAGCCAACAATGGAAAATCTGCCAAACCTCAGGTAAAACATGTTGAGAGGTTACCTATTTCCTTTATCTAGATTAGGATTACAAATCCATATGGGCCACCTTTCCTTGAAACTCTTCAGTTTTCAACAGCTCGTCGAAATATCTGAAGCTCTTTCCATTCGATCTTTCTGTTAAAAGTCTGCCAGGCACGTCTCCTGTTGCACTTCCCTTCATAATAATACACACAGGAGCCACTTTAAAACATGATCAATGTACCTGTTGCACTGACTAACCGTCATTTTTTCTGCCCAGAATTGCTGGATTGTTGTCACCAGTTCCACCTTTGTTTTTGGTTCTGCCTTTGAGATGTATCTTTTCATTTGGCTCCAAACCATCTCGATGGGGTTAAGGTCTGGACTTTCTGTTAACAAAAATACATGCGATTTTGCTTAATTTTATCAGATATGTTCCATAAAATACATGCGATATTGCATAATTGTATCAGATATGTTCCATATATATGTTTTCGAACCTGAATCAGCATTGATATAACCGGAAATACTATTGAAACCTATTCGTGCGGGTAAACCGCCGGTAGCGTTAAAGATACATGCACATGTACAGTTCTATTTATGGCATGATGTATTCGTCAAATATTTTAGTCGTGCCTTGAACAATAAAGTTACTTTTCTGTGATACATATTCATGAATTCCTTATTTGCATTAATAATGGCCGTCATTGTATCTCGTTCTGGGAAAACGAATTCGGCCGCAAATTTATACCTAACCGGCAACGGAAGCGTTTGCTATCCTGTCCCTGTTAGGCATATAGGTCAAATTTCAATATAGTGAAACCCCTCTAAACCGGACGTTAATTTTGGTATAAATATCGGTTTTGGAGACAGGTGGCAGCTTAATGCATGGTGAAAGTCATGCAACTCCATATGGACCACCTGCATGACTTTCACCCTTCATTAAGCAGCCACCTGTCTAGCTAAATTCTCCTTTTCTAGAATTCCGGTTTAGAGGAGTTTACTGTACACAATGAATCTTGATGTACAAAAATGTTATAAATACGGAAGGGGGAATTTTGTAGACATTTCAGATAGTAAAGGAACAGATCTTTCAAACCTCATAAGCAAATAGAGCAGACCGTGATCCAACGGCTCATATAGGATCGTCTTATCTGTGTCTACTCTGTTTGCGGAAAAAATTCTATGAGAGAAAGGGTTAATTGTTTTAATATTAGTCCAGCATACTGATAAAGTACAGAAACTATATTTATTTGTTGTTTTGTTCATTTTCAGAATCCAATAGCAACCGTGATTAGCATGACAATGCCACCGCTGGAAATAGAAGAAGAGGCTGTTCAAGAACGCAGTCCTCAACTGGCTCCGGAGGAGATAACTGTCCAGGGGACAGAAGAAGAAGCTGGGGATGGCGGTAGCCCACCATCCTCACCCTCACCAGCACAGTCCCCAGTTCGGGAAAGAGGGACGGTAGAGGAGGCTGGGAATGGTTGCAGCCCACCATCACCACCCCTGCCGACACAGACCAACGTTAGGGAAACAGAGACAACAGAGACCGGTGATGGTTGTTGCCCGCCATCCCCAGCCCCACCAACAGTGACCCCAGTAGTGGAGACCCCTGTGCTACTTAGGAAACCAGTTAACTTTCGTGTAGGAAGGGCGAGAGATACAGCAAACATGGGACCACTCTGGTCTTTCATGAATTCTATGGACACCAGAATGAATGTGTTAACCAAGGACACTGCTCAGTTGAAAAGGCAGAACGAAAATCTGTCAAGGACTATTCATCAACTAGTTAGTACGGTAAACAACATTCAGGCGCAGAATGATACATTGGTGAATATGTTGAGCAAAATCACGGATGTGCGTAGAAGTAGTCAGCAAGCTGATAGAGTGGAACTAGATCAACCAGTACTGGAAAACCATTCCGTCCCAGAGGAATTTGTAATTCAAGAGGACATTATAGTAAGATTGAGCAGGTCCGCATATGTATATAGAGATAAAGTCGTTGTCGATCTAGTGCCAGAGACTACATAATATATTCAGACTTTTAACAATTATTTCTAGAACAAGAAGATGAAATCAATTCTATATGCTACGTTTCAGTTATTTGTGTCAAAATAACATTCCACTAGCGAGTTTGTTTAGTTCTAACTTTAACCGTTCGCTTGCTATACACGTCAATATACCTACCTGTAAATAATGAATACCCAGATGAGACAGCTCCTACAGGAGCTGTCTCATCAGGGTCTGCACTATTTACAAGTTGATTGTGCAACCAGTGCACTCCACAGCAGTGATTTCACAGCGAAATACTTGTACACAGTGAAGATATATGTTATCATACAACAGGACATGGGTAAAAAAGGAGAATGTTTTTCTAAAATTCAGCAAGAGAAAAGTTAACATTTTAACCGTTAGTTTGCCAACTGATTCGCGATTGCAAACAGCTTGTATCCAGATGAGACGCCGAGTAAATCGGTCTCTCGTCAGAATCCAAGCTGTTTGACAGTCGGTCAATAGTTTCTCAAAAGCTTGTTGTAATTAAAGTAGACCAAATTGCACCAGTTCCAAATTTCAACAGACATTTTTTCACACCGATGTAAGGTTTAATATGTTAATTTAAAAGAATAATGTATGAATGGTAAAGAATAGTTTAATAAATGTATACCGCACTACAGCTACTTGTGTATTGCCTGGCGCCGTGACAAGTAGAAAATTCCGAGTAATATTTCAATTTAAATAAACTTGCATTCATTCTGATGAAGGTAAGCATTTACATAAACCTTTTTCTTGCTAAGTATGGCAATACATATTGCTAGGATCCAAAGGTTGTGCCAAGTAACTCGGCCCCTCATCAGGATCCAAACAACTATTTGACAATCTTTCAGTAGATTACTCAAAAGCTTTGTAGATATTTTATCTTCATAACATCGTTTTAGTTTTTTTACAATTGCAAATATCTTTGTGTTTGTGCAGACAGTTTTGTTAGAAGGATAGCAGCGAGACAATTGACAATTCAGTTTTTTATTCATCAGTTTGCATTTACATAGACTTGAAAAATATGCCAGCAGCTCATGTTCTTATTTGCAAAGGAAATGAAGTCATCTATGCACTTTATGCACGACATAAACGTTGGTTTTCTCCCCTGAGATATACGGTCACGCATCTGAACATGCATATTTAAAATAAATTATATTATTGCTTAACCACAAAAGCACAATATCATCCCACGATGCTTAAATCCCAGAGCTAACATGGTTTTATTTAACCCAACCAAACATGGGAATCTTGCAGTAAAATATCTCTAAACCGGAATTCTAGTAGAGACGAATTTAGAAACTTTCAGGCAGGTGGCTGCTTAATGTGCCACCTGTCTCCCAAACCGATATTTATACTAAACTGAACGTCCGGTTTAGATACATTTTATTCCTAAATTTTTATTTCTATATCAGAGTGTCAAACAGTTACAGTAGAACCTCTCTATAACGGCCACTGAATTGTGTTAATTAATTGGTATTTAGGGCAAGTGGCAGCTTAAAGCAAGGTGAAAGTAAAACAGAACGCTCCCATAGGAGCGTTCTGTTTTACTTTCACCTTGCTTTAAGCAGCCACATGCCTTTAACACAAAATAATTGATGTAATTTAGTGGCCGTTATAGAGAGGTTTTACTGTAGAATACTGATGAGCTGTTCTTCCTTTATTAATTTACTACCTGTCTTAACTCTTTCCTTCATATAAACGCACTTTCATGCATTTGCAAACAGAGTAGACCCAGATGAGGTGGCTCCTATAGGCTCCGTCTGGTCAGGATCTGCTCTGTTTGATTTGGACATGATATAGATCTGATTCCACAGTTTATGGTACGTCTTACAGCCAATACTGTCTTATATAAAGCAAAGCTTCCTTTACAAATTATTCAGGAGGTTTTTGTGCAAAACATTGCACTAGATACATCATTCTATATACAGTAGAACCCCTCTAAGGCGACCACTTAATGTATAAACATGGCTGTCTTTATAAGCAGATGGATACTTAATGCAGGGCAAAAGTAATGCAGAAAACTCCTCTGGGAGCTTTCTACATTACTTATGCCCTGCATTAAGCTACCGCCTGCATCTAGCACCCAAACATATACCTCTTTTAGATGGTCGCATTAACGGGATTTTACTGTACATATAAATATGCATATTTGTCTACTTTCCGCATGGTTTAATACATCCTGATAATGTTTTCTAGAGTTACTGTATGTCAATGTTGTACTCAACATCAAATATACGCTATTCGCTTCTGTGTGTACACTGCAATTACATGTATCTATAACTCTTTCGCTGCCAAACTTTGTCGTCTGCAAACTTTGCCGTCTGCTACAATTTTCTTTTTTTTATTTCTTCCATTTTGTTTCGGCTTCTCGTTTGGATCCAGACTAGGCAATCACAGACGCGACTTTGGCAACGAAAGAGTTCTTAGGAAATACTGTTTCCTGTAATCAGCCTAATCATACTGAAAACTATCTGCTCAAATTTCAATCAGTTGAAAGTTGAAAGTTTTACTTCATTTTGAGATAGCACTGACATGGTGTCAAACGGATTGGAGCTTAACGAGACGCCGAGTTGCTCGCCGAGTTGCTCGCCATCTCATCAGGATCAAAACTGTGTGCAAATGGTGGTTAGGTGGCATTGGTTGGTAAGGGTAAATAGCCATTAAAACACCATTGTCTCCTCGTGGCATTAGATACGCAATGACCGCGTAATCATTTTTCACCACTTCGACGCTGAATGTTCAATGTGAAATAGCCAATCAGTGTTTAATTATATAATCAACACAGTACGAAAAGTTTAAACTTGTGAAAGGATTTTGAATACTAAACTTACAGTGCATAATCTGGTCAGGGGGGGGTCTTCTATGAACCCTCTTATCTTGATCTACACTGTTTCCAAATGCAAGTACAAATGACACAGCATGCGTATTTCACATTCAAAGGGATAATGGGTTCGCAATTGGTGACAAAAGCTTTAATTAAATGGGGAACTTTTGTCAGCCTTATTAGACATTCTGCTTTAGTTTGGTTTTACGAAGTAATCTACGGTAAAAGCCCTACTAAAATTCTAGCAGAAAAGAATTTAGACACATATAGGCAGTTGACTGCTTAACCCTTTACCTCTTATAAACGTGTTTTCACGCATTTGCAAACAGAGTAGACCCAGATCAGACGGCTCCTAGAGGAGCCGTCTGATCAGGGTCTGCTCTGTTTGCTTATGGAATTTGATAGATCTGTTTCTTTAGTTTCTAAAATGGGTACAATGTTACATCTTCCATATTTCATTATTGCTATTTTGTCACTGAATATTCAGTAGGTATTGAAACTTTAAATAATCGTAGAACATGGAAAGGGTTAAGGTAGGGTGAAAGCCATGCAGAAAGCCTAGAAGGGCTTTCTGCATGACTTTCAACCTACAGTAAGCAGTCATCTGTCTCCAAGTCCTATATTTATGCTAACGTTAACGTCCCGTTTAGATGGGTTTTACTGTATATCAAGACTTTCTCCCTCCCTCTTTTCGGCTTGCAGTGACGTTCAAACAAGAGAGTTCCTTTTATTTTCTTAAAAGGGCATAGGCAAACATTGTAAAACCAGATCAGAGGGTTCTTGAAGGTATCCAATGTATTCACTGTTTGCTGAACACGTTGATGTCTTTAGCATATACCAATAGATAGTTTGTCTGCTGTGCTCTCTCAACTTGGACAATGGATGGGTTCCAGACTGAGATCTGGACGGGTTCGTCTGCTGTGCTCTCTCAACTTGGACAATGGATGGGTTCCAGACTAAGATCTGGACGGGTTTCCCTAAAATAACACGGAAATAAATGGGTTAACTCCTTCAATACAAGACCCACAACGTTTTAACCCTTTCACTGTTCTATATTTATTCCAAATTTCAACATCTACAAAACAGACATATTTATTTTATTTTCATTACAAGATGGAATACGTTCTAGACCAATCGAATATGTCACTCTAAATTTTACTCCATAGATACGATACGCATGTTAACCCTTTCACCGCCGGTGTCGCATAAATGCACCACGACAAATAGTGCAGTCCCAGATCAGACGCCGCCTTTTCAAGGCGGCAGCTGATCAGGGACTTCACTACTTGTCTCAAACTCTATTTCTATATTTGCTTTATTCCTTTGAAGTTTGCATTTATTTATCTTATTTCCTTATTTTACCGAATGATTTAACAAACTTGGATTGCAGACGACATTTAGAAATGTGGCGCCGAAAGGGTTAAGTGTACTGGCATTTGCCAACAGAGTAAACACAGATCAAATGGCTTTTGCTGGAGCCATCTGATCAGGGTATGTTCCAGTTGCTTGTGAGACAATATAAAGTTGATTCCACAGTTTCTACCATGGTGAAACCTTGCCTTGTTCCTGATGCCATTTTGGCCTAAAAAAGAATTCTTCAAACCATATAGCAATTGCATATTATAATAAATCGTTCGGTCTATGCAGGTCACATGTGTTATCGTTCAAAGCTGTTCAAATCTTAAACAGCAATTGGTTAATACATAAACAAAGGTCATTTACTTGTCTTGCAAAATAGTCTCCAGATTAATACAGACATGGAGCTTTTGAACCATGTTTTTCTGTTCGTTTCTGACGTTGAAAACTGTTTATCATTTCTTGTGTCTGTGATGGGTATTTGTGTGGGTTGGTGAATGTATGTTGTTGTTTTGTTTTCTAGAGGTATTAAATTTCAGCCTTATATAATGCAGAAAGTACAAAATTCACTATTGTTCATCTTCCGCAATCAATATCTAGTGATATGTATGCTTAAATACCACATACGCATAGTAATATGCGGAATGCAATGTTTCTGAATGACAATATTTATGTAAAACTTCAGGCCATTTTCGTCATAACGGTATCTTTCCCTTTCCAAGACAGAGGCGTCTTTCCACGCCCTTGCAAACAGTTAAGACCCTGATCAGACAGCTGCTGTTGGAGGAGTCTTGTCAGGGTCTGTTCAGTTTGCTTATCAAGTTATATAAATCTGGTTCTACAGTTTCTGTCATAGCCAAGTTTGGCACAATAAACTGAAGCCAATATAGAGTAAACCCTCTATATAACGACCACTAGATTACATCAAGTATTTTGTATTAAAGGCAGGTGGATGCTTGAAACAAGGTGAAAGTAAAACAGAACGCTCCTATAGGAGCGTTCTGTTTTACTTTCACCTTGCTTTAAGCAACCACCTGTCCTAAATACCAACTAATTACTGTACATGTATATTCATGAGGTCATTATTTTTACATACATGTCCATGAGATAAAGTGCTCACTTTAGCCTTTAACGTGTTATAGGAGAATCCTTGATTACCGTTGCAAACAGTGTGGATTCTGATTAGGCACCACGTGACTCAGTGTCGCATCAGGATCCAAACTGCTTGACACTCGGATAATGATTTTGAAACAAAATACAAAGGGATCTGGTTCGAAATCTGAATTTCTATCGAAAGAAACATATTCATATATTCTTTCATTTGAAGATATTGCCAATATAGAGAAGTTTCACATACAGATAGACACCTTGAAAACTTGCATTAACTTGCAGTTTGTAATTGCCAAGGTCGGTGAACACTTCAGAGAATTAATTCAGTTAATGGGTATTCAAAGGCCAACGATTCTGGTCGTAATGGTGATGATGACGACAACCATGATGCTGATTATACTAGTAATGATCGTGATACATGTATTGGTGTTGATGGTGGTGGTGATGGTGGTGATGATGATGATGACGGCGAATGATGGTAATGGTCTTATATCACAACGTATGTGACATAGGCCTATACGTTTATGGTTTTTACTGTCATGCGAGCAGACGAATATGACACATTTGACAGGTGTGAGTTTTACTGTCGAATATGTCACACACGTGTAACATATTCGATCTTTGATCTATACGGTTCAACAATAATAAGATCTATATTATTCCATAAGCTAGCAGAGCAGACCCTGGTAAGACGTCTGATCTGGGTCTTCTCTGTTTGCTAAGTGTGTCTCTCTCAGCTAAAGGATTAACCCATTCCCTCATATTGACGACTTTTGACGACCCCGTAAAACCGTTGTGATGAATAGAGTATTTGCTCCTATGCAAAACTGCACAAATGTTTTGATTTATGTTTTCATTTTCTCTAGTAAATGTTCCTTTTCAGTAGATTTATTCAAAGAGGTTGGATCTGAAAATAGCCTATGAGGGAATGGGTCAACCATCGATAAACTGGACAGTTGGACAAACATTAGAAGTTTTGCATGCTTTGTACCCAGAAAACGAGTTAAAGCCTCTTGTTGGTTGTCTCAAGTAGATGGAAATAGTTTGTAAATGTTAGCAGCCATTTACTGAAGTAACACGTAGCCCTTATCCGGATACTCTAGATCTGGCTTGCATTGGCAAACAGTTTGGATCCAGATGAGACGCCGAGTAACTCTGCGTCTCATCTTGTAAATTTTGGAAGGACCGAACTTTTAGTTCGAGTTATCCTGAAGTTCGAGTTATCCGAGTTCGAGATATCGAAGTTCAACTGTGTGTGTTTTGGAACATCCATTCTGAAACTTGAAGCAGGCGACTGTGTTTGCAGACAAATGTTATTTGGCGCCAAAAGAGGTAAAATACCTGAGGACAGCTCTTTGTCTATTTTTCAATTTATGTTTGACAGATCCAAGTATCGCCGTCACTTTATTACTGTGTGATTGTTGTCTAACATATAATATCAAAATGTTATCAAACATTTCATTATGTCCACCAGATGCAGTTCATCCATTTAAATAGCGAAAAATGGCCAGATGTTCATCTTTTTAATGCTGAATTGTCAAAGGTGGGATGGGTCGTAATATATGTAACAATGTTTTCAGTATGAAACGTTATGATTTGCGAGAGTGTTCTGAATGGCGAACAGTGCGGTCAGTGATCAGAGGGATGCTCTAGGAATGTCAGTATACTCATCTGCAGCATTAACCCATTCCCTCATATTGACGACTTTTGACGCCTCTGTAATAATCACTTCTTGAAACCATTGTGATAAATAGAGCATTTGCTCCTATAGGAGCAAATGCTCTATTTATCACAATGGTTTCAAAATTCAAAATTCTAAAATTTTCATTTTCTCTAGTTAATGCTCCTTTTCGGTAATTTTTTTCAAAGAGGTTGTATCTAAAAATAGCATATGATGTAATGCGGTTAACAGAGTTAATCTTTCAACGAGCCCTGTTCAGAAAACATATGTCGGCTTTGCAAATTTAGGTTTTACAAGACAGCGAAGTATTGTTTTAAACATAATGCGTGATTTTTTCTACACTGCAAACCTTAGGTTTGGTTTCGTGTGGCATGGCTTAAATCTTGACCGCGCTATTGACCAACTCGTAAAACTACAAAATATTTCCGACAATACAGTCATGTCATTTTTAGATCCAAAATGATGATTATTGTTTTGAAAAATCAGTCAAAACGGCGTCACTATGAAGCAATGGTTGTATGACACAAATTAGATGGTTTATAAACACGTTACCTGATATTGACGCCTTTCAGCGCCTTTGCAAACAGAGTAGACCGTGATCAGGCAGCTCCTGTGTGAGCCGTCTGTTCAGGGCCAGAAGTGCTTGCTAATGGAATTACATAGTTCAGAACCTAAAGTTTCTGCCGCGGCCAAAACTCCCTATGTTCATATTCCATTATAAAAAAACACATTAAGTTGACATTCATGTTGCTATTATGTCTTACATGAATAATCATAAGGCAGAGGGTTAAATGTGGTTT
The DNA here is from genome assembly GCA_963576725.1 of Azorinus chamasolen. Lineage (NCBI taxonomy): Eukaryota > Metazoa > Mollusca > Bivalvia > Cardiida > Solecurtidae > Azorinus > Azorinus chamasolen. The sequence goes on along the minus strand of OY755239.1, from coordinate 6,664,897 downwards.
TAATATATTTGAATTTGTTTGTAAACTGAAATCAAGTACAAACACTGGAGATTCCATTGCATCCAGTAGTATAATTAGAAGACTTAACTTGTAGATGATAAAAGTGCTGTGCAACAAATGGGGGACGGCTAATTGTTTAGGATATAAATGTGATCTGTCAATTAATAACATATATGAGAAATCAAAACATATGGTCTTGGCAACAATTCTAATGGCGAATACTTGAGAGTATATATAAAACATTGCAATCAAGTATTCAAATTGCAATTCTCCTACATTAAATTTTAATTGGCTTATTCATGAACAGAAAACCCTCTCTACTAAAGTCTCATTTCTGGTATTTACCCTTTACCTAGGTCCATGCTTATAAAGCTTTTTAGTTGAGTCTGAGTTCGTTCTCAAGCTTTTGATTGGTTAGATTTGAGCGAAGGCTCAAATCTGACCAATCAAAAGCTTGAGAACGAACTCAGACTCAACTAAAAAGTTTTATAAGCATGGATACTGATGAATATTCAGTATGAGAAGTGTGTGAATATGAAGGCAGAGCTACAGATAAAAGTGCGTACTCAAATACTGAAAACACATCATATCTCCACCAAACCCCATACTATGACCACTCTTTAGAATCGTCTCTTCGAGTGGTCAACAGTATAGGGTTTGGTGGAGAGTTAACCCTTCGCTTTCTATATACAACAGGGAATGGGTAAGGAAGGAGAAATGCATTTTAAAATTCAGCAAGTGAAGGGTTAAAGGAGATATTCTTGAACATGTTTAAATCTACGCATCTTATATGGACCTCTGTGAATGTATAACTAACACTTAGCTGAATCTTTATAATGGTATTATGGGCAAACTCTTTGTTTCACCAAGACAGAAACTGTAGAAAGAAATCTGTAATATGCCACAAGCCAACATAGCAGACGCGTATCTATAGACTAAATGGATAAGGTAGGGTATAGCTTAATGAATGACTATTTGAGATGTCTGCACAACCTCCGTGATACTCGATTAAGAAAAGCACCTGCTGTTACAAACGATCATGTTTAAACATACCACTGGCTGCCTTTGTGATATTCTAATGTACATACAAGTAATGTTTATTTCAAATTAATATATTGGTACAGTGAAATCCCTCCAAAACGACCACTTGAGGAATAAACATAGGAGTTTTCTGCATGACTGTCATCCTGCATTAAGCAGCCACCTGCCTAAAAGTATCTAAATTCTTCTCTACTAGAATTCCGGTTTAGAGGAGTTTTACTGTATCTGACATTTACAATACCTTGTTAAACAGTTTCATTATTTAACCTATCCATTTCATGCTTAGTGATTGTTATAATTATGTAACGAAATGGCCCCTGTTGCAATTTTATTGATACTTGTTTCTTCCATATATCGTCCTCTATCGCTCACCTGGTCAATAGGTCGGTGATCTACTAGTATTGTTAAGTTCTACCACAATGTATGTCACTGAAAACACAAACAGCAGGTTTTTGCAGAAGATTTTCAAATGTTTCTTAACATGTAATATATTTTGCAGCCGATTTAACCCTTTCCCTAATATAAACGCATGTTCATGCATTTGCAAACAGACTAGACCCAGATCAGACGGCTCTGTTTCTAATGGAATTTGATAGGTCAGTTTCTTTACTTTCTAAAATGTTTAACCACCCATATTTTATCATAGCTATTTTGTCCATGAATATTTATATTGAAATTTGGAATAAACATAGAACAGGGAAAGGGTTAAACCCGTTTATATAAAGTTGATAGAAGACTTCCCAAGGAGTCAGCGGTATTGGAGAATACCATGTTTAGGATGACTTCTAAGCTCTAATTGAACTCCAACGATTTATTAATGCACCACACTGGAGCCATTAATATAGTTTTGATAGATTACATTCTAAGGATCATTCCTATAAAAAATTCTATTCAGCAGTTTAAGATAAGATGTCGTTTAGAGAAAGTGTACATTGAAATCTTTTTTCAGCTCTTGTAACATACTTCTACAATGAATGACGCCATTTATATGACATAGAGGACCACCTATGAATAGTTCCTGTGAAGTTTGATCAAATCCCATTTAATGGTTTTGGGGGAGATCACGTTCGAAAATAATTATTCGTTCGAAGATATTATTCATTTTCAACTACTGTAAACTACTCATGCAAGAGACCGGAGACATTTGCAGTAGAACATGTCTTAGAGACCGGAGACATTTGCAGTAGAACATGTCCTAGAGACCGGAGACATTTGCAGTAGAACATGTCCTAGAGACCGGAGACATTTGCAGTAGAACATGTCCTAGAGACCGGAGACATTTGCAGTAGAACATGTCCTAGAGACCGGAGACATTTGCAGTAGAACATGTCAGAGACCGGAGACATTTGCAGTAGAACATGTTAGAGACCGGAGACATTTGCAGTAGAACATGTCTTAGAGACCGGAGACATTTGCAGTAGAACATGTCCTAGAGACCGGAGACATTTGCAGTAGAACATGTCCTAGAGACCGGAGACATTTGCAGTAGAACATGTCCTAGAGACCGGAGACATTTGCAGTAGAACATGTCAGAGACCGGAGACATTTGCAGTAGAACATGTTAGAGACCGGAGACATTTGCAGTAGAACATGTCTTAGAGACCGGAGACATTTGCAGTAGAACATGTCCTAGAGACCGGAGACATTTGCAGTAGAACATGTCCTAGAGACCGGAGACATTTGCAGTAGAACATGTCTTAGAGACCGGAGACATTTGCAGTAGAACATGTCAGAGACCGGAGATATTTGCAGTAGAACATGTCCTAGAGACCGGAGACATTTGCAGTAGAACATGTCTTAGAGACCGGAGACATTTGCAGTAGAACATGTCCTAAGCAGTCATTCAATTATTGAACGTAGGAGTGTTAAAAAGCACGTGGTTGCAAAATGCACGACAAAAGCAATGCAGATTGCTCCTACGGAAGTCTTTTTCATTACTTTTGACCTTTATTAAGCTGCCACTTGTCTTACAGGCCCATAATTAGACCTATTTTTGATGACCGCTTAACCATTTCCTTCCTATATACGTGTTTTCACGCATTTGCAAAAAGAGTAGACCCAGAGCAGACGGGCTCCTACAGGAACCGTCTGATCAGGGCCTGCTCTGTTTGCTAATGGAATTTGAAAAGATCGGGTTCTTCACTTTCAAAAATGTCTACAATGGTCCACCTTCCATATGGCTTTATAACTATGTTATCCATGAATATTTGGATAAACACAGAACAAGGAAAGGGTTAAGACAGGTTCTATACCGTGTATAAATTTCTGTGAAGTTTGTTTAACCCTTTACTCCGTGAATATTCAAGTAAGAAATAATGACGCCATGAATGTTAATAAGATTATGTGTTATTATTGCACATGGACACTGGATTGTTTTGGCCATGGCAAAAACTATAGAATCATATCTATATTATATCATAAGCATACAGAGCATACCCTGATCAGACGGCTCTTATAAGAGCCGTCTGATCTGAGTCTACTCTGTTTGCAAAGGCGTAAAAAGACGTATTTATGGAGGAAAGGGTTGATTAAATCCCACTTAACACCTTAGAAGAGTTGTTGTTGAACCCTCTAGTTCACAGATACGCCTTTAACGTATTTTCAAAAAGAGTAGACCCAGGACTCTCGTAACCGTCTGTTGTATACTTATCAGGTTAAGCCCAGTACATTTTATTGAAATAAAGATGGCTTATAACAGACAACATAAGCTCTATAGAGCTTCTAACACCGACTGTCTATATAACTAAGTCGACAAATATGGCAATATAACAGTTGTAAAACACTTCATCTTACTTTGGCATAAATAGATTTAAGACATGGAATAGCAACATAAGATGATAAACTAAAATACAAGTCACGTAATAGCAATTTAAGATGTGTCTAAGACATAAGACGTGCAATAACATCATTATGTGATAAACAAGGACAACACATGTATATAGCAGAAGAATCATCACATGCTATAAGTCGTAGACAAGTTAACCCTTACAACGCTGCCTTTTCAAATGGACTAAGGTTAAGCTTACGGTGAATATTTAGGGATTTTCAAAATAAAAGTGTAACATGACAAGCAGTGAAGACCCTGATAAGGTGGCTCCTCTATGAACCCTCTCATCTGGGTCTACACTGTTTGCAAAGGACATTAGTGACCTGTGTCCCGCACAGCAAGGGTTAAACATAAAATAATTAATTACAGGTACATGTAACATTAAGCTGTTTATGAATAAGTATTTGACACACTTTAAACAATTGGATAAGCTACAATCAGGTTACAACCACTTTTGCAATAATAACCAGAATTGCAATAAATTTATTGCGAAACTGGTTGGGATGTTAAAAGTGTCTAAATTCGTATTGCAATTACTTGACAACCACTTTTGCAATAAAAACCAGAATTGCAATAAACTTTTCTACATTGGAGAAATGAGTTATTCATGTATCGGCGGCAGTTGTTAACAGACGCGAACATCTCAAATGGACACATCGCAATGCCAACAAAGCCTAAATGGGCTTATCAGCACATTATGAAACCAACCTTATATCGTCTCTTTCTGTTTGAACATTGGGGATTGACAGCGTAGTCCCAACCACTTTTGCAATAAATTTATTGCAAAACTGGTTGGGATGTAAAATGGGTCCAAATTCGTATTGCAATTACTTGACAACCAGTTTTGCAATAAAAACCAGAATTGCAATAAACTTTTTCTGGATGAAACGAAGAAGTGATTGTTGCATTTTGGGTAGTTGCTAATAGTTACAAACATCTTAATAGGACATACTCGGATGCAATTAAAGCCCAAATGGGCTTATCAGTAAACTAGAAAACCAATCATTTATCAGTGTTTTCTCTGTTTGAACATCGGCTGGATTGATAAATTAGTCGATTATAGGATTATTTGTTTCAAAGGTAGTTGCAAACATCTTTTTAAAGCTAATTCGGATAATATGGAAGCCTAATAGCCTTATCAGTCATCTATGACATTGGCCCAAAACTACCTGTTCTGAACTTACATGTTCGAAAATTGACAGGAATGATAACAATGTAGACGAGTTTGCCATAGTCTGCAAGATCAGACCCCTTTTCAAGAATTGCAAAATGTTTATTGCGAAACTGGTTGGGATGTAAAAAGTGACATAATTTGTATTGCAATTATTTGACAACCAGTTTCGCAATAAAAACCAGAATTGCAATAAACTTTTCTACATTGGAGAAATGAGTTATTCATGTATCGGCGGCAGTTGTAAACAGGTGGGAACATCTCAAATGGACACATCCAAATGCCACCGAAGCCTAAATGGGCTTATCAGCACATTATGAAACCAACCTTATATCGTCTGTTTCTGTTTCACATTTGGGATTGACAGCGTAGTCCCAACCACTTTTGCAATAAATTTATTGCGAAACTGGTTGGGATGTAAAAAGTGACATAATTTGTATTGCAATTGTTCGACAACCAGTTTCGCAATAAAACCCAGAATTGCAATAAACTTTTCTACATTGGAGAAATCAGTTATTCATGCTTTGGCGGCAGTTTTAAACAGGTGGGAACATCTCAAATGGACACATCCAAATTCCAACAAAGCCTAAATGGGCTTATCAGCACATTATGAAACCAACTTTATATCGTCTGTTTCTGTTTGAACATTGGTGATTGACAGCGTAGTCCAAACCACTTTTGCAATAAATTTATTGCAAAACTGGTTTGGATGTAAAATGGGTCCAAATTCGTACTGCAATTACTTGACAACCACTTTTGCAATAAAAACCAGAATTGCAATAAACTTTTCTACATTGGAGAAATGAGTTATTCATGTATCGGCGGCAGTTGTTAACAGACGCGAACATCTCAAATGGACACATCGCAATGCCAACAAAGCCTAAATGGGCTTATCAGCACATTATGAAACCAACCTTATATCGTCTCTTTCTGTTTGAACATTGGGGATTGACAGCGTAGTCCCAACCACTTTTGCAATAAATTTATTGCAAAACTGGTTGGGATGTAAAATGGGTCCAAATTCGTATTGCAATTACTTGACAACCACTTTTGCAATAAAAACCAGAATTGCAATAAACTTATCTACATTGGAGAAATGAGTTATTCATGTATCGGCGGCAGTTGTTAACAGACGCGAACATCTCAAATGGATACATCGCAATGCCAACAAAGCCTAAATGGGCTTATCAGCACATTATGAAACCAACCTTATATCGTCTCTTTCTGTTTGAACATTGAGGATTGACAGCGTAGTCCCAACCACTTTTGCAATAAATTTATTGCAAAACTGGTTGGGATGTAAAATGGGTCCAAATTCGTATTGCAATTACTTGACAACCACTTTTGCAATAAAAACCAGAATTGCAATAAACTTTTCTACATTGGAGAAATGAGTTATTCATGTATCGGCGGTAGTTGTTAACAGACGCGAACATCTCAAATGGACACATCGCAATGCCAACAAAGCCTAAATGGGCTTATCAGCACATTATGAAACCAACCTTATATCGTCTCTTTCTGTTTGAACATTGGGGATTGACAGCGTAGTCCCAACCACTTTTGCAATAAATTTATTGCAAAACTGGTTGTCAAGTAATTGCAGTACGAATTTGGACCCATTTTACATCCCAACCAGTTTTGCAATAAATTTATTGCAAAAGTGGTTGGGACTACGCTGTCAATCCCCAATGTTCAAACAGAAAGAGACGATATAAGGTTGGTTTCATAATGTGCTGATAAGCCCATTTAGGCTTTGTTGGCATTGCGATGTGTCCATTTGAGATGTTCGCATACGTTTACAACTGTTGCCAAAGCACGAATAACCCATTTCTCCAATGGAGAAAAGTTTATTGCAATTCTGGGGTTTATTGCGAAACTTGTTGTCAAATAATTGCAATACAAATTATTTCACATTTTACATCCCAACCAGTTTCGCAATAAATATTTTGCAATTCTTGAAAAGATGTCTGATGTCTGATCTCAAAGAAGTTACTGTTGCATTTCGGATACTTGCTAATAGTTGCAAACCTGGTAGTAGGATAAAACTTATAAGTAAATTTTGGAAACCAACCATATACATGTACATGTAAAGGTAAAAGTGAGGTGTAATGTTATGAACTATATACATGTACATATTCTCCCGACTTCACAATTTACCCCTTAGCACTGGGTTATATGTCGGCCATTAACATTCAGCGCCCAATGCAGCTTATTTCCCTCACAGGAACCCATTTATACACCTGGGTGGAGAGTATTAATCGTGGGATGCATTTATTGTTCAGAAAATATATGATAGCCCGATGGCAAGATTCGAACCGGGGACCCTCCGATCCCAAGTCTAACCTCCTACCACTGGACCACCACTCCAACAAATGTATTTCAATGTTTTCTATATTTAAAAAAGCTGGATCTAAGGTCTTTTTAAAGCTAATTCGGATAATATGAAAAATTAATAGCCTTATCAGAAAAACACGAGTTTGTCGAAATAACATCCATTTTAGCTCACCAGAACGTGCTCAGGGTGAGCTTTTGTGATCGCTTGGTTTCCATTCTCCGTCAGCTTGCGTCGTGCGGTGTCCGTCGTGTGCCGTCAGTCGTCAACAATTTGAACATTTAAAAATCTTCTCCTCTGAATATACAGGGTTGTCAGGTTTCATATTTGGCACTTACCATCATATTTAAGTCCTCTACAAAAGGTATATAAATTATGTCCCTGGGGTCAAAATTGGTCCCACCCCAGGGGGCCTTGTTATCTATAGAAACATATAGTGAAAACTTTGAAAATCTTCTCTGAAACTGGCAGTTTTCCAGCTTTAATATTTGGCATATATTTATGTTATAATATAGATCTGATTCCAGAGTATTTGCTATGCCCAAAATCTGTGTTAATGTATCCGTATAAAATTAATATAATTATTATTCAGGATATCATTATTATTTACATGTATATAAATGTAACAAAAGCACGGTGTACGGTCAACAGTGTGAAATCTAGTCAGTCATAAAACTGTTTTCAATCTATTCCGAAATGATCGTGTTTATCCTTAACTCAGTGAATATTTATGTAAGAAATAATGGCATCATGAATAATAATTAGATTAATTTTAAAAATGGCATATTAAACTGTAGGAACTATAGAATCATATATATTTCATTCCATAAGCAAACAGAACAGACCCTGATCAGATGGCCCCCACGAGAGCTATCTGATCTAATTCTACTCTGTTTGTAAATGCGGAGAAAGGCGCATTTATGCAGGAAAGGGTTCAAAGTCGTTATTTTTCAAAGAGTGTTAACATATATTGTTTAAGTGTATTAATGGTATAATAATATAATTTCAATGCTTATATTAGTTACAATTTGCATGCACTATTTCACTTTGTAACTTCCATACAAACTGACTTTTACTTGTAATAATTAAAGTAATCATTCAAGTATTCAAGTATTTATATATTATATTAATTCCTTTTTTGGAATATTGTCTTCATTGAGATAATAATGGGCAAATATGTAAATGATCACATTTGGTCAGTTCCGGTTTGTGTTGATAACCTATTCTAGGTTTGTTATCATAAGATATTTGCAAATGAAGAAGCTACCAAACATACTAACCACCAGCGAATCCTCAACACAGAAAAACATTATATACGGTTGATTACGTAATTGGCTGATAAGCCCATTTAGACTTTGTTGGCATTCGGATGTGTCCTATCAAGATGTTCGCAATTTTAGCTCACCAGAGCACAAAGTGCTCAGGGTGAGCTTTTGTGATCGCCTGGTGTCCGTCGTCTGTCGGCGTTTGTTGTGCGTCGTGCGGTGTGTGTCGTGCGCCGTGCGTCGTCAACAATTTGAACCTTTAAAAGTCTTCTCCTCTGAATCTACAGGGTTCTCAGCTTTCATCTTTAGCACATAGCATCACCTATCGGTCCTCTACAAAAGTTATATAAATTATGTCCCTGGAGTCAAAATTGGCCCCGCAACGGTCCCAGGGGTGGCCAGTTTTCTCTAGCTGACTGTTATTCTGTACAAGTAGCATGGGGAAAACTTTAAATATCTTCTTGTCAAAAACTACATGTCACAGAGCTTAGATATTTGGTGTATAGATTTACCTAATATACCTTATAGAAATTTGTTAATATCATAGTTCTGAGGTTAAAATTGGCCCTTCCCTGTTTGTTATACTTTAAAATAGACTATTACACTATAAAGGTTCCACTGAGCCAGAAGGACTCCAGCTACTCAGTCTGTGTTATGCAATCACTGGAGAGGTCAATTTCCTGGTCAAAACTCTATAAAGTTGTCTGCTTCAGAATTAGTGTCTGTTTATTCACACTGTTTTTAACCCATTCCCTCATAGGCTATTTTCAGATCCTACCTCTTTGAATAAATCTACTGATAAGGAGCATGAATTAGAGAAACGGAAAATTTCAGAATTGCGTAGATTTGAAACCATTGTGATAAATAGAGCATTTACTCATATGGAGCAAATGCTCTATTTATCACAATGGTTTCATAAAGTGGCTATTACAGAGGCGTAGAAAGGCGTTTTATGGAGGAAAGGGTTAATGCATATCAATCTTACAATTAACTTATGTACAAACCACATATGAAGTAACATACAGGTATGCGTTAGATCAGAATCCAAACTGTGTGCTAATTTCAGTCAAGTCATGCTACGAAATAAAGCCCCACCCCAGGGGAGGCCAGTTTTCTATAGAACATAGTTTTTATTGCAATTCTGGTTTTTATTGCAAAACGTGTTGTCAAGTAATTGCAATACGAATTTAGACACTTTTTACATCTCAACCAGTTTCGCAATAAATTTATTGCAAAAGTGGTTGAGACTACGCTGTCAATCCCCAATGTTCAAACAGAAAGAGACGATATAAGGTTGGTTTCATAATGTGCTGATAAGCCCATTTAGGCTTTGTTGGCATTTGGGTGTGTCCATTTGAGATGTTCGCCTATGTTTACAACTGTTGCCAAAGCACGAATAACTCATTTCTCCAATGAAGAAAAGTTTATTGCAATTCTGGGTTTTATTGCGAAACTGGTTGTCGAACAATTGCAATACAAATTACATCCCAACCAGTTTCGCAATAAACATTTTGTAATTCTTGAAAAGGTGTCTGATCTAGCAGACTATGGCAAACTCGTCTTCATTGTTATTATTCCTGTCAAATTTCGAACATGTAAGTTCAGAACAGGTACTTTTTGGCCAATGTCATAGATGACTGATAAGCCTATTAGACTTCCACATTATCCGAATTAGCTTTAAAAAGAAGTTTGCAACTACCTTTGAAACAAATAATCCTATAATCGACTAATTTATCAATCCAGCCGATGTTCAAACAGAGAAAACACTGATAAATGATTGGTTTTCTAGTTTATTGATAAGCCCATTTGGGCTTTAATTGCATCCGGGTATGTCCTATTAAGATGTTTGCAAGCATTAGCAACTACCCGAAATGCAACAGTCACTTCTTTGTTTCATCCAGAAAAAGTTTATTGCAATTCTGGTTTTTATTGCAAAACTGGTTGTCAAGTAATTGCAATACGAATTTGGACCCATTTTACATCCCAACCAGTTTTGCAATAAATTTATTGCAAAAGTGGTTGGGACTACGCTGTCAATCCCCAATGTTCAAACAGAAAGAGACGATATAAGGTTGGTTTCATAATGTGCTGATAAGCCCATTTAGGCTTTGTTGGCATTGCGATGTATCCATTTGAGATGTTCGCGTCTGTTAACAACTGCCGCCGATACATGAATAACTCATTTCTCCAATGTAGAAAAGTTTATTGCAATTCTGGTTTTTATTGCAAAACTGGTTGTCAAGTAATTGCAATACGAATTTGGACCCATTTTACATCCCAACCAGTTTTGCAATAAATTTATTGCAAAAGTGGTTGGGACTACGCTGTCAATCCCCAATGTTCAAACAGAAAGAGACGATATAAGGTTGGTTTCATAATGTGCTGATAAGCCCATTTAGGCTTTGTTGGCATTGCGATGTGTCCATTTGAGATGTTCGCGTCTGTTAACAACTGCCGCCGATACATGAATAACACATTTCTCCAATGTAGAAAAGTTTATTGCAATTCTGGTTTTTATTGCAAAAGTGGTTGTCAAGTAATTGCAATACGAATTTGGACCAATTTTACATCCCAACCAGTTTTGCAATAAATTTATTGCAAAAATGGTTGGGACTACGCTGTCAATCACCAATGTTCAAACAGAAACAGACGATATAAAGTTGGTTTCATAATGTGCTGATAAGCCCATTTAGGCTTTGTTGGAATTTGGATGTGTCCATTTGAGATGTTCCCACCTGTTTAAAACTGCCGCCAAAGCATGAATAACTGATTTCTCCAATGTAGAAAAGTTTATTGCAATTCTGGGTTTTATTGCGAAACTGGTTGTCGAACAATTGCAATACAAATTATGTCACTTTTTACATCCCAACCAGTTTCGCAATAAATTTATTGCAAAAGTGGTTGGGACTACGCTGTCAATCCCAAATGTTAAACAGACACAGACGATATAAGGTTGGTTTCATAATGTGCTGATAAGCCCATTTAGGCTTCGGTGGCATTTGGATGTGTCCATTTGAGATGTTCCCACCTGTTTACAACTGCCGCCGATACATGAATAACTCATTTCTCCAATGTAGAAAAGTTTATTGCAATTCTGGTTTTTATTGCGAAACTGGTTGTCAAATAATTGCAATACAAATTATGTCACTTTTTACATCCCAACCAGTTTCGCAATAAACATTTTGCAATTCTTGAAAAGGGGTCTGATCTTGCAGACTATGGCAAACTCGTCTACATTGTTATCATTCCTGTCAATTTTCGAACATGTAAGTTCAGAACAGGTAGTTTTGGACCAATGTCATAGATGACTGATAAGGCTATTAGGCTTCCATATTATCCGAATTAGCTTTAAAAAGATGTTTGCAACTACCTTTGAAACAAATAATCCTATAATCGACTAATTTATCAATCCAGCCGATGTTCAAACAGAGAAAACACTGATAAATGATTGGTTTTCTAGTTTACTGATAAGCCCATTTGGGCTTTAATTGCATCCGAGTATGTCCTATTAAGATGTTTGCAACTATTAGCAACTACCCAAAATGCAACAATCACTTCTTCGTTTCATCCAGAAAAAGTTTATTGCAATTCTGGTTTTTATTGCAAAACTGGTTGTCAAGTAATTGCAATACGAATTTGGACCCATTTTACATCCCAACCAGTTTTGCAATAAATTTATTGCAAAAGTGGTTGGGACTACGCTGTCAATCCCCAATGTTCAAACAGAAAGAGACGATATAAGGTTGGTTTCATAATGTGCTGATAAGCCCATTTAGGCTTTGTTGGCATTGCGATGTGTCCATTTGAGATGTTCGCGTCTGTTAACAACTGCCGCCGATACATGAATAACTCATTTCTCCAATGTAGAAAAGTTTATTGCAATTCTGGTTTTTATTGCAAAAGTGGTTGTCAAGTAATTGCAATACGAATTTAGACACTTTTTACATCTCAACCAGTTTCGCAATAAACATTTTGTAATTCTTGAAAAGGTGTCTGATCTAGTAGACTATGGCAAATTGGTCTTCATTGTTATCATTACTGTCAAATTTCAATTATATATTAAGTTCAGAACAGGTAGTTTTTGGCAGGTTCATGGTTGGCAGATAAGCCCATTAGGCTTCCATATTATCCGAATTAGCTTTAAAAGTAAAGTTCAACAACTTTCAAAACAAACAATCATATAATTGACTAGTCTATCAACCCATCCAGTGTTTAAAAAGAGAAAACACTGATAAATGGTTGTTTTCCTAATTTACTGATAAGCCCATTTGGGCTTTGTGTTCGTCCGGGCATGTCATGTAAAGTTGTTTGCAACTACTAGCAACTACCCGAAATGCAACGGTAACCTAATTCTTAAATCTAGAAAAATTTATTGCAATTCTGGTTTTTATTGCAAAAGTGGTTGTCAAGTAATTGCAATACGAATTTGGACCCATTTTACATCCCAACCAGTTTCGCAATAAATTTATTGCAATTCTGGTTATTATTGCAAAAGTGGTTGTAACAAGGCTATCTTAAAATATCACATCCAACTAAAATACTAAACATTTGATACTGCAGCCTACTTATTTATAAATGAAGATATAGAACATTTTTGAATGATGATATAGCTTATAAAATAATATAGACCCGATTGCAGTATGTGTAAAACATTCGCTTGTTTACGGTGCCGTTATAAAATGCACCTACTTGATATTCATACTGCCATTATAATTGAACTTCGATATCTCGAACTTCAATGGACTATACAAATCAGTTCCAGATAGCAGAAGTTCGAGTTATCCGCTTTCTAATCAGAACAATTTCTCGAGTTCACAGCTTAATACAGGTCTAATTACTTTAGACCTGTATTAAGCTGTAACGTGTGTTTCTAGATATATGTAGCGATACATTTAGAGCAATTCTGTGTTGTAAGTTTTTAAAGGACTGGACCTTTTTGTTCGAGTTATCCTGAAATTCGAGTTATCCGAGTTCGAGATATCGAAGTTGAACTGTATTTCATATACGGATATTTATCAGGTAACGGGTTAAAGAGAAATTATTCACTGAAATCTATTTTAGCTCAAGTGAGTTTAATCGAGGACCTCTTGGGGATCAGTCCTGTTAAACTTAATCATATTCCATTCCGTGATTTAGATGTCTGTCAAAGATTGTTCGTTAAATTTTATTTTAGCTCTTGTGGCCTACTTATGCAAAGGACTGGAACCATTTATACAGATTTGATAGAAGACTTCTTGAGGACGATATCTATGAAGTTTTGTTAAAACCTATTCAGTGGTTTAGTAGATGTCCATTACAGATTGTTTTCCACAAAATCTATTTTGGCTTCAGTGACATACTTATACAGCAGATCAGAACAATTTACATTTGTGTATATGCCTTTGACAGAGGACTTCTTGAGGATCACATCTGTGAGGTTTGATAAATTCCCATATAGCAGTTTAGGAGATATCGTTTAACGAAAGTGTTCGATGAACTCTACTTAACCCTTTCCCTGTTTTATGTTTATTACAAAATTCAATACCTACTGAATATTCATAGACAAAATATGGAAGGTGGAACATTGTAGTCATTTTAAAAAGTATAATAACAGATCTTTCAAATTCCATTAGCAAACAGAGTAGACCCTGATCAGACGGCTCCTCTAGGAGCCGTCTGATCTGGGTCTACTCTGTTTGCAGATGCGTCAAAACACGTTTATATGAGGGAAAGGGTTCAGCTCACGTGAGTTATGTATGCAATTAATCGCAACCATTTATAAAATTTGGTAAAAATCTATTCAGTAGCATAGGAGAACTGTTGCAACAAAATGCTGACAACAGATGGCGCACGGTGTGCGGTTCCAATTACATGTCTTGGTATTTGTGCCAAGTGAGTAAAAAGGGGAAATAACAGTTCTGATACTGATGATCCCGAGTAACTGGTGTCTCATCTGGATCAAAACTGTTTTTGTACAAAATCGCCACAAACTTGCAAGGGGACATAGAAATATACTTTTTTATTATTGAACTATTTAGTCTTTATGTATACATGTAGTGTGTTTACATTGATTCTACAATAGGGAATAGAACAGAGACAAAACAATCTTTCAATTTTCAACATCATTTATTGATATCACATGCTGTACATATGTACGCAAATAAGTAATGAGTTTCATTATCCAAGTAGCACTTATGTGAAATTCATCATAATTCTATCAACCCTTTCAACACCAAGTAACTTTCTATGCGAAAATCCTTGTTGATTCTAATTTTCAAATGACAGTATTCCCCCCCCCCCCCCCCCCCCCCCCCATTTTATCTTTCAAATCATAAAGCTTGGATCCTGATAAGACATCGCAGTATAGCTCTTTCGCTGTCAAATTCTGTGGTCTTAACTTTGTCGTATGCTACCATTTTATTTTTTTATTTTTCTTCATTTTTTTTCAAACACATAGTCACAATTACAAACAGTTTGGATCCAGATGAGACGCCGATTTACTCGGCGTCCCATCTTGATCCAAACATTTTGCGTAAGTAATCACAGATGCGACATTGGCAGCGAAATAGTTAGCCAGCATCTGAATTAGATTCTAATTGTTTGTAAATATTATCGTACAATTGCCTATAAAGTTAAACCCCTATGAAGTGACCACATCATCGAGGCATAATTCTGGGCTTTAAAGACAGGTGGTAATCTAAAGTAGGATAAAACATGCTCAAAGTTTCTAGAGGAGATTTCTGCATTACTTTCATCCTGCATTAAGCAACCACCAGATACCGTTTCAATGTATAATTAGAAATAAAACATGTTTAACCCTTTCCCTCATATAAACGTGTTTTCACGCATTTGCAAACAAGAGGCCTAGAGGAGCCGTCTGATCAGGGTCTACTCTGTTTGCTAATAGAATTTGATAGATCTGTATTTTTACTTTCTAAAATGTCTACAATGTTCCACCTACTATATTTCTTTATAACTATTTGTTAATGAATATTTAAACTACCTCTTGCCCCATGAATATTAATTAAAGAATTTATTACTGCATGAATATTCACGGACTGGAGTTTTATAATTACAACATTAACAATAAAATTGTTGGTTGTGATAAAAATCTATATTATTCTACCAGCAAACAGAGCAGATCCTATAGGAGCTGTCTGATCTGGGTCTACTCTGTTTGCAAAGGTGCCAAAAGTCTTGTGAAGAAGACAACAATGTTCATTCATTAAATGGTCACTTTAGAGGAGTTCTACTCTACGTTGGAAAGAGCTACGCAGGCACAAATGTCCCTTTAACCTCATGATCATTTTGTAAGGAATATTGACATCAAGAATATTAATCACCCGGAATTATATACTGGCATTATGACCATGGGAATATTGTACACTGTTTGCCAATACAGTGCTCCCTCCCTACAACGACCCTCTCAATAACGATTCCCTCCTTACAACAACGCATGTCACTGTTTCCGAAATAACAAAGCTCCAGAAACAACTTTTTTTCATCGTATTTTATTTATGCCTCCATCAAACCCTATGTTGTGACCACTCTTTAGAATCGTCACTTTGTGACGATTCTAAAGGGTGGTCACAACAAAGGGTTTGATTGAGGCATAACGGTTTTAGTTCTCGAAATACACCTTATCTGGGGATCTAGTTATGTTTGATTTCCCCTCCCTATAACAACTCCCTCTGAACAACACATACACTCTTCGTATCCCAAAGGGTGTCGTTGTAGAGAGGGAGCACTGTACATGGGTGTGTCGCATTCAAAGGGATAACACAACAAAATTGCAAATAATATATATAAGGAAAATGTCTGATTAACTTTGCCAATAAGTTGCATTAATTAATGGCTTGTAAAATGTGAAGAATGTAAATGCCATATCTTAATTAAAAGTTTTCAGACTCAAACATCCCTTCCCCATTGTTAAGTCGATTATTGTCCAATTATAAAAGGAATGAAACAATATCAACTGATAGATGAGCAATATATATAATCAATTCTACACAAGAAATAAAACAAAAAAGCAAACAGTGAAAAAAGTCATGTTGCATATGCTGCATATGTTTCTGCATACAAAAGCAATGCACGTGACAAGGCAAGAACCTTTCAATATGTTGGAAACAACAAAAAGTATAATAACCAAAGAGAATAATAAAAGATGACATTATTTCAGAAGTTCAGAAAAAGTGCTTTTTAATTTACCTTTAATCATATCATCTACAGATGATTTTACATTGTACCTATTTTAAATGATCACACATCATGCAAACTATGTTATTTTCATATAAGGGTATATACAGTGAGCCCCCTCTAAACCAGAATTCCATTAGAGAAGAATTTAGATACTTTTAGGCAGGTGGCTGCTTAATGCTTGGTGAAAGCCATGCAGAAAGCTCCTATAGGAGCTTTCTGCATGACTTTCACCCTGCATTAAACTGTCATCTGTCTCCAAGATCGATATTTATACTATAAAACTGAACATCCACTTTAGAGAGGTTTTACTGTAATCATATTCTGAATAGACTACACTGTACATTGTACATTTATTAAAGTTATTTCTAAAGTCAGTAGTATTCCAGAACTAGGAGCCATCTTACGAAGTTCACAGAACTGAAAGTTCTAACATATAATGAACACAACTTCCTGTGATCATTGTAAGATAGACCTTACAATAATTTTGTCATGACTGTTCCACACTACAATATGCGATAATTCCTACTATGCATGTAGTACCAAATGTTGTAAACTAGAAAACACGATGATTCTGGTCGCACAATCTTTTGTAATACAGATCCCATAAGTATCCAACCACAGAACAAAAACAATCAAGTTACCTTGTAAACCCTTGAACAAATATTAACAAACTTCAAACAATATCTCAATAACAGCATAACCACTAACTGTAATAAACCAGTAACTCATTATACTGGTATACATTTTGGCACTATCTAAAGAATCAAAACTCGGGTTTTAAGCAAAACTATAAGATCTACACTGGTTTACAGTAAAAATGTAATAAGTGGACATATCAAATTTATGTCACACTTTAGGATTGAGGTTCTGATATTTTTAGTACTTTAATTTACTTTTTAAAATTAACCTTTTTCCTAATGAAAAGTATGCATGAATTGATCACTTCATGAATATTCATCAATTAAATTCTTATCATTCAGAATTTAAAAAAAAAAAGAATGTTTGACAAAAACTGTAGGATCAGATCTATATAATTCCATATTAAGCAAATATAGCAGACCTTGATCAGACAGCTCCTAAAGCAACTGCCTGATCTAGGGCTATTCTTTTTACAAAGACATGAAAAAGGCGCTTGCTTGTGTAAAGGATTAAAGGTCCATTTCAAATTGCTTGAATTTAAATGCATCCCCACCCCCCCTTTACAACAGCAAGGGCCTAAAACGTATTCGTTTTTCTCCCTTGATAAATTACCCATCACAATTGGTGAAATTGTCAGTGATTTCTCAAAAATATCATAAACAAAATAAAAGAGTATGTGGTATACTCAGTAAAATGACAAATAGACTTTCAATTTAGTTCTAGTAATAAACTAAACTCTATTTGAATAATGCAACAAAATATTTTTCAAATAAACCTCCAATAATACATGTACTATTATACAGTAAAACACCTTTAAGCAGGAATTTTAATAAAGAACAATTTAGGTCTTTGTAGGCAGGTGGCTGCTTAATGCAGGATGGAAGTCATGCAGAAAGCTCCCAAAGGAGCTTTCTGCATGACTTTCCCCCTGCATTAAGCTGCCACCTGTCTAAAAGACCAGTATTGATACATATTTTAACATCCGGTTTTCAGTGGTTTTACTGTATTAAACAATTCTTAAAGGGATTCAACATATGAAGGACTTAGTGCACAATACTGAGACTGCTCTCTACAAACCTAATTTATGATAACATTTGCAAAAGGCCATGAGACCACAGGTGTATCTGGTACTCTGGCCTAGTGCTTAAAAAACTTTGAGCTGCAGTCTGTTTATCAGAATTTGAAATTATGAATAGGAATAAAAAAAATTAACAACCACATAAAAAATTCTAGTCTGGCTTTGTCAGACAAGTGGTAATTCCATGCAGTCAAAAATTATGCAGAAGTTTCTGCATTTACCCCTTCCTTCATATAAACACCTGTTCATGCCTTTGCAAATAGAGTAGACCCAGATCAGGCGGCTGTTGCAGGAGCTGTCTGGTTAGTTTTGTTCTGTTTCTTTATGAAATTATAACAGATATGTTTCTACCAATACCAAACACTCCTGTGTACATATGAAACTATTAAGCTAAGTTAAATAAAAGTAATAAATATGAAATTAAGCTAAAATTCATGATATCATTTAAGAAATAATAAATTCATACAAGTGTTTTATCGTGCAATCGAACACTGGTAGGAGTTGAGATGCGTAGTAATTAAATGACGAGGCCGATAGGCCGAGTGATTTAATTATAAGCATCTCAACGACCACCCGTGTTCGATTGCACGATAAAACACTGGTATAAATTTATCATTTCGATTCTAATACTTCAATTTAACTATAATTTGCACCGCCACAACGGCACTACGTTTCTTGTCGTACGAATTTTCAAAGCCATATTACGTCACGTTACGCCGTTACAGCCCGTGCGGTGTTTTATTAAGAATTCAAACATAGATACGTCCCTTCTTTGTTTATGTAGATGTGTGCGCGAGGTGTGTTAGAATATTTCTTATATATGAATATTCAACAGGGAATCAACTGCTCTTACAGACCCCACTGATATTTATTTATTTACCCCCTCATTTAATATGTACAACTTTTCATGCCATTGCAAACAGAAAAGATCCATATCAGATGGCTCCTATAGTAGCCATCTGACCAGGGTCTACTCTTGTTTGCTTATGGAATTACCATGTACACATGTATACATCTGAATCTGCAGTTTCTGCCAATACCAAATTATCCTGTGTTTTCACACTATTATAACAAATTACCAAATAAATATTCATGATGTCATTATTTCTTACATGCACATTCATGAGGGAAAGGGTTAAAGACCTGAAAATGAGTCTCTTTCTGCATGGATGTTGTAGAGAGGTTTTACTGCACTTATAGAAAACGTATGGGTGGAGGTACACACCGGTCATAATGAACAGAGTACATATCAAAGGTTTCGTTGATGAGGTTGTAGCCTATTTGAGGGTCACCTCAAATCTGAAAGCATAAACCTCTAAATACTGATATAAATTTCACCTGCAAGAGTGTCATTTGCTCCAATTTTCTCTGTCAATTTTCCTTCCATTCCATTTCGAAAATATAACAGTGTCAAACAGTTTTGAAAGAACTTGGGCATAAACTGTTTGCCACAAGTTCTGCCATAGTACTACTCAGTGCTATAGGCCTAATACCATCCCAAGAAGTTGAAATCACAATAAATTACACTAAAAACCCTCTAAACAGGACGTTTAGTATAAATATCAGTCTTTGGAGACAGGTGGCAGCTTAATGCAGGGTGAAAGTCATGCAGAAAGCTCCTCTAGGAGCTTTCTTCATGATGTTCACCTTGCATTAAGCAGCCACCTGCCTAAGAGTATCTAAATTCAGAATTCCGGTTTAGAGAGGTTTTACTATACATGAAATAAGTCAAGCAAAACAAATGAAAACTTTAAAACACGATGTCACACAACAACACTTTTTCATTAATAACTTTGGGCCTGCTATACAAAAACCAACCTTTATGCTTTACAAACAGTGTTGAACCATCACATTTTAAAATGCTGCATATGATCAGGTTCTACTCTGTTTGTCACTAAGTCAGCAAAACAGGATGGACTATGATGGGTGGCAAACAGTACAGAACCTGGTCGGATACCATATTTTAAAAATGGCAGCTGGTCTAGTTCTATACTGCTTGTAAAGCCTAAAAGTTGTTTTCATATATCTAGACTCAAACACTGAATATCATCAGTTTGTATCAAAACCTGTTTATCTGGGCCTAAATTTACCAATACATTTTCAAGCTTCTGAATAGTCTCAATCATGTTTGTTTGCATCACTTTGATACCAGATGAGCACCAAGCATATGTCTGACAATACTCTTAACCCATTCCCTCATATTGAAGACTCTGTAAAAGTCACTTTGTGAAATCATTGTGATAAATAGAGTATTTGCTCCTACAGGAGCAAATGCTCTATTTATCACAATGGTTTCAAACTATAAAATTCTAAAAATATTCCTTTTCTCTAGTTAATGCTCCTTCTCAGTAGATTTATTCTAAGAGGCTGTATCTAAAAATAGCCCATGAGGTAATGGGTTAAGATATACGTGAATGAGTTGGTAATGTGTAGCATTTTTCTTAGGACACCTATGCTCAATATGATCTAACAAAACTTGAATTATATGGCAACAACTATTTGCATTGTGATATTTCTTGACACCTTTTCCTGTGCCAATAATAATCGGATTTCCATGGTTCATATTTCAATCGTATATTAATAAATATTCTAGGACACTACCATTTGTCTACATACTAGATTAACCTTTTTATGTGGGACACACATTCACTGGCATTTGCACACAGTGTAGACCCAGATCAGAGGGCTCCTAGAAGAGCCCTCTGACTGAGGTCTGTATTGATTGTCACTTAAACTCTTCTTGCAAAGTACAGTAAAACCTCTCTATAACGGCCACTAAATTATGTTAATTAGTTGGTATTAAGGGCAGGTGCTTGCTTAAAGCAAGGTGAAAGTAAAACAGAACGCTCCTCACCTTGCTTTAAGTAGCCACCTGCTTTTAACACAAAATACTTGGTGTAATTCAGTGGCCGTTATAGAGAGGTTTTACTGTATACCCTTTCATACTGAATGGATCATTTCACTTTGAAAGTTCAGCATTGTAAGGGTTAAACATAACTTTGTGCCAAATAGGAATCCAGTACATGACTTTGAAAACAACTGGAAACCATTGTTCAAAAGAATGAATGAAGAACAACCAGGCACTGAGCATCAAAAAGAAATAAAAGATCAGTTGCAAGGTGCAAAACTATTTAACCCTCTGAATAGCGGACTTTGATGCCTCTGGGTCCATGCTTATAAAACTTTTAAGTTGAGTCTGATTTCGTTCTCAGGTTTTTGATTGGTCAGATTTGAGCCTTTGGCTCAAATCTGACCAATCAAAAGCTTGAGAACGAACTAGGTCTACATGGTTTGCAAATGCCAGTTTACTAGTTTCCCACATTCAAAGAGTAAAAGATGCACTGTTCATGACTTATGGATTTAAGTATTGCTATACTAGAAATTGAATATGATAAAGCACTTCTTCATTTGACAAAATAAAATCCCTCATCTCCCATATTTCTCCAAGCTTTCAAACCTTGGAGGACTATTATTTATATTATGTGTTAACAAACTGTTGCTTTGTCTAATAAATATCATTACATAATATCTAATCATGACACAAAAGCAGTTGGCAGTCTTTGTTTGTACATGTATGCTAATGATTTTGCCGCCAAAAATAGAGATTCTCGTCTGCTGACTCCAACAATTCCATTCTGCCAGTCGACATGGCCGATATGTGGATTTTCCTCTTCAACAATTTGTCCAATCGTCACAGCAAGACCAGACCAGCGTAATGGGTAGTCCTTAGGGGTTCTGTCCTGGGCCTTAAGGATGTATTCTGCAGGAATTGGGGATGGCTGAGAGAATGTTTGTAGGTCTATTCGGTGTTCTGGATCTTGTAGAATCAAACAGCTTAGCTCATACCACCTTAAACAAACAAACAAGTGACTACAGTAAAACCTCTCTTTAACGGCCAATAAATTGTGTTAATTAGTTGGTATTTCGGGCAGGTGGCTTCTTAAAGCAAGGTGAAAGTAAAACAGAACGCTCCTATAGCCACCTGCCTTTAACACAAAATACTTGATGTAATTTAGTGACCATTATAGAGAGGTTTTACTGTAACTACAAGAAAAGTTCATGTGAGAAATAATGACATCATGAATATTTATTAGCTGATTTCTAATACTGACATGTGCACATATGAATTTTTGGTATTGATAGAAATTCTAGTCTGATCTATTATAATTTTATAAGCAAACAGCCTAAGCAAACAGGCCCGAGGTTATAAAACGTTTTGCTTGAGTCTGAGATCATTCTCAAGCATCTGATTACTCAGATTCTGAGCAGATTCTGGGTCTACTCTGTTTGCTAAGGAATTGAAAGGCATATTTATGGAGGAAAGGGTTAATAAACCTTTACAGAAACAACACATAATGAAAAATAGATGTATTCAAAAATATATGAGTAAACTCTAGTGAATACAATCATTCCTATATGAGCTTTCTGCAATACATTTGCCGTCATTAAGCAACCACCTGCTTTTACAGACTCCTATATTAATAAATTAACACATTACCCCCTAGTGACACATTTTTGCGCATCTATAGAAGTCACTTTATGAAACCATTGTCATAAATAGAGCATTTGCTCCTATAGGAGCAAATGCATTATTTATCACAATGGTTTCAAACTACAAAATTCTATTTTTTTCCTTTCTTCTAGTTAATGCTCCTTTTCGGTAGATCGATTCAAAGAGTCTGGGTCTAAAAATAACCTAGGAGAGAATGAGTTAAGTGGTCACATTAGCATTACTGTATTTGTACCAGTTCACTAAGAAATGCATTTTAACCCTTTACTTCAGAGATACTGTTTTGCAAACAGTGTAGACCTTGATCAGACAGTTCCTATTGGAGCTGTCTGACCTTGGGTCGACACTGTTTGTTCTAAGGACCTCTTAGATCTGAGTTTAACCTGCCTGTCATAGAAATAGTTGCCAATATATACAAATCAAAATACTATAATAAATATGCCACAAGGGTGGAGTTAAACTCATAAATATCCATGCAGTAAATGGGTAAACTAGGTGATGTACCTTTCTTTACAGTATGTTACTTATCAATTCAACAACCAAATCTTTTAAACTCAGGAGAGGAAACTCTAACTTGTTACCTGATGATTTATCTAAGAAACAATGTCATCATGAATTAACTGAGCATCTACAATGACATATGAAAACAGGATGTTTTTGCCATGACAGAAACTGTAAAATCAGATCTATATAGGTCCATACACAAAGAGAGCAGACCCTATTCAGACTGCTCTTAAAGAGGAAGTCCCTATAATGATCGCATATTTTCAATAATGTCATAAAACTTGGTATTTGTTATGCTCTATCATTATTATGAAGGTTCCCAGTTTGAACTTATATCGAAAAATGCCCCTGTGATACAAATAAACCGATTTCATCAATACTGATAATTTTTGTTCTACAACACAATATTATCGGCCTTTTCCGTTAAATTATTCCGTGTTTTGCCGATGATCACCCGATCCCTCCATTGTTTACGTAATAGCTTTCTCGGAAGTGGTCGGAGAATCGCCAATAGGGCGAACTGTTACGAAACTAAAACTCCGAATAAAATTGAAACAATCGGGGAGTAAAAGCGGGATCGGCGATATCAAACACATGGTCGTTTTGTCATTATAAACGGTAATTGGATGGAGCTTTTTGCGATATACTACTTTTCAGCATATAAACAAATGAGTTTTGTATATTTTAAGTGTTTATGAAACGCGTCAAATGTAGGGACATCCCCTTTAAACCCATTCCCTAATATTGATGCCTGTTGACGCCTCTGTAAAAATCACTTTTTGAAACCATTGTGATGAATAGAGCATTTGCTCCATAGGAGCAAATGCTCTATTTATAACAAAAGTGTTCGAAGGAACACATGCTCGCAGCTGACACAAAAACTGTTAATATGAAATCAGAAAAAAGGGGAATAACTCAAAAAGTATTGCATGTAGAGTGATGGACCTTAGACACATCAATGGGTCCTCAATGAGAGGAAGACACCTGTGAAATTTGAAAGCTCTTTAATGTTTGGTTTAAAAATGACAGCCAAAAAAAGAAAGTGTGAACAAAGGGGAATAACTCAAAAAGCATTGCATGCAGAGTGATGAACCTTAGTTACATCAATGGTCCTCAATGAGAGGAAGACACATGTGAAATTTGAAAGCTCTGTAATGATTAGCTTAGAAATGACAGCCAAAAAAAGAAAGTGTGATGGACAGACAGATGAATAGACGGACGGACAGATGGACAGAAAAGTGATCCCTAAGTGACACACTGCCTCTCAGCAGGTGACACAAAAATGGTTTCAAAACTACAAAATTCTAAAATTTTCCTTTTATCTAGTTAATGCTCCTTTTCGGTAGATTCATTCAAAGAGGTTGGATCTAAACATGAGGGAGTGGGTTAAAGGAGCCATTTGATCTAGGTCTAACCTGTTTACAAAATGCATTCAAAAGCATCTCCATAAGGTAAATACAGCAATTCTTTTTATATCCTAAACAAGAGCCGTGTGCGGCTCCAAGGCTCGTCTGATTTGGTACTTGTCCAGCTAAATGGGAAAAAATGAAAACGATAAAGGGCCATAACTCCAATATTTTGAAATCAAGAGTTATGGTTCTTATGTAGAGGCCTTCCCCTCAATGAAATCTACTAACCTATGAAGTTTCATATTGATACCTCTTACACTTTTCGAGTAATGAGCTACACTAAAGTTCACGCACGCCGACGACAACGACAACTTTGACCCAGTGATCACAATAGCTCGCCTTTTCTTCGAAACAGACGAGCTAAAAATGCAACTGTCTGAGCAGGGATAGAGGATTCAGCCCATTGCTAAAAAAAACTAAAATGTCTGTTCTGTGGTCAATGATAGCTGAACATATATCAGTTCTATAAGCAACCACAATTGGTTAATTATCCTATAAAAGCACATTGAAGAACCAAGTCCCCTACCTATCAGGCAGCAGTTCTACAATGAATCCCTCTATAGACACTATCGGTTGGTCATCTGGGATGTCTGCCGACTGTCGCAAGTTCTGGATCCGCTCTTGAGCACCTTTAAGACCAGCTGTGAACCCTACAGGCTGGGCAGCAGTTGTTGCTTGGCTTTCCTTCAAAGAAATCAGACATATATGTTCACTCTTTCACTGCCATACTATATTGTTTCTTTTATTGTTGTTGTGTTGTTTTTAAAAAATCTTAGTTTTCTTTTCAAAAAAACATAATCTCAGTACAGTAAAACCTCTCTATAACGACCACTAAATTACATCAAGTATTTTGTGTTTAAGGCAGGTGGATGCTTAAAGCAAGGTGAAAGTAAAACAGAACGCTCCCGTAGGAGCGTTCTGTTTTACTTTCACCTTGCTTTAAGCAACCACCTGCCCAAAATACCAACTAATTAACACAAATTTAGTGGTCGTTATAGAGAGTTTTTACTGTATTAGATTGGGTCCTGATGAGATCCTGAGTCAGAGTTACAGATAAAGGTGCATACTCAAATGGTCATTTCACCACCAAACCCTATGTTGTAACCACTCTTTAGTTCTAAAGAGTGGTCAGAACATAGGGTTTGGTGGAGTAATAAAGAAGTTATTCTTGAAATTTTTTTAATCTACCCAGTTATTTGGAGTATCATCTGCATCCAAACTGTTTGCACTGACTTACACAAAGTCACCACTACAGTAAAACCTCTCTATAACAGCCACTAGATTACATCAAGTATTTTGTGTTAAAGGCAGGTGGCTGCTTAAAACAAGGTGAAATTAAAACAGAACGCTCTTATTTGAGTGTTCTGTTTTACTTTCACCTTGCTTTAAACCTTGCTTCTAAATACCAACTAATTAACCCTTCCCCTGTTCTACAATTAGTCAAAATTTCAATACCTACAGAATATTCATTGACAAAATAGTTATAATGAAATATGGAAGGTGTAACATTGTAGCCATTTTAAAAAGAAAAGAAACATATCTTTCAAATTCCACTAGCAAACAGAGCAGACCCTGATCAGACGGCTCCTACAGGAGATACAATAAAGAGATTTTGGTATGGTAGACCAAACAGTAGAGAATCAGTTAACTGTAACATTTAAGCAAAGAAAACATACTCTGATCAAAGAGCTTCAACAGGAGCTGTTTGATATAGATCTACTCTGTTTCCAATGGGGTAAAAAGGTGGGATTACCAAGTAAAGGGTTAGCCCTTTCCTCCATAAATACGCCTTTCTACGCCTCTGTAAAAGTCACTTTGTGAAACCATTGTGATAAATAGAGCATTTGCTCCTATAGGAGCAAATGCTCTATTTATCAAAATGGTTTCAAACTACAAAATTCTAAAATTTTCCTTTTCTCTAGTTAATGCTCCTTTTTGGTAGATTTATTCAAAGAGGTTGGATCTAAAAATAGCCTATGAGGGAATGGGTTAAACTGGAGACATTACTAACCCTGCCAATTACAGTGGCTCTTCCAAAGGTGGCTTGAAAAGCCTCCCTGACAGCTCCAACCTTGGACTCCTTGGTGGATGTAGCAAGAATACACACATCACCCCCAGATTCTAGCAAAGGACAGAACATTTAATGATAATGAGGAATGGCTTGGATACTTTTACCAAGACACATTTAACCCTTCAATTTAGCTCATGAATATTCATTTAGGAAATAATGGCATTATTAACCCATTCCTTCATAAGCTATTTGTAGATCTTATCTCCTTGAATACTGTTTTATTATACATCTACCGAAAAGGAGCACTAACTAGAGGAAAGAATTGTTTTTAGAATTGTTTAACGTTGAAACCATTGTGATATATGGAGCAAATGCTCTATTTATCACAATGGTTTCAGAAAGTGACTTTTACAGAGGCGTCAAAAGGCGTCAATATGAGGGAATGGGTTGATATATTACTTATACTTTTTTTATAATGGTATATGAACACAGATTTATTTACCACAAAAGAAGCTGTAGAATAAGATATATAAATTCCAACAAGAGTCATTTGATTTGGGTCTACTCTGTTTGCAAAAGTGTTAAAAGGTGTATCTATGAGGCAAATAATTAACTGAGCACTCCTATGACAATGTATTAAAACATAAAGAACATTTGCAAATTACATGAATAAGCAAAGTAAACACATTTAATAATATTATCAAATATGATAGCCTAGGAGGGAATGGATTAACAATGGACCTTCCATTTAGTATCATGGGGTATAATTTGCAAGATCATTTTGAATGACAAATAGTGCATAGAGATTGGGCAGCCTTCTGATCTGGGTCTTCACTGTTTGCAGATGCCAAAACATTCATTTCCACCATTCAAAGAGTAGACAACAGGAAATATACAATGAAGCATGATGAACACCCAATACTTACTTATAACCTCCCGCATGCCTGGGTCAAGAGTGGTTATCATTGTTTCCACAGAAGACTTGGTTTTCTCCATCACCTTGGAGATCATCCTGTTGCCAGAGATCCAACCAAACAGTCCTCCATGTGAGCCCTGAGGGCTGGATGGTGAAAGCTCCATCTCAGGAACATCTATAGATGAGCTGACTTGAATAGGGCTCTCCTGTGGGCCTGTAACAAAGAGGGTAAATCTATGAATCAGACTGAAACTTTATTTATGCACGAGATATTCCATAAAAAAGGGTTGGGACTATCACAGTGAAGATCCAGATTGGCTGCCACATCAGAGAGGTCTGAGAAGGGGCATTACTATTTGACATTTGTTAGTATCTGCCTGCTTAACTAGCAGTGCAGACCTTAATAAGATATTGCTGCCATTCCACAGCAGCTGATCTGGGTATACAGTGAGAGTAGATAAGTCAAGCCTTAAAAACTTTATACATGTATACATGTTACTAGTACTATAC
This sequence comes from Azorinus chamasolen, assembly GCA_963576725.1. Lineage (NCBI taxonomy): Eukaryota > Metazoa > Mollusca > Bivalvia > Cardiida > Solecurtidae > Azorinus > Azorinus chamasolen. The sequence continues at coordinate 6,636,506 of OY755239.1, read as the reverse complement.
ATGTAACTTACCCGTTTAAAAGTGGAGTACATGTACTGGCATTCTAAAACAATGGAGATCCAGATCTGAGAGTAGAGAAGCCTTCTGATCAGGCTCACACTGCTTGTCATTCAAGGATCTCTCGCAAAGTATACTCTTTCCTAATGAATATGGACACTTTCAGTGTCAGTGGCCAAAGGTAACTAACTCCGATATTCCTCAAACTTATAGCAGACAAAATTACTCCCCTTGTCATGTCTTTTTTTTTCAGCATATTTTACTACAAAAATTAAATAAATACATGTACATGTAATAAATACAGTACGAGTCTTACTACCACAGTGTCTTCTTACAACCGTTATCAGGACAGTTTGTTCGCATGACAGAAGACACGTGTCCGAGGCGTAGCCGAGGACACTTGTCTGAGGTCATGCGAACAAACTGTCCTGATAACGGTTGTAAGAAGACACTTTGGTAGTAAGACGAGAACATGTATCTTACTTGTACGACAGTACGTTGTAGACTTTTAATTTTGATTAAAAATGAATAAAAATGAATATTTCGCAAATGAGTACAAAATGTTTCCCCTTTGGTTCACCCAATTCAAATTACAAAGAAGTCGCTCATAGATCTCTAAATAGCCACCGGCCGCATAGTGGCTCGAGCAGTACCCTGCACGAATAAATCGTGACCCATGTTTGCAACAAACATGTTTCACATGTGCACTAGTACAGCTGGTGTTCAAAACTGTTCATTACACCTGCTTAACCCAGATCAGATGTTGAGCGATTCGGCTTCTGAGCTGGCTCTAAGCAGTTAGATAGTTCATGTTTAATCTGCATTTATACAAGTGGAGGCGTTAAAGAAAGCTGCAGACGACATGCTTACATGTAGCAGACCCGTTTACACTCGTGATCGGGATTAGTGGAGCGTCAATCGTGTTACGTTGTTACTACACAGCATGGAGCATGTGACATTGGGTGATACTTCCAAATGCACGGGCTCGATCCTAGGTAGATAGATCTTAACCACAAAAATCACGTGCGTACAAAAGTGTCCGCTTACAACCGTTTTCAGGACACTTTTTCAATAGCTTTGCTGGGGGTCTGTCGTACAAGTATATTATAATGGGCAGAGTCTAGTATGGATATGCATCAAGAAAATGATTAAACATTTCATGCATTGTTACTTCTGAGAAAGGATAGATTGTTCAGTTCCCAAAATTCCAAACTAAAAACTACCCTCATATACTCCATAGATATATTTTAAGCCCTTTGCAAACAGAGTAGATCCAGACCAGCAGGAGCTGTCTAATCAGTGCCTGCTCTATTCATTTGTGAACTAACAGACATGTATATCTGATTCTACAGTTTCTGTCATAGCCAAAATTTGCTGTGTTCATATGTGATTATAGAAATTAAGCTAATTGATATTCATATCATTATTTCTTACATGTATATTCATGGAGTAAAGGGTTAAGTCAAGGAATAGATTTTCCATGAATTATGTAAATCCTTTAACCCTTTCCCTCATATAAACATGTTTTCACATGTTTGCAAACAGAGGAGACCTAGATCAGACAGCTCCTATAGGAGCTGTCTGATGACGGTCTGCTCTGTTTGCTAATGGAATTTGAAAGACTTTCTAAAATTTCTAAAATTACTACATTGTACCACCTTCTATATTTCAATACACATGTACTATTTTGACCATGAATACCGGTATTCAGTATGTATTGGAATCATGAATGAACATAGAACATGGAATGGGTTAACAAATCCAGCAAGCTGGGACTGAAAGTTTTGCTGATGAATTTGATCATCACATTTTCTGGTGACCATAGTACATCATGCAAATAAAATACTGCCATAAAAGTTGCCATGAGCTCAAACACATTTAACTACTGGCTTAACTCTTTACATATTGCTAATGAATATTCATGTAAGACATTATGACTTTATGAATATGCATCAGCTGAGTTTTTCAATGGCATCTGAACAAAATAATGTTTGTCCATGGAAGAAATTGCAGAAACGTATCAATACCATTACATAAGCAAACAGTGCAGACCAAAATAAGACAGCTCCTAGTAGAGTAGTCTAGGTCTACACTGTTTGCAAAAACATAAATTTATGTCTCTATCAGGTAACCATCACAGACTCTTTTCAAGTACTTCAGTAAGTCACTAAACATAATTTCTGATCTGAATCAAAATGTTTACAATTACCAGTCACATGTGTAACTGAAAAGGAGAAGGGTTAGCACTCGGATTGCTGAATATTCATTTTTAACAACAGTATTCATTCAGAATGCAACACATTATTTGCTAGAGGACTTTGAATGGCAATCAGTGTAGACCCTCCTCTAGTAGCCCTCTGATCTTGGTTTACACTGTTTACACATTTCTAACATGCGAAGGGTTAAACCAAAACAACTTGAACATCCGAAGTTAGAAGGCTCAATCCATGCATTAAATATCAGTAAACAAAATGGATTGATTAACCCTTTACCTGATACAGATCAAAACTGACTAGACCCAGATCAGATGGCTCCTTTAGGATCTGGGTCTACTCTGTTTGTTTATGGAATAATTAAAATTTTATTCTACGGTTTCTGAAACGGCCAGAAAATAGTTCCCTTGTTCATTAGCCATTACAAAAGTTCATTCCATGAATATTCATGAATTCATGATTTCTTATATAAATATTTACATAGTAAAGAGTTTAAGAATTCCAGTGCCAACAATAACTACAGTAGCTCAACTGTACTTGATATACCATACCTAAAACATGCTAATACTGATATCTATCATGCCTTTGGTAAGTTGCAAATTTTCTTAGTTTGACAGACAAACTCAAAATGGTCAAAAGTACAGCATTTTGCTGTACATGTACTTTTAACCTATTCCCTCATATTGATGCCTTTTGACGCCCCTGTAAAAGTAACTTTTTGAAACCATTTGAAACCATTGTGATAAATACAGCATTTGCTCCTATGGTTTCACAATGGTTTCCCAACTACACAATTCTAAAAAAGCTCCTTTTCTCTGGTAAATGTTCCCTTTTGGTAGATTTATTCCAAGAGGAAGGATCTAAAAATAGCTTATGAGGTAATGATGAATATCCATGCAAGAAATAATGACATCATCAATTAATTCAACAGCTGCAGTAAACTCTTTCAATGTTGGTGCCACATATGTGATTATCTATGCAACCAGTTTGAGTTTAGGCTGAGACTTTTCACGGTTTTTGAAAAAACATAGAAAATATAATTCCAGAAACTACTCATGGAAACTTTGATCACCTTTCACTTGATGCAGTATGTCAAACACATGAATGTTTACCTGGTGGCAGGACTTGCTGTGGACTGACAGAGGGCTTTGCTTCTGGCTGTTTAGGCGGAGTTGGCGCCTGGATATTCGGACTTGTGTCTGAGACTTGGGTGACAGTAGGCAGTTTAGGGGGTGTTACAGACATCTGAGTCACACCCACCTCCGGGCTGGTTTGTGGCTGTGAGGCAGAGGACTGCGACAGAAATGATGGGAGTGGAGCAGGCGGGGCTAAAGGTGAGGCCACACCTTCTGGAGTGAAGAACAAGAGAGTTGAAATAACAAGTAAGCAAATTTTATACCAATACACTTGTAGGTAACATCTGTTTGTGCCTCGTAACACATATACAGTAAAACCCCTCTAAACAGGACATTAAAATTGGCATCAGCATGACTTTTACCCTGCATTAAGCAATCATCTGCCTAAAAAGACCTAATTTGAACTATATTAAATTTCCAGTTTAGAGGGGTTTTACTGTAATGAAATCAAAACAAAACTCTTAACCCATTCCCGCAGATTGACGCCTATTGATGCTTCTGTACAAGTCACTTTATGAAACCATTGTGATAAATAGAGCATTTGCTCCACAGGAGCAAATGCTCTATTTATCACACTGGTTTCATAACTACACAATTCTGAAAATCTCCTTTTCTCTAGTTAATGCTCCATTTTGGTAGATTTAATCAAAGAGGTTACGTCTAAAAATAGCCTAAGTGGGAATGGGTTCATCAAGACCAGAACAGTAGAACAGAATTAACCCTTTCCTTGATGATTATTCATATGAGAAATACTGTCAATATGAATAATTACTAGCTGACTTTTTATAAAAATATATGAAAACAAGATTTGTTTGCTTTGGCAGAAAATGTAGAATCAGATCTAAATAATTCCATAAGTAAACAGAGGAGACCTGATAAAAGGACTCCTACAGGAGCCATCTGATCTGGGTCTACTATGTTTGCAAAGGCGTAGAAAGGCACATTGATGGAGTAAAAGGTTAAAGTTAACAAACCCGTTGAGAGAGGAGGTTGGGGAGGTTCAAGGGCTTATTTTTGCTTTGACAAAAACTGCAACATAAGATCAATATATATAATCATATGAGCAAACGGAGCTGACCCTGATCAGATACCGGTAGCTCTTATGGTAGTTCCTACAGGCATCATCTGATATGGGTTTACTCTGTTGGCCAAGAAATGAAAAAGTGTTTACACAAGGGAAAGGGATAATTAATCAAGAGTATGTCTAATATAACATAATATATGCTGTGCTGGAACATGCACAGTGAAGCCCTAAGTGCTGTGAGCAGTGTCCATGCAACAACATAAATATCCTACATCAACATTTCAAAATAATGAAAGTGTTTAACCCTTTCCCTAAAATAAATGCCTTTTCACACATTTGCAAACTGAGAAGACTCAGATCAGACGGCTCCTATAGGAGCTGTCTGATCAGGGTCTGCTCTGTTTGCCAATAGAATTTGATAGAACTGTTTCTTTGCTTTCAAAAATGGCTACAATTTTCCATCTTCCATATGTCATTATAACTATCTTGTCCATGAATATTCAGTAGTTATTGAAGTTTGAAATGAACATAGAACAGGGAAAGGGTTAACCCTTTACTTCATGCACATTCAAGTAAGAAATTATTAAAGATGTTTTCACAAGTAGTCTGCTCATATTTACACAACATTTGCATAACAAAATGACTTCAGAATTGGAATTTGTGACTGGAAACTAACTTTGAGCTTAAGATCATGGTAAGGGAACAGCTGTTTGAAATGAGAAACTTTGATTGCTATATAAATCAACAGAAACCTTTCCCCACATCACCAGAACTTGTCCTTATGTGTACTGAATGTACTCATTTCAATGTACATATTATAATTTACCTATTTCACAGTAGATGTTCTCATTCACAATATTGTTGTAATTTTGACCGACATGTGTCAGTTGCTGTTATGAAAATCTGCTTAATATTCAGAAATGATTCAAAATCATCAATTGGGAGTTTAGCGAAAAATGTATTTCCATTTCTTAAAAAATTTGGCAGTTTTCTAAGGATTAAAGCCAAATATATATGTACCATGGGAAATTCTACATGTGACAAGGTGTTTATATGAGAGGAAGGGTTAAAATAAGCAAAGATGTACTCCGAGAATTAAGCAATAGATTTTTTTTCAAACGAAACTTGCAAACAGTTGAAATGGTTAGAGCATGTACATATCATGATTTGGTTGCAGTGAAAAATGACAAATAATTTTCTAATCATGAACAAATACCTACAACATTCTGCATGCTGTTTTACTAGTCTGAGTGCAGACTACATGAGCAGTAAACCACAGACTAACCTGATTGCTGCTGGTCAGTGAACTGTTTCTCTGCAGACATGGCTTCATCCTTGTCCACCAGCTCAGCAGATTCGTCAGAGGATTCTTCCATCATATTGATCTGTAATACCTAACTGTAATGTAACATTAATCTTTTACTGCATAATTATTCATGTAAGAAATAATCACTATTAATATCAACCAGCTGAGGTTTTAAAATGGCATATGAACAAGATAATGCCTGGCCGTGGTAGAAGCTGTACAATCATATCTATATATTTTCATAAGCAAAGAGAATACAAGATATCAAATTAGTAACTTCAATCTAATCTGGATCTATCCTATTTGCAAAAAGGGTTAACCAATTCTGTCATAGGCTATTTTTAGATCCAAACACTTTGAATAAATCTACCAAAAAGGAGCATTAACTAGAGAAAAGGAAAATTTTAGAATTTTGTAGTTTGAAACCATTGTGATAAACAGAGCATTTGCTCCTATAGGAGCAAATTAATGCTCTATTTCCATAAACCACTCCGAAAAACAAGAAAAACACGACCCGGAAACAAATTTCCTATCGAGTCTATATATGTATTGATACATATATAGACCCGAAAGGAAATTTTTTCCAGGTCGTGTTTTTCTTGTTTTTCGGAGTGGTTTAAGGTTCAAATAGATAGTTTTAGGCTAGTTTAACATACTTTGATCACAATTTTTTTTAATTTTTTTTTTTTGGGGGGGGGGGGGGGGAGGGGGGGGGGGGGAGGAGGGGGGCTCTATGGCTGAGTCCAAGCATGCGTCGGGCACCTTTGGTTATTAGAGGTGATTTTTACAGAGGCGTACAAATGCGTATTTATGGAGGAAAAGGTTAAAAGTGTATCTAACCAATTATGAGATAAAGGGTTGAATTACTATGTGAAGTGTTATATTACATTATAATTAAAACCTCCACTTACATATGAATATGCCGTTCCAACTCTTGTGTTACTATTTGCCAAAAATAAAGGTGTGATTCTTACAATAGGCTCTCACAGAGTGGAGAAATTACTATTTTAGTATTTCACTAAACCTCTTTAGCAATGGTTCTGTCTACATTCTAACCACAAAAAACGCTACTAAATAATTGGTAGACAGAAAACTCCATAAAAAATAATTATTAAAATGATGAGTGAGTGAGTGAGTGAATTGGGTTTTATGTCCAACCAACAGTATTTCAGTTATTTGCAGACGGCACCCGCTTGAGACAAGTTATAGCACTGCCTCACTGGAATGTGCCGCGGGCACATGGCAAGGGCACCCCACCCAGTCACATTATCCTGACACTGGGCCGGCCAGTCCTAGAACTACCCTTTTAATGTTGAGCGTAGACAATGGAGCTATTAGTACCAACTTTTAACGACTTTTGGTCTGTCGCGGCCAGGGAATCGAACCCACAACCTTCCGTGCCTCAGGCGGAATCTCTACCATTGAGCCAGTGCGGCGGGTGCTTAAAATAATGACCTCATGAGTATTAATTGGATGTAATACTATACAGTAAAACTCAATTATAACGAATTCCAAGGGAATGAAGGATTTACTTCGCTATAAACATTATTCGCTCTATTAATAGTATGAAGTTAGCTATAAATTATGACTCTTGTCACGTGACTGTTCAAAACTTTATTATACCGTAATTCAGACAAGCAAACGAATATGCGTAACGATCAAACTTCCAAAATGTACATCTTACACATTTGTGGAAAAAATCAGTCATTTGCTTTTGAACACACGTTAATGCTTGACACTTGCCAAAATATTTGTCATCAGAGTCAACGGTATTTTTAGCAGAAAATGCTGAAATAATATGCAAACATCCAAATTTTATTGTGTTTGACGTATAAGTAATCGTTTCAAGGCTTCAGCGGTTCGCACTCGGGGACACAGTCATGTCCGACTAACTTATTTTGGACATTTTGCTCATGTTTCTGTAGTCTCATTAATGACCCGTAAGACAGCATGCTAAATTTGTGACAGTTGCCGTCTCGGGATAGTGTTAAAACCGAAAGTAGCTCGATATCACCATTTAGAGTACACAGATGTGAACTAATGTTTCTGATGCCACGTTAAGGTTATTCCTAATTTGACCGGGGAAACCTTTGCATATTTGAATAAAATAATGTCTTCGCTTACGGAATAGCTTTTTATCTGATCGAAATCAGTGCATTTATTGCAGAACGAAGGGTTTAAAGTAGAGGAGTATGTAGATAGATAGATTTATTTGTGTATATATATATAATGTCATCAATACAATTACAGTCATACAATTTGACATAACAGTTATCGACTTCTTGTCATTTATATAAAAAAGACATGTTATACATACACAGGATAACCCGTAAAGTTTTTCAACTTATTTCCAACGGGGTCCTATATAGATTGAGCGAAACAGTTACAATAATTTGAAAATGTATAGACAGAGCAGGCTCAAAACAGTAAATTGAAATTAAAATTTACTGATCAGGGTCTGCTGAGTCTGTCAAATTATGCAAAAAAAACCGGGGAAAAATCTAAAACGAGAGCTTTCCACATACATATGGAGAACTCTATTTTAGGCCTATTATTCACGGTAATACAAATGTTTAGATATAGATTATATTACTTTAAATGGGAATTAGACATACATTTATCACAATTGCCAATCTATCACAGACTAAAAACTTATTTGATTATTATAACATACATTATATTAATTAAAAGTATACATAATCACTGATCTCCTCATCCTTCATTTCTTCCATAAGGGCTTTCTTGACCATCTTCTTGAAAGCAAATTTTGCCTTCATTAATTTTATATTTTCTGGCAAAGAATTCCAGTCCAAAATGCCACTGTAATAAAAAGTTTGAGAAGTAAACCCATTAACACGTGGGACATAAAAATTAGGTTTGTTCCCATAAGAATGAACGTCGCTTAGTTTCCGAAAGTCATCATGAAGATATGAAGGACACTTATTGTTAAAATTTTTGTGAACGTGGTTCAGTTTCAATTGTTTACATCTCTTTTCAATGTTTAACAAGATGTGTTTGTGAAACACTATGCCCCCTCAATATGATATTTGACCCTGAAGGATGACCTTGATCTTGACATGTCACTCCTCAAACTGTGCAGCTTCATGGGGTACACATGCATACCAAATATCAAGTCTGTATCTCTAATGGTTCAAAAGTTATGGCCAATGTTAAAAGTTTGTGAACTTTGACCATGAAGGATGACCTTGACCTTGACATGTCACCCCTCAAACTGTGCGGCTTCATGAGATACACATGCATACCAAATATCAAGACTCTATACATGCATACCAGTACCAAGGCTGTATATCTACTGGTTCAAACGTTATGGCCAATGTTAATGACCTTTGACCTTCAAAGATGACCTTGACCTTGACATGTCACCCCTGAAACTGTGCAGCCAAATGAGAAACAAATATATACAAACAATCAAGTCTGTATCTCTACTGATTCAAAAGTTATGGCCAATGTTAAAGTATGTGACCTTTGACCCTGAAAATGACCTTGACCTTGACATGCCACCCCACAAAATGTGCAGCTTCATGAGATACACATGCATACCAAATATCAAGACTCTATCTCTATTGGTTCAAAAGTTATGGCGAATTTGAAGTTGGTGACCTTTGACCTTGAAGGATGACCTTGACATGTCACCCCTCAAACTGTGCAGCTTCATGAGATACACAAGTATGCCAAATATCAAGTCGCTATCTGTACTTGTTCAAAAGTTATGGCCAATGTTAAAGTCGGTGATTTGACCCATGTTTGACCTCTGACCTTGAAGGATGACCTTGACCTTGACATATTACCCCTCAAAATGTGTGGCTTCATGAGATACATATGCATACCAAATATCAAATCTCTATCTGTACTGAGTCAAAAGTTATGACCAATGTTAAAGTTACAGACAAAGAAACAATTTGACCTTTGACCCTGAAGGATGACCTTGACCTTGACATGTCACCCATCAAAACGTAAAGCTTCATGAGATACACAAGCATGCCAAATATCAAGTCTCTATCTTTTCTGGTCCAAAAGTTATGGCCAATGTTAAAGTCGGTGATTTGACCCATATATTTGACCTCTGACCTTGAAGGATGACCTTGACCTTGACATGTCACCCCTCAAAATGTGCGGCTTTATGAGATACATATGCATACCAAATATCAAGTCTCTATCTGTACTGGTTCAAAAGTTATGACCAATGTTAAAGTTGCTGACAAACAGACAAACGGACAAACAGACAAACAGACAAACAAACAGACAGGGCAAAAACAATATGCCCCCCAGATTTGATCTGGGGGGCATAAAAAGCCTAATTCCATAAAGTGATCAGACTTCAAAGAAGCTCTGGGACTAAAGTTGTTGATGAATCTAACAACTTTATTTTGAGCTACCTGAAGTCTGTTCTTTAATTGTTTTGTAAGCCCAGAGTACCATGATGCAATTGAGTAATCGAAATGGCACTGAATTAGAGAGTTACAAAGAGTTTTTCTCAGAGAATGGTTTAAAAAACGCCGTTGTCTGTACAAAAATTTAAGTCTAGCATCTACCTTTTTTGTAATAGAGTTTACAATTGAAATCCCAGATAAATCGTTATCAATGGTTGAACCTAGATATTTAACAGAGGTTTGAGACTCAATGGTGTGACCATTAGTTGTAACTGAAAAAGTATCAACCTTGCTGAGTCTACGTTTAGACCCAAATAGTATACATTCTGTTTTTCCAAGGTGTAATGATAACTTATTGTCAATGAGCCATTTACTACAGTTTTCTAATTCATGTGATAAAACATTACTTATTACATTTTTATCTTTATGTGAGAAAAGAATTGCACTGTCATCTGCATACAAAGCAAGTTTACACTTATCACTTATGGAACAACTCATATCATTTATATAACATAAAAAGAGTAGTGGACCAAGGATGCTTCCTTGGGGTACTCCACAAGTAACATTTGCATAATCAGACTGAGAGTTATTGACATGTATAGTTTGAGTTCTGTCTGACAGATATGATCTGAACCACTTCACAGATTCCACTCCCATACATTTAAGTTTCCCACATAAGATTTCATGGTCGACTGTGTCAAACGCTTTTTGAAGGTCTAACATAATCATACCCGTGAACAGTCCTTTTGCTGTTTGTTTTCTTAGGTTAGGTTAAACATATTTTATTTCTCTCTTTTTTTACAGAAATGGGGTTAGGCTACAAGTTCTTCCAACTTAGTTACACAGCCCTTCCCTACATAAATTATCATACATAACTTTCTTATGTTATACATGTATTCTTATACATGTTTTCTTATGTTATACATGTATTCTTATACATGTTTTCTTATGTGGTCCGTTAAATGAATGAGACAGGAATCTGTAGAGTAGCTACCTCTGAAACCACTTTGTTATTCATATAAAAGTCCATGTTTAACTAAAAATCCTTCTAATTGATTATATACAGCCCTCTCTAAAACCTTAGATACAGTAGATAAAATGCTGACTGGTCTATAATTAGATACAATGTAATTTGGACCTTTTGAAGTTGGATCCCTTCTTTCTATATATACATATATACTGACTCAAATGTGTCTTACCCCTGTGCAATAAACTAGATACTGTATTCCACATTTAATGATTAAAGTATAATTTGCTCTGTGCTACTTGAAAACAAAATGATTTAATTTCCTTTTCCCTGTGCAAAAATATATTTCCTCCTTGTCTCATTTCTTAGACCTAGTTATTGATTAAGAAGCCACTAATATGACACCCTGATTCCCCACCCACTCCAAGAATGTCTACCGCTTCAATGAGAAAACTATTGTTTCCACAATTTTGAGTAAATAACCTTTCTCTTCATTATTTCAAACAAATTGGATCATGTTTCAGTAATATGAAGGTTAAACCAATATACATGCAACATGCAGAGTACCTTTCAAACAAACAGCCTGTTGATGTAGCACCAAATGACAACAAATGGAAAGGAATCCTAATGACGTCAAATTTAGCCACGTTAACAGTCTCATTTTCAAAAGGGATTTTCCCATTCTATAAATATACAACTATGGATTGGAATAAAACTTGGAATGTAAGTCGGCCCTTGAACACTAAAGTTTAGACCCGAGATCAGGATTTATTCAACTTCCTGTATGCTTATAGAATGATATATACAACTGAACTTCGACATCTCGAACTTCAAGGGACCATACAAAATCACGAGATAACAGAGGTTTGAGTTATCCTATTTTAAATGTGAACAATTTATCGAGTTCACAGCTTATATGCTATTTAAAGTAGATTGCTCCAATGCTGATAGCCCCTATATAGGAGCGTTCAGCATTACTTTAGACCTGCATAAGGTGTCACATGTATTCTAAATATGCGTAGTGCTGTAGTGTATTTTAGAACATTTCTGTATTGTAAATTTTGGAAGGACCAAACTTTTACTTCGAGATATCCCGATGTTCGAGTTATCCGAGTTCGAGATATTGAAGTTCAACTGTATATTCAATTCAATTATGCAGTGTCCACAATGGAAATAAGGAAACTATTTTCCTGATTTTCCGATCCCTGATCGGGATCTATTCTGTTTGCAAAGGCGTAGAAAGGCGTATCTATAGAGTTAATCATTTCCCTGTTCAATATTCATGTAAGAAATAATGACATCATGAACATTTAGTAGTCAGATTTTTATAATACAAACTTTTCAAGGAAACATTTGCATTGACAAAAACTGAAAAGTCAAATTAATATCATGTCAAAATCAAACAGAGCCGACCCTGATCAGACGGCTCCTATATAGGAGCCGTCTGTTCTAGGTCTACTCCGTTTGCAAAATGCATGGAAACACGTTTATATGAAGGAAATGGTTAAGGGTTTAAACATTGAACTTCGCTTGATAAATGATAAATAATCATCCCTGTTACACTTTGGGTCGACTCTCACGACATGCTTTGTAATTGTAACATTGTTAACAAAGACGTAACCCATTACTCCATGATTGTTCATTTAGAAATAAAAATGATACCATGACTATTAATTAGATTAATCGTTTTACTAGGAAATGGACACATGTTTTTTTGCCATGGCAGAAATTGTAGAATCATATTCTATATTATCCATAAGCAAACATGAACAGACCCTTATCAGACGAATCCTATATGAGCTGTCTGATCTGGGTCTACTCGGTGTACAAAGACGTAGAAAGTGTTTATATGAGGGAAAGGGTTAATTAGTACTTTCATATCCCAATGTATTCAAGGAACATAATCTGCGATACTATAGATATCTTCTGTTTAGACATTCCTATCAGCAAAATATATCGATTTCTAGATACGATATCGTCGATAAACATTAACACCCAGAGGAGACTTGGGGCGCAATTGAAATCCACGGTGAATATTTCCCGTCTTGTTTCTATGGCGGACTCAGCTGTTACAGTAATCCATCGCTGAATTTTCGGAACGGAATAGTACGTCCATCATTGTATATTGGCCAAGTCCATTCAGTATGAAATGGTAAAATTTGAAAGAGAATTTTAATGACGAGCAGTGCAGACTCTGATCAGACGGTTGTGTTTAAATAAGTTTACTTGACTTGACTTGACTTAATTAATTGGACTCGTGTATGTATAATGAGCATTCTGATCTGGTTCCAGGGGCGGATCCAGGAATTGTTGTTAGAGGTGGCGTAAAACTGAAATATATGCTGGCGGTCCAGGGGGCCGCAAGGGCCCCTGATGGGTTCAGGGCAAAGCCCTGGTATGGGGAGCAGGGGGGGGGGGCGAAGCCCCCCTGAAGCTCCTGGATTTTAGTGATTTTGAATACTTAGACAAGCACTCCACGAGCATGTCGAGTATTATGTGCTTGCATCAGAGTAACGTGCTAAAAATGCATGACATTTTATAAACAATACAGGTCTATGGATTTAGCCAGAAGATATGCTATAATAAAGCCCGCGCCGAAGGTATGGGCCGAGGGCCGAAGCAGGAGGGGGGGGGGGGGTGGAGAGCACAAGAGGGACACAGCCCCTTCTCGTCCGGCGGTGTCGTGTGTGTAGTCGTTTCTGGTGATGTTTTGATGGACTTTCACTCATCAAATTTTTACCATTTTAAGACATTTGTTTGGTAATTGGAGTAAGATATTGACCAAGCTGAAGTAGTTTTCATTGAACTTAAGTGCTTGTGTGGCGGCCGTAAAAAGTACTTCATTCTCAGTGTTGTTATATGTTCTGGTGCTTCGGGATCACAAGCGTTTAAGTTATTAGTTTGGAAAAGTGAATACTGCTTAAGCCGATGCTATGGGGCGTGAGTAGTGTTGCACTCCTAATTACTACTCATGAAAAGGCTCACTAAAACCGAGTCTGCAATTTTCTCTTTTGATTTTGCTATTTTTGCTTTCGAATGATCTCCGACTTTCAGAATTTATTCATTATAACAGCAACACTGAGAGAAACAGAGTATGACACCCACTATCAGTCTTACGGTCACCTAAAAACCTGCATTTATTAAATTTGATTTTCAATTACACTTAACTGTCAGACAGTGGGTTAAGTAACAGCATCCTACGAGGATGTCTTGTCGCATAGAGGTTTATAACCTACTTGATATCTATGTCAATATCCTTATGTATTCATGAGCATTAATGCATGTACTTTAAATCTATCTTCATTCATTGCCGACCTGGATTGGGAAAGCAAATTGTTTTTGATATGCTTTAATGCGGAGTTGGCTGCATCCATCTTCAAATTGTTGGCATAAAAATCAGCGAAAAGACAATCAATGTGCAAAAAGAGGGATAGGCTACGTTTGAATTGCGAAATTCGACGTGAGTAGCGGGATAAGATTTTAAACCGACTGTGCAAATACCATCAGTGAAAAATGATTGATATATTTATATGTAAAAAAAGACTTTTGCATTTTTCTATGCTACAAAAATGGATTTCAAGGCACAAACATAATTTTAGGGGGGGGGGGGGGGGGGGGGCGTACGCCTGGTCCGCCCCCGCCTGGATCCGCCTATGGGGTCTACACTGTTTGTAAATGACAGTGTACTCATTTTATACATTCAAAGGGTTAATTTTGTTGCTAGATCTGAATTTTTGAAACGTGCAGAAATGCACATTATCAAGGAGACTAAAAATTGTAGTCAACCTTATTGTAATGCCCATCCCCCGATCCGCACATGTAGCCTATAATCAGCTGTTGAAGGTGAATATAGTGGATATTGCGTATTCTGGAAATCCCGGAAGAAGGTCAGTAAATATCACGAAGTGTGGGAATGTATAGAGGCTCTTTAAGGGTAAAAATCAGTACTGTAAACAGTACAGTCACGTTTGCCACAATATATGTAAAGACAATAAACTCGTCTATGAACATAATTTTCTATTCACCAAAATTATAAAGTGCTGGTTGATGAACGAGTAAGACATTTATAAATCAATATTACAGTTTTATACAAACCCCTTGTAGGACCTCGTTTGTGTATTCACCATCACGTGAATGTTGTCAGTCAGCTAAATAGTACGTGGACTTCGAGCCTTGTGCTGTATTGCATGATTATCGACAATATAAAAGTACGCACAAAGCGATACTTACTGACCACAGTTGATGTTACACTTGATAGCGGAACTATTGGGGTGAGTGACTGATTAAATTTTATTTCATTCTTGTTTTGTTTTGCCTATTTAATGAATAGATTCTACTTCCAGAAGATTCTTTACTTTTAATTTTAACAGGGATGGGCCTACTACAGTAGTAGTAGTTTTTGTAGCTCTATTTATATTTTGCGTAGTTACATACAAAAGACAAATAAAGTATTTAGCCATTTTAGGGTAATTATTTGTAAAATGGCCGATACCATGAAAATGTCTGTAAATGTAAATGTATGATTTTGTGAGTGTTTTTTTTTGTGTCAAGTTTTTTTCTAAAATTTATTTGACTAAGTACTATGTAATGTACATATTACATACCAGATTTATAAACGGCTGTATAATACAAGACTATGAACGTTTTTCAGTTGCTATTGGTTTTATATTGGGCATGGTTTCTAGCTATTCATTAACCCTATACATGAACATTCATATCTGCCAAGAACTAAAAGGAAGACAGGTCAGTGGTTTTGATCCCAAGCGCTGCTTTGCAACGAATGAGATAGCCGAAATCATCTTTCTGAAATCATCCCTCATCATCATGTCATCTCATCTTTCATCGGCGCTATATGACCTATTCAGTGTCGTAAAACCCAACCCAACTCGCTCACTCACTCATATGACATTAATGTAGACATAATGACATCTTAAACTGAATATTAATCACTGTAGCTGAATTTCAAAATGGCATATATGAACATAAAAATCTTTGGCCAATGCAGAAACTTTAAAATCAAATATATAATTCCATAACTTGATAAGTAAATAGAACAGACTCTCATCAAAACTCGTACAGGAGCCATTTGGCTCTACACTATTTGCAATGTGTCACCGTGTTTAAAGCGTTTATGTGGAGTAAAGATTAACTATGAAATGAATGATCAATATAGGTCTATGGTAAGTCTTCACCAGTTGTATCAGGTAGGACTGATGAAGAGGCAAACATAACCCTTTCCCTCATACTTTTGACGACTCTGTAATAGTCACTTTGTGAAACCATTGTGATAAATAGAGCATTTGCTCCTATAGGAGCAAATGCTTTATTTATCACAATTGTTTCAAACTACAAAATTCTTAAATTTTCCTTTTCTCTAGTTAATGCTCCTTTTCGGTAGATTTATTCAAAGAGGCTGTATCTAAAAATAGCCTATGAGGTAATGGGTTAAGACCTTAACTTAGTTCATCCGTACTAATATATTCACTCTACTTAGAGTCCATAGTCATGTGCTCGGATTAATCGGTGACTTGTGATGTGTAACACCAGGATGTAGTGATTAATTACTTCCTGTACATTGTTATGACAAATACTATAGACCCGGACCTAAGATATTCTATAAGCAAACAGAGCAGAGCCTGATCAGTCTGGACTCCTGAAGGAGCCATCTAGAATTATCTTAAATGGATCTACTCCATTTCCAAAAGGCATTTCTATCATGTAAGGGGTTAACAGAATTTGAAGATCTTATATGTAGAAAATTCACTTACATTTTACACCATGAAGTAAATCTGTATCTCATCAAAATCTGAAATATTCAAAATAGGAAAATAAACATTTCGCAGCAAGACATGTGACAAAGTGCTGAAGAATACTATCTGTTGTATAAATTGAAATAATACATGTGACCTTTAAACCCTTACTCCATAAATGCCTTTCTACATCTTTGCAAACAGAGTAGACCCAGATCAGACAGCTCCTGTAGGAGTCTATAACGGCCACTAAATTCATCAAGTAATTTGTGTTAAAGGCAGGTGGCTGCTTAAAGCAAGCTATATGAAAGAAAAACAGAACACTTCTATAGGAGCGTTCTGTTTTACTTTCAACTTGCTTTAAGCAACCACCTGTCCTTATTTCTTATATGAATATTCATGGAGTAAAGGGTTAAAGATCAAACATTCTTATAGAAACACTTCTTGATAATGAGAACTTAATAATCCCACCTTTTTACACATATTCAAACAGAGTAGACCCAGATTAGAAAGCTTCTGTAGGAGCTGTCTCATCATGCAGGGTCTTTTCTGTTTGCTGGTACATGTATATTGGTATTGCAGATCTGATTGTCTACTGTTTTCTATGGCAATAACATTCCTTGTGTGATATGTTTACAGTGAGATAGGAATTATTATGATAATGGGCAGAGTGTTAAAAAAGCAAAATGATAATACCTCAAGTAAAGGTTTAACCAAAATATTATTTTTACATATTAGAACTGTACCATCTTTTCAGAGAAGATCACAAATTGATGTACAGAAAAGCAGTGAAGATGGAGCAAGAAAACATTGCAAATGAGCAATTCATAAACAAACTTGGCAGTATCCCAGTCGTCAATTCTGCCTGGACTAATGCCTGTGACCTGTACCAGAAGACAAAGGACAGCAATGGATGGATTCAAGCCACCTGTAACCTAGCTGAAGGTGGCGTACAGACAGTGGTGACAAAAGCCATGCCCCTGGTCGAGAAATACCAGCCTCAGAGTAAGTGGTACTTGAGGTCCAGATCTCAGATAGGATAGTATTTCAGATTCATTTCTCCACCAAACCTATTATAGTTTTGACTACTGATTACAATCTTTTGAGTGGACACTAGTATTGACTTGGTTGCGAAATGAAGAAAACATTATTTCAGAATGATTAGTTTATACAGTTGTTATCTGGAGTTCTAGCCCCGAGGTTCTGCAATCATTCTCAAACATCTGATTGGTCAAATTTTGAGCTTGAGAATGAACTCAGACTTGGACTCAAAGTTTTTAATCTTGGACATCTAGTACTTCAGGGTTTTTTTCATTAGCTTAACCCATTCCGTCATATTGACACTTTTTGACATCTCTGTAAATGTCACTTTTTGAAATCATTGTGATAAATAAAGCATTTTTCCCCCCTAAGGATCAAATGCTTTATTTATCACAATAGTTTCAAAACTACACAATATACTAAAATTTTACTTTTCTCTAGTAAATGCTCCTTTTCGGTAGATTTATTCAAAGGGTTGGTTCTAGAAATAGCCTATTAGGGAATGGGTTAACCTGTTATCTGATAGAGAGACCTTTTGATGCCTTTGCAGACTAAGCTGTAGAAGCCATCGGAAAAGGGTCTGCTGTTTGCTTAATATGAATTGTACAAGGTTTTGAAAAGGCCAAATACTTTTCTAAAATAAAGTTGCGATCCCATAATGTGTAGTTTAATCTGAATCTAAACTATTTGCCTTACTTTATCTATTGTAATATTTATGATGATTAGAGTATCCTACTTTCCCTTTACAACATCCATATTCTGGTTTGCAGTTAATCAGGCGAATGCCTATGCTTGCGAGAAGCTTGCAGAACTGGAGGAGACTTACCCGGGCATTAACAGGCCTACTGATGAGCTGCTGAAGGAAGGGAAGGAGAAATGTGCCACCGTATTGAAGCCAGTTACGGATAGGGTCAACTCGGTGAAAGAAACATACAATGGGATTGTGACGAAGAGTAAAGAGACGGTAAACAAGACTTCTTCATCTCCGAATTTATTCTTGAAAATATGAGATCTTCCACTTTGATGAATACTCATAGTACAGACTGGTTTATGCATTCTAAAGGTTGATTTTTAACCCTTTACCTGATAGTCAGGCTCTGTGTTGCTTTTGCAAACAGAGTAGACCAATATCAGACAGCTCCTGTTGGAGTTGTTTAATCAGGGTCTGATTAGTTTGCTAATGAAATTATATATTTGATTCAATTTCAATATTTACTACCATGGCCAAACTATTCCCTGTTTATATTTTATTACAAAATTTCAGCTAATAAATTCAAATCAAATTGCTTTGTCAGACCCCCATCAGGAAATATGTTCTACCATGTATCAATATATATAAGTTTAAAATTGAAGAAAAATGAGGAAGCTATTCTACAACATTTAGTGCGGCAATATTGAGTTCTTAATAAAAAAAAAATGAAATCAATTTACCCTTTACTATTAGTAATCATTACAGTATATCCTCTCTATAACAGTCAATAAATTGTGTTAATTAGTTGGTATTTAGGGCAGGTGGTTGCTTAAAGCAAGGTGAAAGTAAAACCGAGCGCTCCTATAGGAGCGTTCTGTTTTACTTTCACCTTGCTTTAAGCAGCCACCTGCCTTTAACACAAAATACTTGATGTAATTTAGTGGTTGTTATAGAGAGGTTTTACTGTATATATATTATATATGTACAATGTATATAGTTTGTGATGTATATCTATTATAAATATATTATATTCCTGTATATTTACTGTACTATTCAATTGCCCTTTTTCTAGGTGGATGCCACCAAGGAAAGTGTGGGGGCTGTAAAGGATTATGGCTTGACGCAGGTCAACAGGACCCTGGAGACCCCTATGGGCAGATTCGCCATGGAGAAGGTCAACGAGGCACTGACCCTGTCAGAGGAGTACATCGAGAAGTACCTGCCTCCTGAGGAAGATGAAGACCAGGATCAGGGGGCTGTACAGCCTGTACAAGGTAGATAACTCACTACCTTGGTACAACATTTTCGAATAACAGGATTTAGATAAGATGCTAATTACATCTAGAAACTGTCTTACGTGACCATTCTCTATTGAACACAGGAGTCTTAAAAAACAGGTTGTTCCTTACTGCAGGGGCATATGTAATGCAGAAAGCTCCATTGGTTTTAGTATTCAAACACATACTGACTATGGATCTATAGCTTTGTAAATGTTGACCAAATTAACCCTTTCCTCCATAGGCTATTTATAGATCAAAGCACTTTGAATAAATCTACCAAAAGGGAGCATTAACTAGAGAAAAGGATTTTTTTTTTAGAATTTTTTAGTTTCATTGGTTTCATTAAGAGACTTTTACAGAGGCATAGAAAGGTGTATTTATGGAGGAAAGGGTTAACTACATTAAAGTTGTAGCAGATGACATAAAACTAAACAGTGTATAACCCATATGTACATGTAAGAAACGATGACTATGATTATTAATTTGCTGAATTTTTATAGTGACGTTATGAGACGAATCTAAAGATTGCATGGTCACAACATAGGGTTTGATGGAGAAATAAAGAAGTTATTCTTGCACATGTTTTAAATTAAGCATCTTATCTGGACCTCTGCTTGCATGTTCACCCAAATCCACTCATAGTTGACATTTAGGTGCTTTGTTTTCAAAGCTTTATTGAGTCTGTAACCATTTCAGTCCCAATGGAGGTGGATGAGGTTAGCACCATCACAAGGGTTACCTCCCTTAGCACAAAGCTGCGCCAGAGGATGTACAAAAGGGCCATGAAGGATCTGAAGGGGCTGCAAGTGAGAAGCAAAGAGAAACTGGACAGTCTCAATTTCACCGTTGACCTGGTATGTCATTGCTTTATGTATTCCCTACATCTTTCCATTCTGCTGTGGGTTTGTGTCATTGTTTGCAAACAGTGTGGATCCAGATGAGATGAAAATGTCTCATCTAGTTCCAGACTGTTTGACACCGATTGTTTAAAAAGAGATGGAAGAAAAATATACTTTAAAATATAAGACAATTCGAGGGCTTGGTGCAAAACTATTGTAACTTTGTGAAGGAGTTACAATAGTTTTGCACCAAGCCCTTGAAGTAGATATTTCTTGTTGCAGATGGATGTTACTTAGTGTTGAAAGGGTGGAAAAGAAAAACTATATACATGTACAAGTAGGAAGGTTGGAAGGTTTAGAATATATGCAATTAGTCCTTTATTTGTTCAATGAATGAAATCGTGACATATATCATGTCATAAACAAACACAGCAGATCCTGATCAGATGGCTCCTACAGGAGCTTGTAAAATGTTAAACTTGTGTTACAGATCCAGTATGCTAAGACAGGGGCTGGTAAAATGTTAAACTTGTGTTACATATCCAGTATGCTAAGACAGGGGCTGGTAAAATGTTAAACTTGTGTTACAGATCCAGTATGCTAAGACAGGGGCTGGTAAAATGTTAAACTTGTGTTACAGATCCAGTATGCTAAGACAGGGGCTGGGGAAATGAAGGAGACCTTAGAGGAAAAATATGAAGTGGCCCAACATAAAGTAGCCGACCTGTGGGAACAGATCAATGATGAAACCCCATTAGATGAACCACCAACGGTATGTACATGTCAATGACAAACTTGTCACTTAATCCTTTCTCTCATTAACCCATTACCTCATAGGCTATTTTTAGATCCAACCTCTTTGAATAAATCTACCGGATCATTAACTAGAGAAAAGGAAAATTTTAGAAATTTGTAGTTGAAACCATTGTGATAAATAGAGCATTTGCTCCTATAGGAGCAAATGCTCTATTTATCACAATGGTTTCACAAAGTGACTTTTACATGGTCGTCAAAAGTCGTCAATATGAGGGAATGGGTTAATATTATGTAAGAAATAATAATATCATGAATATGTATTAGTTAAATTTTGATAAAGGTTGATGCTTTTTGCCTTGAAAGAAACTGTAGAATTGTACCTTTATGATACTATAAGCAAACATAGCAGAACCAGATCAGACAGCTCCTGTAGGAACCATCTGATCAGGGTCATCTCTGTTTGCTTTTGAAACTATATACATCTGATTCTACATTCCTTACTTTTGCCGATGCAGCAGAACCTTACCTCTCTTAAACTGGAATTCTAGGAGAGAAAAAATTAGATTCTTTTAGGCAGGTGGCTGCTTAATTCAGGGTGAAAGTCATGACTTTCATTCCTGCATTAAGCTGCCACGCGCTTCCAAGACCGATAATTATACTAAATTGAACGTACGGTTTAGAGGGGGTTTATTGTATACCATTATTATTGGAATAGCCAACAGATCTTGAGAATTTAAAGTTGAAGGGACTGAATTGTAGCATTCTATACTTTGCAAAGATTTTCATCCAATGAGATGTTGAACACAAAGCCTCTTATCAGAATAAAATCTATTTTACAGTCATTTCTCTTTTCTTTTTTTATCAAAACGAAAATGGAAAGAAAGTTATGAAATATTGGATGAAGATGACAATTTGTTCAGGCAATTGTAGTCATTTACTCATAAGCACAATATTGGTATTTTAGACCTTGGAAGGGAAAACAATCGTAGTTGCCAGAAGACTAACTTTACAGATGAAGAGTGGTATTGCCACAGTGTCAGGATACCTGCCAGTCAAACTCCAGCCTGAAGTTGTGCGACAAAGACTTGAAAATGCCCGCCAATACTCTGAAGAACTTTACCAGTCATTTAAAGATGTAAGAATATAGTTTTCTAGATGATAACCAAAGCCAGTGTGGAGATAAATTCCATGGTAACTGTAATTAGCTGGACGTCGCGTAAAATCCTATGCAAGCTAACAAGTCATGATAGCAGAGTTGTAGATATGTTAGTACACCTATCAAAATCTGTTCTCTTAGCAAACTAATTTAGAGAGACACTTTTAACAGTGTTGCTAATGCAACAACATAATTTATTAAAATAGGAGTGTGTAATACAGGTGGTTGCTAAATAATGCATGGGAGCTTTCTGCATAATGTTTGTACTGCATTAAGCTACCACCTGTTTTAAAAATCGGGTTACATTTCTTTTTGAGTGGTCATATTAGCCAGACTTGATTGTATAAGCAGGATATGGTTCATTGGAAAAATAAAGAGCAGTTTTTTGTATTATCAGTTTTTAAATCAAACAAAAGTTGACACTGCTTCTTGGTGGAAATCAAAGTCAATTTTTTTTATTGTAACTGTAATTTATTAAAATGGTTTAATTTACAGATATTAATAGGAATGGCCATTAATGTTGGGATTTGTTTCATTTTATATTTTACTGTACTTTACTCAGGCCCAAGGATTTGATGATCTGCCCACTTTCCTACTGACTCAAGCCAAAGAGAAAATGTCATACATGCAGGAGACCATCTCATTTCTCACCGATACTTTCGTTGTTGCTCCGATTCACTGGCTGGTAAGTGACTCAAGACATACAGAGAAATTATGCATGTCTGCTACTGTGTGCGAAAAGGGGTGAAAAAGTGTTAGTATGAGGGAAAGAGTCAAGTATCAAGATGCATACCTGCTTGGAAAGATATATTTTGAACCTAGTTACTCTCTAATGGTCAAGCAGGTCTTATCTACCTACTAGTACAGATAGAATCTGCATGATTTTAACCCTTGACTCCATGGATACTCATGTAAGAAATAATCACATCATGAACATTCATTAGATTATTTTATATAATGACATGTGAACATCTATATAATTCCACAAGCTAACACAGCAGACCCTGATCAGACAGCTACTACAGGGGTCATCTGTTGTGGGTCTAATCTGATTACAAGGCATCAAAAGGGATAAATGATGGCTTTAGAGAGGTCCTACTGTATGTCATTCATAGGTCTATCTGTAATCATCAATCAAATAATCCTTTTCCTCATATAAATACCTTTGAATGCATTTGCAAACAGAGTAGACCCAGATCAGACGGCTCCTATAGGAGAAATGACCTGTCTCATACCAGTCTCCATCCTACCTTTTGATTCTAATGTATCAAACTTCAGGATGAAAAATGTTTTAGATAATGCACAGGAAATTGAAGATTGTACTTGTACTACTCAACTGCATGGCATTGCAAAATGATGACAAATCAGTAAAGTAACGCAAATTCTGTTGTTTTGCCATGGCTTTAATCCTTTACCTCATGAGTTATCTACATCAGAAATAATGACATCATCAATCTGAACCCTTTCCTCCATAAATACGCCTTTCTACGCCTCTGTTATAACCACTTCTTGAAACCATTGTGATAAATAGAGCATTTGCTCCTATAGGAGCAAATGCTCTATTTATCGCAATGGTTTCAAACTTCAAAATTCTAAAATTTTACTTTTCTCTAGTAAATGCTCCATTTGGGTAGATTCATTCAAAGAGGTTGGGTCTAAAAATAGCATATGGAGGAAAGGGTTAATTAGCTGAACTTAATATCGGCATTACAAACGAGGATATATTAGGCCATGGCAGAAACTGTAGATTCATATCAGCATCATACAGTCATATCTATACATGTATCTAATAATTTCATTATCAAATTGAGCAGACCCTGATCTGATCTAGGTCTACTGTTTGCAGAGGCCGTAAAATGCTTATCTGTGTGGTAACCGGTTAACCCTTTACTCCATAAATACAACTCTCTACACCTTTGCAAACAGAGTAGACCATGACCAGACAGCTCCTATAGGAGTCAGGGTCTGCTATGTTTGCTTATGAAATGATGGATATGATTCTACAGTTTCTGCTCTGACGAATTTTTCATGTGTTAATATGCCATTTTAAAAATTAATCTAATTAATATTTGTGATGTCATTATTTCTTTCATGAATATTCATTGAGTAAAGGGTTATTTATACCCTTTCATGTTGCATTGTTTATACATGGTTTTCAACATGCTACTTCATATATCAACATCATCGGTTATCATTTACTGCTTGGAACTACATGTATAGTTTCCAACTAACACACGCTTCGCTAGTTTGATTCACCTTACTAACACTGGGGAAGACTTAGACTGATGTATATACCAAGGTATGTGCTGTGTGTACCTGTCAGTTTGTATGTTCAATGTTGTCATTCACTTATTTTTGATGGCATATCTGGTCAATTAAAATGGGAAATCAAAACTAAGCACATACATACTGGCATCTTTCATTTGACCCTTCACCTAATGAATATTCATGTAATAAATAACATTGTGAATATTTACTAGCTGAAATTGTATAATGGTATATGAAAAGAGGAGTTTCAAAAGCAAACCGAGCAGACCTTGATCTGCATAGGCATTAAACGATGTACATATGACTACAGTAAAACCTCTCTATAACGGCCACTAAATTACATCAAGTATTTTGTGTTAAACGCAGTTGGCTGCTTAAAGCAAGATGAAAGTAAAACAGAATGCTCCTATAGGAGTGTTCTGTTTTACTTTCACCTTGCTTTAAGCAGCAACCTGCCCTAATTACCAACTAATTAACACAATTTAGTGGCTGTTATAGAGAGGTTTTCAATCAGTCACAGCTTTAAAAGCTGCTAAGAAGTAGCTTTGTTTTGTTTCTAATCAATGTTGCTGTCCAGTGTCTAATACATTGTATATTGTAAGTTTTGATCGCTCAAGTTTCAATACTGTACTTGCCACTTGTTTGTAGCATGATTATCATAGCAAACATTCTGGAAAGCATTCTCCAAACAAATTCATCAAAATTCATTTCTTTTGGTTATTACAGCAATCCGTCAGTGGATTAAAGGTTTGGAATTAAAACAGAGCTAGACCCTGCGATATTATCCTTGCTTCTGCCGCTCTAACCTTGAACATACTGTAAAGAGGAAAAACATGATAAATTCTAACAGTTTTGATCTAGATGATACTTTTCAAGTTACTAGACATATCATCTGGATACAAACTAAACCTAAGAAATCAGTATAGTAAGTTTTAACCCTTTACCTGATAGAGACATCACTTGACACCTTCGCAAACAGAGTAGACCCAGATTAGATGGCTCCTGTAGGAACAGTCTGATCAGGATATATGCTTCGTTTGCTTATGGAAGTACAGTAAAACCTCTCTATAACCACCATTAAATTGTGTTAATTAATTGGTATTTAGGGCAGGTGGCTGCTTAAAACAAGGTGTAAGTTAAACAGAATGCTCCTATAGGAGCATTCTGTTTTACTTTCACCTTGCTTTAAGCAGCCACCTGCATTTAACACATAATACTTGATGTAATTTAGTGGTCGTTATAGAGAGGTTTTACTGTATATAAATCATATTCTACAGTTTCTGCCATGGCCCATGTTCATTTACCATTATAAAAAGATCAGCTAATAAACGGTAATGATGTCATTAATTTTTACACAAATGTCCATCAGGTAAAGGGGTTGAAAGAGCTTACAGTTGCATAAAATGTTTAGTCTGCAGTGTGTGTGTGTGTTAGAAGCTTTGCTTTATTCAGATTCTAATGATACAATATTCTATTCAGTTCCAACCCAAGAGGCAAGATATCCCTTGCACTGTCCCTGTTTGATGAGCATTATTTAACCCATTTCCTCATATTGACGCCTCTGTAAAAGTTACTTTGTGAAACCATTGTGATAAATAGAGCATTTGCTCCTATAGGAGCAAATGCTCTATTTATCACAATGGTTTCAAACTCCAAATTTCTTAAATTTTCCTTTCCTCAAGTTAATGCTGTAGATTTATTCAAAGAGGTTGTATCTAAAAATAGACTATTCAAAGAGGTTGTATCTAAAAATAGACTATGAGGTAATGGGTTAACCATCTGCACTCTAAACAATTGTCATCTGCAAATGTAGCTGTCTGCTTCAGTTCTGAAAGTACTTTTCTCTTCGATTCGTTTTCAGTAACAGTATGATTATCTAACAGATTGGATCCTGACGAGATGCTGAGTAACTTGGTGTCTCATCTGGATCCAAACTGTTTGCAAAGGTTACCACAAATTCACCAGTAGAGTACTGAAAGTTAAAGTACATATATCATAAACTAAACTAACCTTGGCATTACAATTGTTTGCCCAAATATATGTGAGCGGGCGGCGTGCCGTCGTTAACAAAACTTTAACATTGCTTATAACTTCTAAATTACTTAAGCTAGACCATTCATATTTGGTATGCAGATAGCTTGGGTGAAGGCCTTTCACTTGATACAAGGATACATGAAATCAGGTCAAGGTCAAGGTCACTATTTCCAAAAGTTTGCCCTTTTTAACCGACTTTAACATTGATAAAACTTCTGAACTACAAATGCTAGGCAATTCATCTTTGGTATACAGATAGCTTGGGCATAGGTCTTTAACTTTAAACAAGGATATATGAAATCAGGTCAAGGTCAAGGTCATTATTTCCAAAACTTTGCTGTTGTTAACAAAACTTTAACATTGCTTATAACTTCTGAATTACTTAAGCTAGACCATTCATATTTGGAATGCAGATAGCTTGGGTGAAGGCCTTTCACTTGATACAAGGATACGTGAAATCAGGTCAAGGTCATTATTTCCAAAACTTTGCCCTTTTTAACCAACTGTAACATTGCTATAACTTCTGAACTACAGATGCTAGGCCATTCATATTTGGTATATAGATAGCTTGGGTAAAGGCCTCTCGGATAGCTTTAGTAAGGACCTTACTGATGACATAAAGATACCTGAAATCAGGTCAAGGTCACTATTTTGAAACATTGACTGTCATTAAAATGTTATAACTTCTGAACTACATGGGCTAGACAATTTATATTTGGTATGCAGATAGCTTGGGTGAAGGCCTTTCATTTGATACAAGGATACATGAAATTGGGTCAAGATCAACACAAAAAAATCCGGCTTTAATGCGGTTTCCGCATTTTTTTGCTTGTTGAAAGATGTATTCAAAGAGGTAGGATCTAAAAATAGCCTATGAGGGAAAGGGTTAATGGAGAATGGAAACTTGGTGACCTAATATTTAGGATAGTTTTAGTAAAGCTAGAAAATATTTCAGAAATTAGAATGAGGCATATCTACCAATTTAGGATTATGTAGAGAGTTTGATTTTGCAAAATTACTCAATAAATTATATTCATAAAACGCATAAGCATGCTAAAACATCTCTAGTACCACTTTAAACTTCAGTTTATAATTTAAGACTTTATAAATAACAGTAACTATATATTAATATTTGACTCTTTAATTTTTGTGTTGGCTAAAATTTCAATGGCCGGAAAATATGGCAGGAAATTAGCTCTTGGCCTTTATGATCAGCTGCGAGTTTCCCTCTTGCACTTATATTTATTTCCTTCATATAAAAACACCTTTGCCAACAGTAGACCCAGATCAGGGTCTGCCCTGTTTGCTTATGAAATGGTAACTTATCTGACTATAGTTTCCGGTGTTTTTGTGCCATTATACAGATTCAGCTAATAAATTATTTCTTTAATACATGAATATACTACAGGGAAAGGGGTAATTTACTGTGGTAACATTAATTTTTCAGCATGCTTAGATGTTTCAAGAATGTAATTTATTATTTAATTTTGCTGTTTGGCACATGGTCAGTACTTTTTAAAAAAAACTTAAATTGGAAGAAGAGATTGGAATTTAAGCATATAGCATGTTTTCAGCAAGTGAAGCAATACCTTACTTTAATTCTATTAGATCCATTCTGCAGCTTCTTTGATTGGCATGATTACAGTTAACCCTTTTCTTCATATAAACACATTTTCATGCATCTGCAAACAGTAGACCCAGATCAGATGGCTCCTATAGGAGCCATCTGATCAGGGTCTACTCTGTTTGCTAATGGAATTTGATAGATCTCACAGTTTCTTTACTGTCTAAAATAGCTACAATGTTCCACCTTCCATATTTCATTATAACTTGTTTGTCCATGAATATTCAGTAAGTATTGAAATTTGGAATAAACATAGAACAGGGAAAGGGTTAGGATACTGGTCCTGTTCAAAATGGATCAAACAAGCATGGATGTAGCATATGGTAGAAGACGTACATTGTATATATTAAAACCTGTGTAACTGATCAATAACCCTTCTCATTTTGACAAAACAAAATGTCTGCTCAAACCCTGATCTGCTGAACTTTTCACTGACCCTGTCTAAATGATTATTAACCCTTCGCTTGCTATTCACGTCAATATACCTACCTGTAAATAGTGGAGACCCAGATGAGACAGCTCCTGCAGGAGCTGTCTCATCAGGGTCTGCACTATTTACAAGTTGATTGTGTAACCAGTGCACTCCACAGCAGTGATTGCACAGCGAAATACTTGTACACAGTGAAGATATATGTAATTATACAACAGGGCATAGGTAAAGAAGGAGAAATGTGTTTTAAAATTCAGCAAGAGAAGGGTTAAAAGGAGCTTAATTCGGGACCTTTAATGATGGTGATAGTTTAATGCAGGACAAAAGTTTTGCAGAAATGTCTTTAAGGAGTGTTCTGCATTACTTTTGTCCTGCATTAAGCAACTACCTGCTTTTTAAGACTTCTATGTTTGAAATTCAGCAAATAAATATTCATGTCATTATGTTTCATGAATATTCATCAGATAAAGGGTTAAAACAGGCATTACTGTTCAGTGTTGTAACCTGTGGACTGGAATCTAACAGCATGTTTTCATCTCCTTTCCCTAGGTCCCTGCCAATAGACTAGAACCATCAGAAGAAATGAAACCAGATGATGAGGAGGAAGAGATCGAAATGGAACCATTAGATAGAAAACCAAAGGAACAACATGAATAACTCTGAAGACACTCATACATCCCGTGAATAAAAGTGCTATAATATATAAACATTGTGTAAAATCAATAACAGTGCAAAAACCTAAAAAGATTTTCTGTGGTTTGTCAAAAATGGTGTTGCATACTTTTGGTATTTATGATCACCTACACAAACAGTCTGCGTTTAGATGAGAGGCTGAATGACTTTGCATCTCATCTTGATGGAAGCTGTTTGAATATTTCATCATGCTTTTGAAATGAAACAGAAGAAAAACGTACCTTGAGAATTAATGTTTGTTTACTACTTTTTCTAACAGAGTTGACCCAAGTCTGACAACTCCAGTAGGAGCTGTCTGATAAGGATCTGCACATATTGCTTAAAAATTGTCGCAAATCTGATTCTACAGTTTCGGCAATGGCAAAATTTCCAGGTTTCATGTGCCATAATAAAAGTGTTAATGTGTAAATGGTTTAGTTCTCTGCTCTACAGATGTACAGGACAAATGAATCGTAGGATGCTCATGCTGAAATCAAATAAATGTATTGTGGATTGTTCCTGAAATGGAAAAAAAAACTTAATCCTTCTCCTGCTATTCACAACTCGATTTACATGTAGGCAGACAGCTTGGATTCAGTCACTTACCATCTAACCATCTCATCAGGATCTAAACTGATTGACACTTGGTTAATAGTTTCCTGAAATCTTAATTGAATCACAAGTCAAAATTGAAACGGGTCAAATTTGGACAGACATTTTCTATACAGCAGAGTAAGGGTTAACCATTTCGTGTTTTAATGCATCTGCAGACAGAGTAGACCCAGATCAGATGGCTCCTATGGGAGTCATCTGATCAAGGTCTGCTCTGTTTGCTAATGGGATTTGATAGATCTGTTTCTTTACTTTCTAAAATGGCTACAATATTCCACCTATATTTCATTTTGACTATTTTGTCCAGGAAGTTTCAGTAGGTATTGAACTTTGAACAGGGAAAGGGTTAAGATGTGACTTATAGCATATTTAAATCATCTTCAACATTATTTTGGCACCAAATCATTTTCTTCTGCTTTAAGTTTCAGTTTCCTTCAATTTCTTCTGTAAAGTGTAAGTGATGTGTCTTAATAGTTTGTATCTTGATGAGGCACCGAGTCACTCGACATCTCATTTGGATCCAAACAGTTTGCAAAGGTAATTACAGATCACCCATTGCAGCAACACCTGTGAGCCACTTTCTGGAGACTTCGCTGCAGTATACCTGCTCTTAGACCATCAACAGAGCTGAAGTATTTCCTTATGAATAGATTAACCTTTCGTTTTCAACACAAATTCCTTAAGAACATAGATCTGAGCAAGCAAATATTTTATCTCTCGAAAAAGAGAGTGAGATTTCATATGCTTTCAAATTTCTTTTATAGAATGATTTCTGAAATCATACATAGTCTCTGCATGATGTTAAAAGTTGTCTTTCAAATTCATAGAGATGTGAAAGTTTCTTTTGTAAAAAGTTTGGTTACAAAACATTGTTCAGTTTGAGGTATTTACAGAACAAAAGGAATACATGTATGTGATTTGTTCTTACTTTTGCTTTTTAACACAGAATATTTTGGTACTATCCTCTTTTTTAAGTTGTTGGAACAATAATTCTGTTCTATGTTAACATTAGCAATTGATAATGTCAAAATACTCTAATAAAAATCTCTTCAATTTCTGCATTGCTTTTTGTTATAACTTCCCCCCAATAAACAGATTGTTATGGAATGTCCAATTTTATCCCAACTGTTTTAATACGCCCCTTTAAAAAAACGGGACGTATTATGGAATGGCGCTGTCTGTCCGTCTGTCTGTAACATCTCTAGCTCAAGTTCGGCTGGGTGGATCCTTCTCAAATTTAACCACAATGTTTATCTGGACATGCTACAGTAGCCTGTCCTGTTCCGGTATGTATATCCAAGGTCAAGGTCGCATAAGTGGACTTGGAATTTGCATTTAGCATTTGCATTTAGCAAATATGTTAAATGTCTATCTGTAACATCTCTAACACAAGTTCTGCCTGATGTATCCTAATCAAATTTCACCACAATGTTTATCTGGACATGCTACAGTAGAATGGGTGTGTCTCTGTATGTATATTGTAGCATCCGCGATGCACTCATGTACGTCGACTTCTGACCCCAGAGACAGAGGATGAAATACACTGTGCATCGTGTTGTCATTCCAGTTTCACTTGCTAGAAAGCTGTATCTTTTCTTACTTGACTTGGCACATGCATGTTTTAATCCTCATATTTATTTGTTTAGCTGAAATGCACTCAATTTTAGGGCCTAGTATGTGAGATGCTACAGTATAATGTCCGCCATCTTGGTTGCTACAGTGATGCATTGTGGGTTGTTTACTATAGAAATAACGCTCAAAGCAGACAGAATTACCATAGCTATGCCAAAAAGAAAGGCTCAAGATATCTATTTCCCTATGGTACATATTTATTTTGGGATTTTGTTGGCGAGTTTCCATGATCAAACTAGTTTGTAATATTTTCAAACAGTATAACATAGTTCTTCATATGTAACCGGTGGGTGAATGTTTGCACGCGCGTTACCTAGTATTTACAACCACCAACCAGTATTTGACTGTTCAACCGCTTGTTCAGCCCGTCAAAACTTGACGGTTTCCAGTCAGTTTTGACGGGGACGAATCACGTGACCTTTTCCAACCGTCTTTTTGTCAGTTTCCTACCACTTTTTGACGGGGAATCTGAGCGCGAGTGTAAAAGAGCCGGATTTTTGGCTGAGAATCAGAGAGTTGAGGGAGTTGAGCTAGGGTCAAGAACTACGCTAGCCTGTTTCAGAAATATACATTCTAATGGTGCGAATTTTAAGGCATACGAATAGAACATAGATGAAAGCATTTCATTTTATGACAGAATTTCGACTGATCTATAGAATAAATGCAGATCTTGGCATTTTACAGATTTAAAGCTTTATTCGAATTACGCGGTTTTGCAACTTATTTATAAAATACTTTGGTCGCTGACGTTGTGCTGTAGCTACCGATCCACCACCTAGATTTATATCATTAAGACTGAGATTGACATAAGCAGATCGATTGGATTTTGATCCATTGATAAATTCACTTTCAAGAGCTATTTGCAAGAGGTTTGCCGTGTGTGGTGTTTACTAGGCCCATAGTATGATAAGTTGTTTGAGATTAGTTCGTATGTACCTATTTGTGGAAGAATCTAGAGAATTCTGAATAACAATTACCAGAATATTTTAAAGTGATATCGTCTTGATTTATTTATATTTTATCCCCTCACGTTAACCAACGTCCATAGCTGGGCGTAACATTTATGGTGGCAGCAGTGGGATTTGGTATTTTAACCAGATCCAGCGATACGAACCTATCTTTTGAATATCCAAGGCCAAGGTCACACAATTGGACTCAGAATTTGACCTGCATTAAGCTACCACCTGCCTTGTACAGGCCCATAATTAGACCTCTTAATGATGGCTGCTTAGACTGGTTCTACGGTATACTTAAAGCGGAATGGCCAATCAGTGTTTAACTATACTGTCTGTTCAGCCTGTAAGGCTAAAGTTTGCTAGAGGATTTTGAATGACAAACAATGCAGACCCTTATCAGAGGGCTCCTCTAGAAACCTTCTAAACTGGGTCTACACTGTTTGTAATGCCAGCACACTTCTTACATTTGTGTCAGCTTCTCTTATCTTTTAACCTCATATTAGTATTATTTGACTGATATTTTCAAACAGCTTAAAGATACAGGCTGTTTGACACTCAGTTTAATTGATCTCTAAAGATTCAATGAATCAGAAATGGGTAATAGTTGTAGCAGGTTAAGGGTTAAAACTTTGTTTAAGTGTTACAAAGTAAAACTATATGTAACTAAGAACCTCTTAACCAATATTTTTTCACACCATTAAATAGTAGGTCTTATCAGGGTCTACTGTTTTATGAATGTTTTCAGTTTCTGCTTTGGCCATAAGATCTTGTGTTCATATGCCACTATAATATGATACTCCTCTGATTTGTTAGGGGTTTTTTTGTTTATTTTACTGCAAAAGCATGTCTGCTGAAACCCTGATCTGTTGCAATTTATTCCTTCCTTCCCATTTGTTTGGAGAAACTATTGAATTATTATTTTTGATGCTATATGACCTATTTAGTGTCGCAATGCCATAAAACCCAACTCACTCCTGGCTATTGAATGAGTGTCAAACAATTTGGATCCTGATCGGATACCAAGGATTTTTGCAAATACATTGTACCAGTCAGGTCAGGATTTACAGAATAAGGTCTAGTGTAAACTATTCACACTTATTTTACATTGAAACAATAAAAGTTGCAATCGCTGACATTAGACTGTTTACATTGTATCGTTCCATTTCCTTGAAGAACTGTAAAATGTATCTATCACTTTAAAGTGTTTTTTTCTCCAAGTAGCATGGCCGTATTCTTGGTATTGTGCCTGATTAAACAGATGCAGGAAGTTGGGCATTTTGTCATGTATTGGAGAAAAAAGAAACACTGGTGTTATTGCCCTTTTTGCATGATTTAATGTACCAATGGGATGATGTGCTGTTTTGCATGTATACAAGATATTTTAACACACTACATCATTTTGTGAATGCTAGTAACAAATTAACCTCAAGTAGATGTGTAGACCTAGATTAGAGAACTCCTATGAAAGTGGCAATTGACCCATTGAATTCTGTAAAAAACTACTATACAGTAGAACATGTCTTAACCCTTCTCTTGCTGAATTTTAAAATACATTTCTCCTTCTTTACCCATGCCCTGTTGTATAATTACATATATCTTCACTGTGTACAAGTATTTCGCTGTGCAATCACTGCTGTGGAGTGCACAGGTTGCACAATCAACTTGTAAATAGTGGAGACCCTTATGAGACAGCTCCTGCAGGAGCTGTCTCATCTAGGTCTTCACTATTTACAGGTAGGTATATTGACGTGAATAGCAAGTGAAGGGTTAAGAGGCCACAAAATGAGGTCTAATTATGGGTCTGTAAGGCAGGTGGTAGCTTAATGCAGGTCAAACATAATGCAAAAAGCTCCTATAGGCAGGGTTTTTTTTGGGATTACGGGGAAGGGGGTCACTACCCTTTACTTTTGTGAGAGGGGAAAATATGAGCGCCACAGGCGCGAACCGAGTGCCAAAGGCACGGGGGGGGGGGGGGGGGGGTAGTATGAGAGGGGTTTAAGGTAATTTTTTCTGAATATTTTCGTCTAAATTCAGGGTTGCCACGCGTCAGGGAAAAGTCAGGGAAATTTTAATTTTTTCAAGGTCAGGGAATTGTCAGGGAATTTTGAGAACTGTCAGGGAATTTAGAAAATATAGGCAAATGTCAGGGAATTGTCAGGGAATTCTGAAAACATGAGACTGAATGATACATATTTTAAAAATCCATTACGTATTATAGAAATTATGACAGAAAGTCCCAAACTTCGCGACGAAATGTGTCAGGATAATGTGAAATTATGTCAGGGAAATGTCAGGGAATTGTCAGGGAATTTTGTTTCCTCTGGTTTGTGGCAACCCTGAAATTAGCCTGAATATTCACAGATCAGCCTTAAAACCAGTGCTCCAAGAAAAAATTTTGACTGGCAGGCCCAGAGCAAGTAAGCTTATAAAATTAACTTGCCATGGAGGGGAATTTTTCCAAAATTGGGGGGAAAAAAACATACTTTTCAGAGGGGGGAACACTACCCAATATCGCCGGATATTTTGACCAAAAAAAACCCTGATAGGAGCTTTTTACAT
Source organism: Azorinus chamasolen (assembly GCA_963576725.1). Classification (NCBI taxonomy): domain Eukaryota; kingdom Metazoa; phylum Mollusca; class Bivalvia; order Cardiida; family Solecurtidae; genus Azorinus; species Azorinus chamasolen. Next base: position 6,601,172 of record OY755239.1, on the reverse strand, counting down.
TACTTTTGCTCTGCATTAATTAATGCAACCACCTGCTATTTAACACCCCTATGTTCAATAAATGAATGACCACTTAAGAACAGGTTCTACTGTATTTACAAAGGGTCTGCATTGTTTTTCACTCAAAATCATATAGCATCTTTTGTCTTCATTCTAAGCAGACTCACTGTTCACTTTAATCCTTTACTACATAATCAAGCTTTTTATGCCTTTGCATTCAGAGTAGATCCAGATCAGACATCTGCAGGGTCTGCTGTTTTGATCGTGTTGGAAACTTTCTTCTGACATGAATATTCATAGAGAGAAGGGTTAAAAACCAGCATACAAGGGGTTAATTAAACACTATATGAGCTTTATGACATTTAAATTTCCCATCAACAGTTTAACCCTTTCCCTGTTCTATGTATTCCAACTTTCAAAACCTACTGAATAGTCATGGCTAAAATACATGTAGTTATAAAGAAATATGAAAAGTGAAACATTGTAGCCATTTTAGGAAGTCAAGAAACAGAACTATCAAATTCCATTTGCAAACAGATCAGACGCTGATCTGGGTCTACTCTGTTTGCAAATGTGTGAAAAAGCGTTTATATGAAGGAAAGGGTTGATATGACGAGATGTTTAACCCTTTCAACGCTGATATTTCAGATTGGTATTAGTTTTAACTTTAGTGCCCACTAATTATGAATGGCTTAAACATGCTAGATGGTTTTGAATGACAAACAGTGCAGATCCTGTTTAGGACTGATTTGGGTTTACAGTGTGCTAATGCGAAGCCAGTTCTAGTACACTGCATTAACCCTGGGGCATATTGTTTTTGCTCTGTCTGTTTGTTGGTTTGTTTGTCCCCAACTTTAACGTTGGTGATAATTTTGTAGCCATGCATTGCACATACATACTTCAACCTTGTTAAGGTCAAAGTCATACATCAAGGTCAAAGGTCATGTTGGGGTGCATAGTTTTTCACAAACACATCTTGTTTATTATATATAATGACACATGAACATGGGAAGTTTTAGCTATGACAGAAACTGTAGGATTATATCTTTATTATTTCATAAGCAAACAGAGCAGACCCTGATCAGATGGCTCCTATAGGAGATGTCTGGTCTGGGTCTACTGTATTTGTAAAGGCATAGAAAGGTGTATTTATGGAGTAGATGATGAAGACCACGAGGACTTGGCACAAAACTGCTGTAATATCTACATTAACCCTTTCCTCCATAGGGATGCCTTTTATAGTATTGGCAAACAGAGCAGACGATTCCTGTCTGATCATGGTCTGCACTGTTTGCTTATGGAATTATAATTCTATAGATCTGATTCTACAGTCTCTGCTATAGACAAAAACTTCAATGCATTGTTTTTTTTCAACATTGAATGTGTGGAAATATGTTCTCTGAACTTACTTTTCAGTTTGATATTGAGGTGTCCATAGATGGGGTATTGTTTGATGAGCCTGAAGAATTATTCAATGGCATCAACATAGTCTTCAACATCAGGCAGATGTGGGCAGCCTGATCTAATTTCATCACAGGAAGACAATCTTGTTACTGGATACGTACCCATTAGGTTTAATTTGGGAGATGAGATTCTAATGAATACCAACAAGATATAGTTTTGACAGAGAAATTTAAAAAATATTCAACATATCCTGAATATGCCTCTTAGTCAGCCATTTGAAGGCAGCAATATTTTTGGCTTGTTTTATTCGTTTACACATACCTTCGATCAGCAATGTTTAAACCTTTCAATGCTGAATATCCAGTGGAATGACCCGTTAGTGTTAACTATACAGTCCATTCAGTATGAAAGGCTAACATTTTGCTAGAGGATTTTGAATGACAAACAGTGCCGAACCTGTTCAGAGGGTTCCTCTACTTTTCTCTACACTGATGACAAATGTCATTACGCTGGTTTGCTGCATTCAAAGGATAAACACTTAAAATTCATGACCACATTTGAAACCAGTTTTGATCCAGATAAGACATCAAATAATTATGTTGTCCAATCAGGATCAACTGTCCTGTGCTTTTAAAATGTCCTTGTTTATTGAGTATGTAACCATTTTTAGAGGGGTATTGTATTTGTATAATTCTTGTGGAGGTTGATAATTTTACCACAACAGTGAACACAGTATTTCATATTTGATCTCAGGAACATAATATATTTATAAAAAATATACATCACAAAAATATACATCACAAACTATATACATATACATGTACAATGTATAATATATATATATGATTGATAACCCTTTACCTGATAGCGATACAATTTAACACCTTGGTAAACAGAGTAAATGCAGATCAGAGGGCTCATTTGGGACCAACTGATCAGTGCAATGCTCCACTTGCTTATGTTTTACTGATTCTCTACTTTTTGCCATGGCAATAAATTTCCTTATTTTAACCCTTTACTCCATGAATATTCATGCAAGAAATGGTGACATCATGAATATTTGTTAGTTTCATTTTGTAAAATGGCATATTAATACATGAATTTCAGAAATTTTAGCCAAAGTAGAAACTGTAGAATCAAATTTACATTATATTATAGGCAAACAGAGCAGACCCTATCAGATTGCTCCTACAGGAGGCGTCTGATCTGGGCCTACTCTGTGTGCAAAGGTATAGAAAGGGGTATTTATGAAAGAAAAGGTTAAACTTTCATAAAAATCAAATTAATTAATTTTCAACTGGGCGGTGTCTTACTTGAATAGTTATCAGCCTTATTTCAGGTAAAGGGTTGATTGTAATTTTTATAGTGTATTTAGCATTTGTTTAACCCTATCACCAGGGTTGATTGTAATTTTTATAGTGTATTTAGCATTATAGTTAAACCTGATCATCTCTAATAAATGCTCCCATGTGTTACATTTTTAAAAGGAGCTTCTTGCATTTTGTACACAGGAAGTTGCTTAATGTAGAATGAAAGTAATGCAGAAAGTTCCTGGGGAGCTTTATGCCTTGCTTTCAGTCTGCATTAAGCTACCACCTGTATTTGGAAAAAACTGTATTTCTTTTATTTAATGGTTATTATATGGAGTTTTAGTTGTTTTATTGATAGTTTATTAACATGAGAGTGTTAATTAGGGAGAATACAGTGTGTGTTTTGATATATTTTATTGGATATCTCTTATGCTACATGTTTTAATTTTAACTTCTAATTGTATGCTTTTGAAATCCTTTACAGACACAACCACTATAATTTATATCTTCATGTTCTATCAACAAATCCATTCAGAATATACAGTGAAACCCCTCTGAACTGGAATTCTAGTAGAAAACAATTTAGATACTTTTATGCAGGTTGCTGCTTAATGCAGGGTGAAAATCATGCAGACAGCTCCTCTAGGAGCTTTCTGCACGACTTTCACCCTGCATTCAGCTCCCATCTGTCTTACAGACCTGCATTAATACTAATTTGAATATCTGGTTTAGAGAAGTTTTACTGTAATCGAAGCATTTAATGTTATATTTCTATGATACCTTAATTACCCACAGTATTTGGAAAAAATTAGGCAAATACATGTAGTGCAGACCCAGGTCAGACCAATTCTGAAGGAGCAGTTTGATCAGGGTCTACTCTATTTACTACTATGTCAGTCTTATTCAAAGTTATCAAAATGGTGCCAAATTGAAAGGGAATTAGGATAGTTCCATCACACCAAAATGGAACAACTGTTTGGATATAGTATTTAAACCTTAATCCGAAATTCAAAAATGACTGCTCACCAATTCAACAAAAAATCGTATCAAAGTTTATTACTGAAGAACAAAGAGTGCAGACCCTTAGGAGCCCTTTGATCTGGATCTACACTATTACTAAATGTCTTGTATTCTCGGTCCATACATAAAAGAGCTGCACTATGAAAAAGATATATGCTGGATTTTGCATGTAAGATAGACCCAAGACTAACTGCTGCCTAAGAGATCCATGCATGCCAAGTTTGAAATAAGTATGTTTAATGACGACAAAATTATCGCCAATCTAAATTTAACCAGTAATTTGACCTTTGACCTTGATGTATGACCTTGACCTTAATAAGTCATCCCTAAAAATGTTCGCCACCATAAGTTGCACATGCATGCCAAGTTTGAAGTATGTATGTGCAATATTATGGCCAATGTTAAAGTTGGAGATAAACCAACCAACAGACAGGGCAAAAACAATATCCCCCCCACCCCTTTGATCAAGCGGGGGGTATAAAATTCATGTTATAAATATTCATGGTGTCATTATTTCCTACATGAATATTGAACAGGGAAAGGCTTAATGAATATTCACGAGGACATCAGTCCATGAAAAAATGTTCATTAGGGAAAGGTTAACAATATCTACATGTTTGATATACATGTACTTCAATGTTGCACTTTGTCCTGAACGTTATCAGTAATATACATGTAACATATTTGTAAAACGTATCAACTCAGTCAGTGATCCATTTTCATATCAGCCTGTAGGAAATCGCGATCACGTGTTTTACACAATTACCGTAAGTTTAACTATCTCACTCAAGGCCAGACTACAAAGTCAAGGTTATAGCAGATAGTGAATTCATGATCGCATGTTGAATATTATTTTATACATGCTCTTGATAAAGCTGTAGTTAAAGATACCGGTGACCGTGATTGACATAAATATCTCAAATGACATTCAGATTGTGAAGTTTATCAACCTTAATTGACTATTAGCCAATATGATAACCTTGATAACTAAAGATGATGATGAAGTGCCAGCATTTTTTAACCCTTTCCCTGTTTAATATTCATGTAAGGTATTATGACACCATGAATATTTATTAGCTGAATTTTTATAATGTAAACTTTTTAAGGAAACATTTTGCTTTGACAAAAGCTGAAAGATCAGATCTATATCATGTCAAAAAGCAAACAGAGCAGACCCTGAGAAGACGGCTCCTATAGGAGCCATCAGATCTGGGTCTACTCTGTTTGCAAATGCTTGAAAAGGCGTTTTTGAAGAAAAGGGTTAAAGAGGTGTGTACTTTGAGGTATGTAATTTTATTGCCAACGTTAAAGTTGGGGACAAACTAACCAACAGACAGAGCAAAAGCAATATGCCACAGGAAAGGAATGTTTAACCATGGTAGAATCAGATTTATTGTATTGCATAAGCAACAGAGCAGATTATTCATATGGCTCCTACATCTATACAAGTCCATACATAAGATAACAAAGCAGACCCTGAACAGACAGCTCCAACAGGAGCTTTCTGATCTGGGTCTGCTCTGTTTGAAAAGACACTGAAAGGCCTTTTTGTTTATATAGATGTGATTATACACAATCTGCCAGGGTAAGCAAATCCTAAGTTCATGTACCATTATAAAAGTTCAGCTACTGAATATTCATGACGTCATTATACCCCCACAAAGTTATTGGGGGTATATAGGAGTCATCTTGGCGGTCTATCAGTCCATCCATCCGTCCATTAGTCGGTCAGTTCGTCGGGGGGCTTGTATTCCATAAGCAAACAGGTTAGACTGATCAGACAGGTCATACAGAATCTGTATGATCTGTTTGTAATAACCTTTTCCTTCATATAATCAATCGCCTTTTCATGCCTTTTCAAACAGAGTAGAATGTGTAAACCAGATGGCTCTTGTATGAGCCATCTGGTCAAGGTCTACTTTGTAGGTCTGATTCTACACTTTCTGCCATAACCAAACAATCCTGTTATTTTATTGTATAATCCAATTATAAAAATTCACATAATAAATATTCATGATGTCATGATTTCCTACAAAACTATTCATGAGAGAGGATTAAAGGCATGTATAGTATGTGTGTAATATTTTTTTGTTATCTTTATTATTGCTGTTACTGGAGATACTTCCACTGATAAATTTATTCTATATAGACTAGAGCTACAGTAGCACCTGTTATCAAAAAAGAGGTCTAATTATGGGTCTGTAAGGTAGGTGGTAGCTTAACGCAGGTCAAAAGTAATGCAAAAAGCTCCTATAGGAGCTTTTTGCATTACTTTTGACCAGCATTAAGTAACCACCTGTTTTTGACACCCATATGTTCCATAAATAAATGACTGCTTAAGACAGGTTCTACTGTATTTAGTATTTACTGTTGTTGTTGATGTTGTTAATAGTAACATATTATCTTGGATTCTATATTGAAATACATGTTCTTCATCAGCCAGACACCATTTCAGAAATATCGGATCTGTCACGAGTTGTCTTTTAAGATCACATGTTCCTAAACGAGCCTTAGAAAATGTTATTAAGCGAGCCTTTGGCGAGCTTAATAACATTTTCTTGGTGAGTTTAGGAACATGTGATCTTAAAAGACAACGAGCGTCTGATTCTTTTTCTCACATATATAACCAACATAGTGTATTTTCGCCGTTTAAATGACATGTAAACATCGTTTTCCCAAGTTTGACGTCATATGACATATGATGTCATAAATATTTTAAAGTGTTCTTACATGTGTTACTGATCAGGGAATCTTAACTCGTTGTTCTTATCCGGAGATAAGGGAAGTTATGTGAGAAAACAGATTTCCAGTAGAAAACAAAATATTAATTCTTTTCCATATCTAATTGTTTTTCATTGTCATTTGTAACATTTTTTAAACTTGTCATACTTTTGGATCATGGTGAGACACTGATTTACTCGGCAAGCTCACCGGATATCCCAAATGACTACATGACTTCATATTATGTACATCTAATGATGATTCAAAGACTCAATCATGTACAATGTATGGTAGAGCCTGTCTATAGCAGAATCTGTTTATAGTGATCATATAATGAATAAACATGTGGGTCTGTAAGAGGTGGCTGCTTAATACAGGATGAAAGTAATGCAGAAAGCTCCTAGAGGAGCTTTCTGCATAACTTTCATCCTGCATTAAGCTACCACCTGTCTTTAGCTACCAACCTCAGATTTAGACTATTTTGGGTGATCGCTATAGAGAGGTTTTACTGCACATGTGATTGAAATCATGTGTCATTATCTGTAAGACACCACAGTATTGTGTTCGTTTTTAATTCTCTTTTCTTGATTGTAACAGTGCTTTTTGCTTACCTATGGTACCAAAGATTTTAGATCCTTTAAATGTTTAGTCATAACATTATCTAGTCATGTGTAGGTAGTGCTTAGTAACTTTATTTTGAAATGTTTTTGTTGTGATAGTTATATTTAAGTTATATTCTGCACATTTTATAAAGTTATATTCTGCACATTTTATATATTAATCATTTGCACCAACAAATTCGCACACATACATATCATGAACATAATACTTGCAGCCCGTTTTTCCATATAGTATATATGTATAGCTTTAAATTTAGCTAACAATACATAGCCCCACTGATACAAATTATTTGCATATAATATATATATCATGGTCATATCCTGTGGCATGTTAGGTCTTTAACACTTTACTGCATATAAATGCCCTTTCACACCTTTGCAAACAGAGCAAATCCAGATCAGACGGTTCCTGTAGGAGCAATCTAATCAGGGTCTGCTCTGTTTGCCTATGAAATATAGATATGATTCTAGTTTCTGCAATGGTAAAATATTCCCATTCTCATAATGCCATTATAAAAGTTCAGCTAATTAATATTCATGTGCATTGGGTCCTGGTGGTTTGGATCATCTCGGATTACTCAAAGCTTTATCCCTGTCTAGTCAAATTGCATGTTGTGACACCTATTGTGGTCTGAATAATTGAACCAGAAACGTTCTTAGATCAGTAAGTGTTTGGTCAAATATACAGATAACAGATCAATACATTTCTCATTCAATATTGGATAACCAATGTTAACCCTTTGCCCGCCACATATTTTTATCACTCTGCCCTCTTTTAATATTAATTAGGCAAATATTTACAAACATTATACTGTATACAGGTAGGATATGTTGAAATGATTTTCCTAGGCAAAAGCAGAGCATGTAGGCATAGATTTTCCATGACAAACAGTGCAGTTTTCCATGGCAAACAGTGCAGTCCCAGATGAGAGAGCTCCTATAGGAGTTCTCTCATCTGGGTCTGCACTGTTTGCCATCGAACTACAGTTGTGACTGGTGGGCTATGGGTTAATAATTTCTGAGGTGTTGCCAATGACCACAAATGTTCCTGAAGCACAGAAAATGTCTAACAAACTTCCATGTAATGGTAATGTATCATGAATTTGTTATGTACAGTGCATGCATCACAGTTTTGCAATGCCCTTGGCAGAAACGTTTAGCTCTGCCAGAGACATACAAATGTACGAGTATATGTGTCTGACTTTGCATGGAACCGTAACGCCACGATCCCCACCCCCACATACTCACTTGAACCAAGGGGTAATTGTAACTTAATTGGACTGTATGTCACTTCCAATCTTTCACCAGAGGGCCTTCTAACAGTCACTACATGTATTATACAGAACAGTTTCTTTAAACAAAGCAAGATCAGTTTCAGTTTCTCTAGAAGATGTTTGTGGATCCATTACCAATATTTTTATCGCTGTATAAATAAGATATGGATTGCACCATACAAGATATATTGTTGTGGTGCTCTACAACCCAACTTCTTCACTTTATTGTTTCGTATTTTCTGTTCAATAAAAAATGATTCACTCTAAAGGAAAGGTTTCTTTTTTATTTGTGTCCTGTTTTGTTTTAAGAACAAGTGGATTATGTAATAGTGCCCTTGGCAGAAATCTGTCTTAACCCATTCTCTCATAATGAAACTTTGAGGCCTCTGTAAAAGTCTTTTTTGAAACCCTTGTGGTAAACAGAGCCTAAGCATTTGTCCCATAGGAGCAAATACTCTATTTATTACAATGGTTTCAAAACTGCACAACTCTAAAAATTTCCTTTTTGTTAGTATATGCTCATTTTCAGTAGATTTATTCAAAGAAATTTGGTCTTAAATAGCCTATGATGGAACGGGTTAACAAAACATTATAGTGACAGGCAATCTTTGTCCCTGATCACTGATCAGATACCACATATAAGCTACTAGTTTTGTTGATATTGATACTGAAAGGAACAATAATTCCTCTGCTATAGGTTGTGAAAATGAACCAAAAGATGAAATATGACATGAAATCTGATCATACAACTAATGAAAAATCCTTTGGCTGAAATTTACATTTAAGTATAAGATATTTGCTACCGTGAATTCAGACAATTCGAAGGACACAAGTCAATACAAGGTACAATGAGCTACCAACTACACCAGTTGTTTTTTATGCCCCCCAGATCAGATCAGATCAGGGGGGGGGGGGTGGGGAGGGGGGACATATTGTGTTTGCCGTCTGTGTTTGTTTGTCAGCAACTAACATTGGTCATAACTTTTCAGCCAGTACAGATAGAGATTTGATATTTGGCATGCATATATATATATCATAAAGCCGCACATTTTAAGGGGTGACATGTTAAGGTCAAGGTCATCCTTCAAGGTCAGAGGTCAAATATATAGGTCAAATCATCGACATTAACATTGGCCAAACTTATGAACCAGTAGAGATACAGACTTAATATTTGGCATGCATGTGTATCTCATGAAGCTGCACATTTTTAGGGGTGACATGTCAAGGTCAAGGTCATCCTTCAGGGTCAAAGGTCAGATGTATGTTTGCTTGTCAGCAACTTTATTAACAATGGGCATAATTTTTGAATCAGTAGAGATAAAGACTTGATATTTGGCATTAATGTATATCTCTTGAAGCCGATCATTTTCAGGGGCCATCTGATCTGGGTCTACCCTGTTTGCAAATGCCTAACAAGAGTGTTCAAAGGAGCACGTTTCACCTGCTTGCAGGTGACACAAAAACTGTAAATCCACTGGAGTGGGAAAATCAGAACAAAGGGGAATAACTCAAACAGTATTTCAAGTAGTGACGAACTTTAGTTAATTCAATGGTCCTCAATGAGAGGAAGACATGTTAAATTTGAAAGCTCTAAAATTATTAGTTTAGAAATGACGGCCAAAAAAAAAGAAAGTGGAAATAACTCAAAAAAGAATTGCATGTGGAGTGACGAACCTTTGTTACTTCAATGGTCCTCAATGAGAGGAAGACACATGTGAAATTTGAAAGCTCTATAATGATTAGTTTAGAAATGACGGCCAAAAAACAAAGTATGACGGACAGACAGACAACGGAAAAGTGATCCCTAAGTGACACACTGGCTTTCGGCAGGTGACACAAAATGCATTTATATGAGGGAGAGGATTAACAGGATGAAGTGGGAAAACTTGTGGAAATAAAAATAAAATGAGTAAGTCTGAACAAATTTAAGAAATATTACATATTTATTCATATTCAATGTTTACATAATGCCTCAATGACAAACAAATAGAAGGTAAAAATAGCAACTGCTGTCTATTTCTTATATTGTTAACCTTTAACATGCTCTGGGTGATCCGAGATAATATCTGAACAAGAGCACCGCAAGACGGGGCAATATACGCCCGAAGGCTGTTCTATAAAATTATGTTGAAAAATAAAGGAGGAGTTAGTTACACAAGAAATTGCTACCCGAAACTATCAAAGGGCAATAACTCCAGAATGAAAAATGATATGAGAGTTATCTCACTGATATGCACAACTACACATCAATATCTATCATTCCTGAAAGTTTGAAGAAATTATGTTGAAAAATAAAGGAGGAGTTAGTTGCACAAGAAATTGCTACCCGAAACTATCAAAGGGCAATAACTCCAGAATGAAAAATGATATGAGAGTTATCTCACTGATATGCACAACTACACATCAGTATCTATCATTCCTGAAAGTTTGAAGAAATTATGTTGAAAAATAAAGGAGGAGTTAGTTGCACAAGAAATTGCTACCCGAAACTATCAAAGGGCAATAACTCCAGAATGAAAAATGATATGAGAGTTATCTCACTGATATGCACAACTACACATCAGTATCTATCATTCCTGAAAGTTTGAAGAAATTATGTTGAAAAATAAAGGAGGAGTTAGTTGCACAAGAAATTGCTACCCGAAACTATCAAAGGGCAATAACTCCAGAATGAAAAATGATATGAGAGTTATCTCACTGATATGCACAACTACACATCAATATCTATCATTCCTGAAAGTTTGAAGAAATTATGTTGAAAAATAAAGGAGGAGTTAGTTGCACAAGAAATTGCTACCCGAAACTATCAAAGGGCAATAACTCCAGAATGAAAAATGATATGAGAGTTATCTCACTGATATGCACAACTACACATCAGTATCTATCATTCCTGAAAGTTTGAAGAAATTATGTTGAAAAATAAAGGAGGAGTTAGTTGCACAAGAAATTGCTAACGGACGGACGGACGGACAGACGGACAGACGGACGGACGGACGGACGGACGACATGCGCCATACCATAATACGTCCCTTCGGGCGTATAAAAAGGTTTGGGTCAAGATGCAACACTGAGTAATTTGGAATCTCATCAGTATTCAAATTGTTCGACACACACACACCATGTATCTGAACAGAAATTACTCAGATCATGTACATTGTATATGAAAGAAACTAACCCTTTATACCACAGATACATCTTTTAACCCCTTTGCTAGCAGAGCTGACGGTCAGATCAGATGGCTCCTGTAGGAGCCATCTAATCAGAATCTGGCTTGTATGCTTACAAAATAATAAAGACCTGATTCGTCCATAGCCAAAAATTCCTGTGCATGTTATTTTCAAAATTCATACTATTGATATTCATGATTTTATTATGTATTATGTTTCACATGAGTATTCATAGAGTATATGGAATCTTTGGTCATGGCAGAAACTCTAGAATCATATCTATATTACATCATAAGCAAACAGAGTAGACCCTGATCAGACGGCTCCTACAGGAGCCGTCTGATCTGGGTCTACTCTGTTTGCAAAGACACAGATAGGTGTAATCATGGAGACAAACCTACACTGAGAGTCGATGTAGTTGAGACTTTCTTCTAACAAAACTTTGTACAGCAAGCTAAAGGTTAAACACTAATACATATTTGAAGTCAGCAGTTTCAAAAACTCTTCTTCATACATACAATTATATCTTTAACCATTTACTCCGCAAATATTCAAGGCAGATTCCAACCATTATGACAATCAACCAACCAGATATCTACATGTAATTATGAATTACTGAATGCATAGCTTATCAAAATAGTATAGAATCAGATCTATGATAATCTATAAATAAAAAGAGCAGACCCTGCTCAAACAGCTTCTACAGGAGCTGTCTGATCTGGGTCTTCTCTGTTTGCAATAGCATTAAAAAGCATACCGGTATTTATGGAGTTAATAGTTAAAATTCTCTTTTCTGCAAAATAACACAACTATGATTTCCCCCATTTTAAGCATTAATATCTAAAAATAATAGAAGCACAATACAATTTCTGTAACTGGCATCAGAAGATCTGAATACAAGATCAATTCAAAAATCAAAATTGTTACTTCAATAGAAAGATTATAGTTAAAAAAAAAAATCAAAAAATTCAAATATCTGTTGTCATACAGATTTCATAAACAGAATATAGCAACATTTGTGCTGTAATATGATAGGAAGAATTGTAACTTTTTGCACACTAATTGTCACCTGCTGCAAATTTCAAAGATAAAATATTCATTTATTTCTCTCAAATAATGCAGTGAGAGTAAAAATGAGTTTGGAATATGATGAGACGCCAACTTACTAGGTGTTCCATCTCGATCCAAATAGTTTGAAAAGACTATCACAGAGGTCCAGATAAGATGCGTAAATCAAAACAATTTTAAGAATAACTTCTTTGTCCACCAAACCCTATGTTGTGACCACTCTTTAGAATCGTCTCTTCGAGACGATTCTAAGGAGTGATCACAACATAGGGTTTGGTTTTGAGACGATTCTAAAGAGTGGTCACAACATAGGGTTTGGTGGACAAATGATGATTTTAGTATTTGAGTACACTCTTTTATCTGTAGCTCTGCTATCATGAATTCCCTACTAACATGCAAACAGAGTAAACAACCCAGCAATAAATTTCAATAACAACTATACACGATTGAAACATGCACATGAACACATCTGTGGTCTTGGGTCAATGGAAAACCTATCAATGTACGCTATCTCTCTCTCTCTCTCTCTCCCTTTCTCTAAAATATTTACCTATTATGAAGGAATAACACTATCTGTTAACCCTTTCCCTGATGAATATAATTCATGTAAGAAATAATGAATGTATGAATAATTGAATATTAACTTTCTGAATTTTATGAAGGCATCATGAACAAGGCAATGTATTACCAAAGCAGAAACTACTGAATCAGATTTGTTATTCCTCAACCCTTTACTCCATAAATATGCCTTTCTATGCCTTTGCAAACAGAGTATACCCAGATAAGACCGATCCTACAGGAGCCATCTGATCAAGGTCTGCTCTGTTTGCTTATGGAATAATATAGATGTGATTCTAAAGCTTCTGCTTTTGTAAATACATGTAAAATTAATATTCATAATGTCATTTTTTCTTTCATGACTAGGCATGGAGTAAAGGGATAGGCCAACAGAGCAGTGACTGATCACACAGTTGACCTAGGTCTATTCTGTATGTATCAGGGAAAGGGTTAAGCTAGTATGAACATTATTAGTAAATATCTAAAACATTGGGGAAAATAACCAACACATCAAAAAATTCTTGGCCTGGTTCCTATTATCGTTAATCCTTTCAACGCCAACTTTTCTGGTTGGAAAATAACTATAGCACCCACTCAGTATGGCAGAAATTAACTTGCTAGAAGGTTTTGAATGACAAACAGTGAAGTGAAAACATTGACCATAGGGCTTATCCAGGAGTCCTCTGATCTGGGTCTACACTGTTTGCAAATGACAGATGTTACTCTAATTTGGATCCAAACTGGTGGCAAAGGTAATAATAAAATTGCCAGTATCAATCAAAGGTTGGAGATCACCTTTGTAAACAGTTTAGATCCTGAATGATAAGACACTAAATAATTAGGCTTCTCGTAAGAATCTGTTGATAATTTCTTTTAAACAAACTGAAAACAAAATTCAAGGATGTGAACTGAAGAAGGAAGATTTTGCCAACGAAAATATGTGGTAGTGAAAGGGTTAAAATCATATCTTAAAACATTCTAAAAGCAACTCACAGTTGAGAAAATATTACTCCTAAAGGTACAATTACTTATTATTCGCATAATCTTCCCTAAATAAAAATCACATTGTCTCACTGAATTTTCTCCTTCAAAATTTCTTCACCTCATGAATACTCATGCACAGAATCAATAAAATGGAACATAGAAAAGGGCTTTTTTTCACTGTTATGGAAACTGCATACCGTTTATCAAAAATTTCAATAGACAAACAGAGCAGATCCTGATCAGATGGCTCCTATAGGAGCCATCTGATCTGGATCTACTGTTTGCAAATGTGAGAAAAGATGTTAATATGAGGGAAAGAGTAAATCCTTTACTCATGAATATGCAAGAAATAATGACATAATGAATACTTATTAGTTGATCTTTTTTATAACAGAATATGAACAGAGGATTTTTGCCAATAGCCCTCACTATCAGCATGATGACAAATTGCTGCCTGGTAACCTTTTCATTCTTTAACATCACTGCCTCGGACACAGCATTTTAATATTTAATACATTTCCTCCTAGTGACGCATTTTTGCACCTCTGTTAACGTCACATTTTGAAACCATTGTGATAAATAGAGCAATTGCTCCTATGGAGCAACTGCTCTATTTATCACAAAGGTTTCTAAACTACACAATTCTAAAATGTTCCTTTTCTCTAGTAAATTCTCCTTTTTGGTAGATTTATTAAAAGAGGTTGGGTCTAAATATAGTCTAGGCGGGAAAGTTAAACCCTTCCCCTCATGAATATCCATATAAGAAACAATGACATTATTAACATTAATTAGATGAATTCTTTATAATCGCGAATTCTTTATAATCGCATATAAACAGGATTTTTGGCCATGGCAGAAACTGTAGAATCAGCTGTATATTATATCATAAGCAAACAGAGCAGACCCTGGTCAGACAGCTACTACAGAAGTCACCTGGTCTGGGTCTACTCAGTTTGAAAATGTGTCTATGTTAGGTAAAGGAATTATACACTTCACAGCTGCAGAATGCTGATATATACAATGTTTACCTTTTGGAAACTGAGTAGACCAAGAGCAGACAGCTCCTAGGATCTGTCTGATCAGGGTTTGCTTTGTTTATGAAATGACACAGATCTGATTGGACAGTTTCTGTCACAGTTAAATATTCTCTTATTCATTATGCCATTATAAAACTTCAGCTGATTAATATTCATACAGTCCACAATATATCTTACATGAATATTCATGAGGTAATGGGTTAACTCACATTCTTATAGTTCCACCTAATAAACTGGACTACTGTTTTTCACTTTGCCTAAATGTGATTATGAAGAGACTCAGATCCTAGTCCAAAATGGGTCGGGTTTGTCTCTTGAAAATTCATCACTGGCTTTAACCCTCTCCCTGTTCAATATTCATGTAAGAAATACATGTAATGAAGTCATGAATATTTATTAGCTGTATTTTTATATTATAAAACTTTTATGGGATCTTTTTTGCTTTGCCACATACTGTAGAATTACATCTATATCATATCATAAGCAACCAGAGCAGACCCTGATCAGACGGCTCCTATAGGAGCCGTCTGATCTGGGCCTACTGTTTGCAAAAGCGTGAAAATGCGTTTATATGAAGGAAAGGGTTAAAACTTTGTTATCAGCCACAAATTTTAGGAGTAGATTCTGACCATTGTTTTCCAAAACTAGAACGTCAAACAGCTTTGATCCTGCAGAGACCCTCATTGACTTGACATCTTGCCCAGATTAAAACTCTTTGCATGTATAATCACATATTAACCCTTTACCTCATATGCTATTTTTAAATACAACCTCTTTGAATGAATCTACCGAAAAGGAGCATTAACTAGAGAAAAGGAAACTTTTAGAATTTTGCAGTTTGAAACCATTGTGATAAATAGAGCATTTGCTCCTATAGGAGCAAATGCTCTATTTATCAAAATGTTTTCACAAAATGACTTTTGCAGAGTCGTCAATATGAAGGAATGGGTTAACAACTGAATGCTGACAAAATTTAATGGACTCTAAGCTTGATGTATGTTTAAGTGATGTTCTTAAGCTCTACTTCAAACACTAGGGTACTGTTAGGTGGTATTCCTCCCATCTTCTGGTTTCCATAGCTACAAAATAGAAGAAAACAATGTAATTACAACCAAAAGTGATACACCACATATCAGAATGAATGAATGAATGTTTTAAGGCCCATCGACACAGATGGTCATTTAGAGTCGAATGAATAATGTAAATAAAACAATAAGATGAAATCAAACTTAAAACAATCTCATTTACTAGATTATGTAAATGACAGTTCCAATCAACACCAAATATCAGATTCATCATAAATGTCACTACCATAAGATCAAATATCAGTGACTGAATTCCCAAACACATTTGCAGAATTAAAACTCTAAAAGTGTTCCCAGCTACTACCATAATGAAATGAGCTGGGAACCAAGGAATGTACTAAAAAAGATGTTATAGAATATACATGTCAATTTCATATAATATAAGCTGGAATTGGTCTATTAAGGTATGGAAGCAACAATTTGAAACACCTGAAAAAAACCCACTTTATACTCTCAAAACAATTTTGTACACAATTTTAAATAAATTAAATATTTTGATTTTAAATAAAACACATTAACTGCACACCTTCAATGGCGAAATCCATGGTCACCTATACAGATGAGATGCTGAATAAATTCATTTTTATCAGGATCCAAACTGTTTGTTTCTCAGATATACGTTTTTATAAAAGAAATGGACAAACAACAGCGAAATAATTAACAAATACAGTAAAACCTCTCTATACTGGAATTCTAGAAGAGAAGCCACCTGCCTAAAAGTGCATTATGTTGCCACCTGTCTCCAAGACTGATATCTAAACTAAAGTTAAACATCCAGTTTTGAGGGGGTTTACTGTAGTTGGATAGCAACTTACGCCTGCTGTGCTGGAATCACAAGTTTTCTCTTTCCTCCTACTTTCATTCCTGAAATATAAGCATAGTCCTGTAATTCCAGTATTAACCCTTTTGAGGTTTACTCCATGAATATTCATTTCAGAAATACTGACATCATGAATATTCATTAAATTAGTTTTTAAATTAATTTTGAACACTAGATTTTTTTGCCCATGTCAGAAACTGTAAAATCATATCGAGGGCTTGGTGCAAAACTGTTCTAACTCCTTCACTTTGTGAAGGAGTTAGAATAGTTTTGCACCAAACCCTCGATATGCATATTACTTCATAAGCAAACACAGCAGACCCAGATCAGATGGCTCCTGAAGGAGCCACCTGATCTGGGTCTGCTCTGTTTGCAAAGGCATAGAAAGTCCTGATTATGGAGTAAAGGGTTAAAGGTTCAAGAACCAACTGTGCAAATTCTAGATATGTACAATAATGTGCAGCTGTTACCCATAACCAGAATTGATTGTGCTGTTGTTCCACCTCAGGGTCTCTTCTGTTTGCTTATGGAATCACAGAGGTCAAATTATACAGTATCTGCCATGGTCAAAACATCCTGTGTTTGTTTTTATCATTATACAAATGCAGCTAATGAATATTCCTGATGTCATTACATCTTATATGAATATGCATGAGGTGAAGGGGTGAAAATATATTTCCTCCATAAATACGCCTTACTACACCCCTGTAAAAATCTCCTATTGAAACCATTGTGATAAATAGAGCATTTGCTCCTATAGTAGCAAATGCTCTATTTATCACAATGGTTTCATATACTACAAGATTCTAAAAAATTTCTTTTCTCTAGTTAATGCTCCTTTTCGGTACATTTATTCAAAGAGGTTGGATCTAAAAATAGCCTATGAGGTAATAGGTTAAGACACATCAAAAAAGAATATGTTTTTTCCAAGCTTTAATAACAGTTTTAAAACATAACCAGATACAGATGCGGTTTTTACAGCTTAGCAAACAGAGAAGACCAAGATCAGACAATCACTGTAGGAGTCGTTTGCTTATGGAACTACATAGAATCTGATTCTACAGTTTCTGCCATAGTCTAAAACTCCTATGTATGTACCATTACAAGTATTTAGTAAATAAATACTCATGATATTATTATTTCTAACATGAATACCAGTATTCATCATGTAAAGGGTTAACCCTTTCCTTGTTCTGTATGTATTCCAAATTTCAATACCTTATTCATGGACAAACTAGTTATAATGAAATATGGAAGGTGGAACATTGTAGCCATTTCAGAAAGAAAAGAAACAGATCTGTCAAATTCCACTACCAAACAGAGCAGACCAAGATCAGACAGCTCCTATGGGAGCCGTCTGATCTGGGTCTACTCTGTTTGCAAAGCATGAAAACATGTTTATATGAAGGAAAGGGTTAAGCTACTGCTTTGCAAATGCGACCTCTGATAAGAAACAGCAATGTCTGACATTCAAATGCAATGGGGAGATTTCAATAATAACAAGTGTGTTCAAAGTAAAATTTAAAATCATATGCTAAAGCTGAATACAAAACCACACAGACAGATGAAAGACAAAGAAGTGATTCCTTAACGTCTATCACCTCACTTACAACAGGTGAAATGAAAAATGGTTGAGTTTGATTACAGACCATCCATTTTATAGGTCATTGGGGTGTCTTTATATGTAAAATGCAGATTTTAACCCTTTCCTCCATAGATACACTTTTCTACACCTTTGCAAACAGAGTAGACCCAGATCAGACGGCTCCTATAGGAGCCGTCGGATCAGGGTCTGCTGTGTTTGCTTATGATATAATATAGATCTGATTCTACAGTTTCTACCATGGCCAAATAATCCTGTGCCAACGTGAAATTATAAAAAAAATAATCTAATTAATATTTATGATGTCATTATTTTTTACATGAATATTCATGAAGTAAAGGGTTAAGCAAACAATCATTCAACTCTCTTCAACTGTCACAGTCAAAAAAGCATTGACCTCCATCCCCTATGCCAATGATTCTCACCTTGCAAACCAGCATCCCAGCCTTTAATAACTTCCTGTCCCCCGAGCCTGAACCTGAAGGGTTTACCACTTGTACACGAGTCAAACTGACGATCGCCCTTCTGCAGTTTACCCACATAGTATACATGTACCTGTAACAATGAACTCAGGTTACAAATGGCCCACGCAAAGCTTTCTTCAGTATTTTCTGTTTGTGTTTGTAACCCTTACCCTCATATAAACAGTTTTTCACGCCTGTGCAACCATAGAGCCGTCTGATCAGTGTCTGCTGTTTGCTTATGAATTTTTATCACATAATCTGCCTTGTGGGAGTGCCGTAACAGAATGCCGTAAATCGCGAAAATGCACTAGTGCATTTTTTATGCAAATTAGCAATCGTTGGCCAATTGTAGAGCTCATGTTAGCATTAGCCAATCGTAGTGCTCCATGTGCGGTGTATTACAACTCTGTTTGTAAACAATGGCTGAAACATCCCTCAGCTATAGCCTGTTTCATTTTCTATGGCATTGTTAAGGCTTATGTGATAAAAAGAATCTTACATTTGTATTCATTACAAGTTGTTTTCATGAAACTTGTTTACTATAATGAATATGACACTCGCTGAAGCTCGTGCCATATTATTATAGTAAACTAGTTTCATAAAAACAATTTGTAACTAGAGGTTTTTGTCAAAAAAACGGATGTCTCCCCTCTAATAAAAACAATATGTAAAGGGAAATCACTAAAAATGTTATGGTCTTGATAAATGATACTTCCCTTCATTATGCGTTTTCCACACTACATTTTTCAAGAAGAAAATGATAACAGCTAATAACTCCAAAAATACTGATACCAGATTTATGGCCCTTGTGCATGACACTTACTTTCATCATGCTCTTTCCAAAAAGAAAATGTCATCCCAATAGCATCAGTCGAACAGGAGTTATTGATCGGCCAAAAAATGTAACAAAGGGCAATAACTCCAAAAGTATTGAAGCCAGAATTATGGCCCTTGTTCATGACACTTTCTCACATCATGCTCTTTCCATGTATGAAGTTTCAATACGATGGCAAGAGCCATGTAGGAGTTATCGTCCGGACAGGAAAGAATTAAACAAATGTACAAGGGGCAATAACTCTAAATTTATTGAAGCTCGAGTTAAGGATCTTATGCATGACACTTTCTCTTATTATGATCGTTCCATGTATGAAGTTTAACTCCAATGGCATGTGTCACATAGGAGTAATCATCTGGACAAAAAAGTGTGATTTTTTTTACAAAGGGCAATAACTCCAATATTAGTGAAGCCAGAGTTATGGACCTTGTGCATGACACTTCCTCTCGTTATGATCTTTCCATATATGAAGTTTCAATCCAATGGCTTGAGCCATATAGAAGTTATCGTCCGGACAAAAAAGTGTGATTTTTTTTACAAAGGGCAATAACTCCAATATTAGTGAAGCCAGAGTTATGGACCTTGTGCATGACACTTCCTCTCGTTATGATCTTTCCATATATGAAGTTTCAATCCAATGGCATGAGCCATATAGAAGTTATCGTTCGGACAAAAAAGTGTGATTTTTTTACAAAGGGCAATAACTCCTATATTAGTGAAGCCAGAGTTATGTACCTTCTGCATGACACTTCCTCTCGTTATGATCTTTCCATATATGAAGTTTCAATCCAATGGCATCAGGCATATTGAAGTTATTGTCCGGACAAAAAATTATGATATTTTTTACAAAGGGCAATAACTCCTATATTAGTGAAGCCAGAGTTATGGACCTTGTGCATGACACTTCCTCTCATTATGCTCTTTCCATATATGAAGTTTCAATCAACTGGCATCAGGCATATTGAAGTTATTGTCCGGACAAAAAATTATGATATTTTTTACAAAGGGCAATAACTCCAATATTAGTGAAGCCAGAGTTATGGACCTTGTGCATGACACTTCCTCTTGTCATGATCTTTCCATATATGAAGTTTCAATCCAATGGCATGAGCCATATAGGAGTTATCGTCCGGACAAAAAAGTGTGATTTTTTTTACAAAGGGCAATAACTCCAATATTAGTGAACCCAGAGTTATGGACCTTGTGCATGACACTTCCTCTCATTATGCTCTTTCCATATATGAAGTTTCAATCAACTGGCATCAGGCATATTGAAGTTATCGTCCGGACAAAAAGTGTGACAGACAGACGGACAGACGGACAGACAGACAGACGGACAGACGGACAGACAGACAACTCTCACGAAAACAATATGTCTCCCCCATATAAATATGGGGGGAGACATAACTAGAGGTTTTTGTCACAAAAACGGATGTCTCCCCTCTAATAAAAACAATATGTAAAGGGAAATCACTAAAAATGTTATGGTCTTGATGAATGATACTTCCCCTCATTATGCGCTTTCCACACTACATTTTTCAAAAAGAAAATGATAACAGCTAATAACTCCAAAAATACTGATACCAGATTTATGGCCCTTGTGCATGACACTTACTTTCATCATGCTCTTTCCAAAAAGAAAATGTCATTCCAATAGCATCAGTCGAACAGGAGTTATTGATCGGCCAAAAAATGTAACAAAGGGCAATAACTCCAAAAGTATTGAAGCCAGAATTATGGCCCTTGTTCATGACACTTTCTCTCATCATGCTCTTTCCATGTATGAAGTTTCAATACGATGGCAAGAGCCATGTAGGAGTTATCGTCCGGACAAGAAAGCATTAAACAAATGTACAAGGGGCAATAACTCTAAATTTATTGAAGCTCGAGTTAAGGATCTTATGCATGACACTTTCTCTTATCATGATCGTTCCATGTATGAAGTTTCACTCCAATGGCATGTGTCACATAGGAGTAATCATCCAGACAAAAAATTGTGATTTTTTTACAAAGGGCAATAACTCCAATATTAGTGAAGCCAGAGTTATGGACCTTGTGCATGACACCTCCTCTCGTTATGATCTTTCCATATATGAAGTTTCAATCCAATGGCATGAGCCATATAGAAGTTATCGTCTGGACAAAAAAGTGTGATTTTTTTTACAAAGGGCAATAACTCCTATATTAGTGAAGCCAGAGTGATGTACCTTCTGCATGACACTTCCTCTCATTATGCTCTTTCCATATATGAAGTTTCAATCAACTAGCATCAGGCATATTGAAGTTATTGTCCGGACAAAAAATTGTGATATTTTTTACAAAGGGCAATAACTCCAATATTAGTGAAGTCAGAGTTATGGACCTTGTGCATGACACTTCCTCTCGTCATGATCTTTCCATGTATGAAGTTTCAATCCAATGGCATCAGCCATATAGAAGTTATCGTCCGGACAAAAAAGTGTGATTTTTTTTTACAAGGGGCAATAACTCCTATATTAGTGAAGCCAGAGTTATGGACCTTGTGCATGACACTTCCTCTCATTATGCTCTTTCCATATATGAAGTTTCAATCAACTGGCATCAGGCATACTGAAGTTATCGTCCGGACAAAAAGTGTGACGGACAGACAGACAGACGGACAGACAGACAGACAGACAACTCTCACGAAAACAATATGTCTCCCCCATATAAATATGGGGGGAGACATAATGAACACTCATGTAAGATCCTCTATTTATGATATATATACAGATATGATTCTACAGCTTCTGCCATGTTCCCCTCTCCATGTGTTATTATAATAATTAATCTAATTAATATTCATTATACAGAGCAACAGATAAAGGTGCGTACTCAAATACTATATTCATCCTTTCTCCACAAAACCCTATTAAAATCGTCTCGAAGAGACAATTCTAAAGTGTGATCACAACAATGGGTTTGTTGGAGAAATAAAAATGTTCTTGAAAATCTTTTAACCCTTTTGGCGCCAAAATTCTAATTGTTGTCTGTGATCCAAGTTCGTTAAATCATTCAGTAAAATAAGGAAATGATATAAATTAATGCAAATTTCAAAGGAATAAAGCACATATATAGAAATAGAGATTGAGACAAATAGTGAAGTCCCTGATCAGACGCCGCATTGAAAAGGCGTCGTCTGATCTGGGACTGCACGATTTGTCATGGTGCATTTATACGACTGCGGCGGTGACAGGGTTAATGTATGCATCTTATCTGAAACTCTTACACTGTCATTATTTCTTACATGAATGTTCATGGAGTAAAGGCTTTAACACTTTACCTGATGGACATAAGTTACCTGTTCATAATGCCTTATTAAACTTCAGCTAGTTAACCCTTTCCCTGTTCTATGTTTATTCCAAGTTTCAATACCTACTGAATATTCATAGACAAAATAGTTACAATGAAATATGAAAGGTGGAAAATTGTAGCAATTTTAGAAAGTAAATAAACAAATCTTAAAAACAGATCTTTCAAATTCCACTAGCAAACAGAGCAGACCCTAATCAGACAGCTCCTATAGGAGGTGTCTGATCTGGGTATACTCTGTTTGCAAATGCGTGAAAACATGTTTATATAAAGGAAAGGGTTAATATTCATATAGTCATTATTTTTTACGTGGATATTCGTCAGAGATTTATTATAATGCACAAGTTTACTAGTGCACTCCAAACACAAAAGAGATATCACTGTATCCTACCATTTTGCCCGACTTAGCCACTGGGCCAGTTCCTGGCCTTATTTCCTCCATCACTGTGCCACCAGCTAATACCTGCTTCTTCGGTGTTTTATTCGGAGTTTGGGTCTGTGACGGGGTCTGTGACTTCTGCTCCGGCTTTGACTGTAACAGAGACAAATAATCCTTATTCCAACCCTTCCTAGATACAGACACATTTTATGCATCTGAAATCAGAGCAGACTGATCAGAAAGCTCCTACAGGAGCTGTCTGATAAGGGTCTGCTCTGTTTGCACAAAACATTATATCTTCAGTTTCTTCATAATTTTAAATTTCTTCATATGGAAATATTCCATTAACCCTTTCCTCCATAATTACGCCTTTCTACGCTTCTGTAAAAATCAACTATTGAAACCATTATGATAAATAGAGCATTTGCTCCTATTTATCATAATTGTTTCAAACTACAAAATTCTAAAGTTTTCCTTTTCTCTAGTTAATGCTCCTTTTCGGTACATTTATTCAAAGAGGCTGGATCTAAAAATAGCCTATAAAGGAATGGGTTAATATTAAAATTAATCTAATATTCAGAATATCATTATTTCTTCCATAAATATTCATGGAGTAAAGGGTTAACAGGATGCTAGCTATGCATTACTTTCATTCAGCATTTACCTTTTACTAAATGAATATTCATGTAAAAAATAATGACATCATGAATATCAATTAAGACTAATTGTCAAAGTAGTACATGTGCACAGGATGTTTTTGTCATGACAGAAACTGCAGAATCGTATCTATATTATATCATAAGCAAACAGAGCAGACCCTGGTCAGACAGCTCCTGCAGGAGCGGTCTGATCTGGGTGTATTTTCTTTGCAGAGGCATAGAAAGGCGTATTTATAGAGTAAAGGGTTAACACATCAGGTATCACTGCAAGTCCATTAAACCCATTCCCTCATATTGACGCTTTTTGACACCTCTGTAAAAATCACTTTTTGAAACCATCGTGATAAATAGAGCATTTGCTCCATAGGAGCAAATGCTCTATTTATCACAATGGTTTCAGAACTACACAATTCTAAAACTTTTCTTTTCTCTAGTAAGTGCTCCTTTTCGGTAGATTTATTCAAAGAGGTTATGCCTAAAAATAGCCTATGAGGGAAAGGGTTAAATGTTTGTTTATCCATTTCCTTTGTGATCAGAGTAGACAAAGATCAGAGAGCTCTCATAGGAGCTGCCTGATCAGGGTCTGCTCTGTTTGCTTAATGAAGTAATCTGATTCTACAGTTTCTAACATGGTCAAACATTTCCTTGATCACAATGCCATTATAAGAATTCAGCTATTTAACCCATTCCCGCATAGGCTATTTTTAGATCCAACCTCTTTCATTAAATCTACCAAAAAGGAGCATTTACTAGAGAAAAGGAAATTTTCAGAATTGTGCAGTTTTGAAACCATTGTGATAAATAGAGCATTTGCTCCTGTGGAGCAAAAGCTCTATTTATCACAATGGTTTCACAAAGTGACTTTTACAGAAGCGTCAAAAGGCGTCAATATGCGGGTATGGGTTTAATATCCATATTCATAGTGAGAACCCATTGATATCAAAGGCTTATACCTGCACATATTTTGCTGTGTCCCCTCAACATGAAGAATGGACGGGTTCCAAAGGAAGACCTGTACAGGTTTTTCTTAACCCTTTCCTTCATATAAACGCTTTTTCACATCCTTGCTAACAGAATGCACCCAGATCAGACGGTTCCTATACTATAGGAGCCATCTGATCAGGGTCTGTTCTGTTTGCTTTTATGGTATAATAAAGATCTGATTCTACAGCTTATGCCTGGGTCAAAAGTATTTATATGCCATCATAAAAATTAATCTAATAAATTTTCATGATGTCATTATTTCTTCTATGAATATTCAACATGGAAAGGGTTAACCCTTTTCCTCATATAAATGTGTTTTCATGCATTTGCAAACAGAGCAGACCCAGATCAGACAGCTCCTATAGGAGCTGTCTGATCAGGGTCTGCTCTGTTTGCTAATGGAATTTGAAAGATCTGTTTCTTTACCTTCCAAAATTGCTACAGTATTCCATATTTCATTATAACTAGTTTGTCCATGAATATTCAGTAGGTATTGAAATTTGAAATAAACATAGAACAGGAAACAGATTAACAAAACAGGTAATTAGCAATCAGTGACTTAACATACCTGCTGGGGAGTGGACTCTGCTTCATTACCCTTGTTCTTCTTCTTTTTCTTTTTTTTCTTCTTTGATTCACCCGCATCTCCGTCTGGCCCTGCTTGGTTGGCTGGAGTTGACGGAGCACTCTTCACTTGTTGTGCCTGTTGTTGTAAAAAGAAGCATAGATAAAATGCATTAATCTTTTTTTTCTTTGATTTCTGCAACAAGTCCTGTGCTGTGATCACTCTTTACAATAGTTTCTCCAAGATGTTTATAAAGTGTGGCAACAACACAGAGCTTGGTTGAGAAAAATCTGAAATACAAGTTTTGTGTTTCAAACATGCGTAACACATGAGAATCGCGTCTCGCACATCTAATATTCGCAATTATTTTTTATGGCAAGTATCAATTTAATAACTTATTTAAACTGAAGGATCAGTTTGCGATACCAACTACCCATGTTTTATGCCAAAATGACAAAAAAAATACAAGGGGAGATAATTATGCAAGGCCTCACACTAAACACATGAAAATTGTGTTAACTGTTAGTGGGTACTATGTTTAGCAAATATCAATTCAATAACTTTCAAATTGATGGAGGTGTTTGACACCAACTACCCACATTTCATACCAAAATGACAAAAAATACTGCAATGCCAGGAACTAAAAACTTGAAAATTGCAGTTTCACATATACTATTTATATTGATTATGTCTGGCAAGTATCAATTCAATTGCTTTCAAATTGAAGGAGAAGTTTGAGACACCAACTACCAATGTTTAAATGTGGACGGACTGATGGATGGACCGACCGGCCACTGGAGTGATTCAAGTATACCCCCATCAAACTTTATGGGAGTATAAAAATTCAGTATAGTAATATTCATACATTCATCATTTCTTTCCTTAATTGTCATTAATAGGCAAATAGTATATACATATATACTAACATTCTTGTTCTCCTTCTTGCCACTCTTTTGTTGATCCTGTTTTTGCTGTTTGTTTTGTTTTGGAGTTTTATCTGCTTTTGGCGTCTGCTTCTCTTTCTTTTTGGGTACCACTGAAAATAGCATAAAAATAATTACTCTGACCTGGTTGAGTGTGTACAGAAGGTACTGAATAGTAAGTAATTGCCATCTGAAATTGTCTGCTGTAATTCTGATTATATTTTCTTTCATATCATTTAACCCTTTTCCTGTTCTGTATTAAAAAAAGTGAAGTACCTAGTTAGAGTCTAATTTCAGTCCAAAAGAGCGCTCAGCCGACAGTACATATACCTTAAGGCCAATTTCAATACCTGCTGAATATTCACTTTCAAAATAATTATAAAGAAATAAGGAAGGTGGACCATTGTAGCAATTTTATAAAGCAAACTAGAAAATTGTGTCTGTAAGACACAGCAATGCCCCTGTGGTGGTGCTTGCCTAGCTGCATGTAAAGTTCATGTCATTTGACCTTGACCTTGGGCTTGCGGGAAGCATGGGCTGGGTGCGCAATGAAATTATGGATGTGGTTAATGTGTATATGCAATTCCATGCCAATAGCTACAGTAGTTAATGAGATATAAGACAATGAAAAAACTATAACAAAAACTATGACAACCAAGTGCACGTAAAAGCTCCTATAGGAGCTGTCTGATCTGGGTCTACTCTAGTTTGCAAATGCGTGAAAACACTTTTATACGAGGGAAAGGGTTAAAAAATGTTGTCAGATTTTCAAAGAGTTCATATCCTGGATAAATACAGAATTGTGCAACTAGCACACTGCATTAATCCTTTCCCTGTTAAATACTGAGGCAAGAAATGACGACACCATTAATATTTATAAGCTAAATTTTTGTCATGTAAACTTTTCAAGGAAATCTTTTGCTTTGACAAAAACTATAGAATCAGATCTACATCATGTCATAAGCAAACAGAACAGACCCTGATCAGACGGCACCTATAGGAGCCGTCTGATCTGGGTTTACCCTGATTGCAAATGTGTGAAAAGGTGTTTATATGAGGGAAAGGGTTAACTGTAATTAAGTGTTAAACTTCTTGGCTATTTAACTGGTCTGGAATGGTACACTATCCATAGGAAAATGCTACAAAATTTATATCATTGTATTAGAACTTTTCAATCCACTATTATCAAACAATTAATGAACAAGAAATCAATTACACCAACCATTCATTTGAAAATTAACCAATCAACGCTAGTTCCATTTTAGATGAAATCCCTAGAGCCATGTGTTTCTAACCTTTTATTTCACAGAAATGCAAAAATAAATTTCTCCTGTACTCACCTTCTTCTACATCACTCTCTTCATCATCTTCATCATCATCTACATAATCTTCAAACTGAAATTATTTACCGAAAACGAGCATTAACTAGAGAAAAGGAAAATTTACTAGAGAAAAGGGATTTTTTTTTAGAATTTTGTAATTTAAGACCATTGTGATAAATAGAGCATTTGCTCCTACAGGAGCATTTGCTCCTATTTATCACAATGGTTTCAACAGGTTTCTTTTACACAGGCGTAGAAAGGCGTATTTATGGAGGAAAGAGTAAAAGGTAACATGTTTGGGTTTCGCTAAGAAATAAGAAATTTGTACAGATCGGTACCCCTCTAATCTACACCCATAGAGGCTGTTAAATTCAATTTGAAGGACTTAAATTTAAATGATAGAAGATTTTGAATGAAGAACAGTGCACGCCTTAGCCCTTTCCTCCATAAATACGCCTTTCTATGCCTCTGTAAAAGTCACTTTATGAAACCATTGTGATAAATAGAGCATTTGCTCTGTAGGAGCAAATGCTCTATTTATCACAACGGTTTCAAAACTACACGATTCTGAAATTTTCCTTTTCTCCAGTAAATGCTCCTTTTCGGTAGATTTATTCAAGAGGTTGGATCAAAAAATAGCCTATGGAGGAAAGGGTTAATCAGACTGTGAGACAACTCATCTAGGTGCCCTCTGACTACACTGTTTGCAAATGCCAGTACACTTGGTTCCCTACAGTCAGAGGGTTAAGTACGTCAGCAACAAAAGCAAATGTCCATGCCTGTCTCAAAAAAAAAAGCTTTACACTATCAAAGATTTTTAAGGGGAATTATTCAGAGCAATAGATTATGCAAATTATTACGATACCAAAATTGTCATTTCTCCACCAAATCTGATGTTGGGATCACTCTTTAAAATCATCTCGAAGGGTTTGGTGGAGAAATAAAGGAGCTTTTCTTGAAAATGCATATCTTATCAGGGTCTCTGATAATTATATCAATATGTATGATAATTTGGGCCCATGTACTGGTGAAATGTATGTTATGTTTGCTGTTGTCACATTCTTCATGTTTTATTCTCTTGCAAAAACCGACAAGAAAAGTGTAATCAGTATTTCTAAGTTTTGGGGTGGTTTTATTTGCTAAAACTCCAAATTCAGCGATCTTTAGCTAATGGAGAGGTAGATCTGGCAATTTCTTATTGGCAGATTATGATAAAGAGGGAGAAATTTTCACAAAAATCATTTTGTCATGACCTTCGTCAACATCATTTGATTACTTGAAGTCAATTAAAACTTAAATTTTGCATGTAGTGTCTGAGGGCTGTTCCATTTAAATGTGCAGGAAGGCACTTTCAAATTCGACCACCCACCCATAGAAGTTTTTTACTAATGCAAAAACCAAATAGTACCATTTTTGCAGTGAAACCCACCCATGCATAGCTGTTTTTTAAAGTGCCTCCCTGCCCCCGATACACATTTAAATGGAACAGCCCTGATTAATTAACCCTTTGAGTGTGCTGCTGTTTGCAAACAGTGTAGACCCCAGATAAGAGGGCTCTGTACTGTTTGCCATTCAATGTCCTCTTGAAAATTATACCCTTTCATACTGAATGGACTCTCATTAACCCTTACTACACTGAATGTTCAAATGGACTAATCCAAAATTCAAACAGGTCAAGCTTACGGTGAATATTCAGGGTTTTTTTTCAAAGAAAAGCGTAACATGACAAACAGTGCAGACCCTGATGAGAGGGCTCCTCTAGGAGCCCTCTCATCTGGGTCTGCACTGTTTGCAAAGGACATTAATGACTCGTGTACCGCACAGTAAGGGTTAAGAAATGCTAGACATTCTACTTTTGATAATTTAACGTTCAAACGGTTCATGGCAAGCATTACCTCCAACATCTCATCATCCATGTCACTGTCCATTTCTTCATCACTGTCTTCATCAGAGTCCTCCTCCTCAGCCTATATTAACAACACATACACAGCTATGGTTAAGATGTACAAGTAAAACCTCTCCTAAACAGGATGTTAAAATTAGTACCAATGCTAGTCTTTCAGACAGCTGGCAGCTTAACCCATTACCTCATATGCTATTTTTAGATACAACCTCTTTGAATTAATCTACCGAAAAGGAGCATTAACTAGAGAAAAGGAAAATTTTAGAATTTTGTAGTTTGAAACCATTGTGGTAAATAGAGCATTTGTTCCTATAGGAGCAAATGCTCTATTTGTCACAATGGTTTCACAAAGCGACTTTTACAGAGTCGTCAAGTGTCGTCAATATGAGGGAATGGGTTAATGCAGATTGAAAGTCATGCAGTAAGGTCCCAGAGGAGCTTTCTGCATGACTTTCAACCTGCAGTAAGCAGTCACCTGTCTACAAAGTAAAAATGACCTCAATTGTTCTTTATTAAAATTCTGGTTAAGAAGGGTTTTACTGTATACATCAAAATTGCTAAAAAATCATGTTTATCCTAAATATTCTAACACCCTATCTTCCTTTCCAATGGTGCATAAAGTGGTATAAGTCTATTCAGCACCCGTATGACAACTTTAAATGAAACTGATGGAGAGGTAAATAGTGTAGATGTTGATCCAACTGAATTTGATCTAGGTCTACACTGTTTGAATAAGTTTATCTAGCTAAATATAAAGGATAATTTAAGTTATTGTCGTAATACCTCCATGCAAGACATTTGTAAAATTTATTGTACAGTAACCAGTTTTATATTTTCCCTAGATCCATAAGTGCACTCCTTATCTTAGTCTCTGCTGCAAGCTATGCGTACAAAAAGTTTGATCACAAACTGTTTCTTTCCAATCTCAAGTCTTTGTTCAGACACCAAAATGTTGACGCCCGCCCAAACAATTTACCCTAATTCTAAGCAGAGGTCCAGATATGAGATAAGATGCGTAAATTAAAACATTTTCAAGAATAACTTCTTGATTTCCCCCAACCAAACCCTATGTTGTGACCATTCTTTAGAATCGTCTCTTCGTGACAATTCTAAAGAGTGGTCACAACATGGGGTTTGGTGGAGAAATGACGATTTTAGTATTTGAGTACACGCTTTTATCTGTAGCTCCATCTAAGTACCAGAATTATTCTTAAAACAAGATGTGTTCGTGAAACACTATGCCCCGATATGACCTTTGACCCTGAAGGATGACCTTGACATTGACATGTCACCTCTCAAAATGTGCAGCTTCATGAGATACACATGCATGCCAAATATCAAGTCTCTATCTGTACTGGTTCAAAAGTTATTGCCAATGTTAACGTCGGTGATTTGACCTACATATTTGACCTCTGACCTCAAAGGATGACCTTGACATGTCACTCCTAAAAATGCACTGTTTTATGAGATACATATGCATGCCAAATATCAAGTCTCTATCTGTGCTGGCTCAAAAGTTATGACCAATGTTAAATTTGTGAAAAACAAACAACAGGGCAAAAACAATATGCCCCCCAGATCTGATATGGGGAGCATAAAAATCTTATTAAGAATAATAAATACCTCATCTGATATCCATTTCAATTTTTTGGTGGGCTGCGAAGCACTTTCTTTTTTACGTTTTGCCCCTTTGCTTGGAACAAGGTCAGGCACTGAAAAGTAATACAATTCAAACTTCATAGTTTTATCCATCATCCCATCAACATTTTTCTCTGTAAAATTGTTGTCAGCTGTAACTTAATTTATTCCCTCATATTGATGCCTTTTGATGCCTCTGTAAACGTCACTTTCTGAAACCATTGTGATAAATGGAGCATTTGCTCCAAAGGAGCAAATGCTCTATTTATCACAATGGTTTCAACACTACACATTTCTAAAAAATTCCTACCTCTAGATAGTTAATGCTTCTTTTCGGCAGATATATTCAAAGAGGTAGGATCTAAAAGTAGTGTATGAGGGAATGGGTTAAGTAAGATGGAGTGCAAATCATTTTGGATCCTGGTGAGATACAGATGTACTTCGAATCTAATCTGGATCTGAATCATTTGCAAAGGATCTCACACATTTTCACAAATACTTCACTTAACCCTTTCCCTCATATAAACGTGTTTTCACACATTTGCAAACAGAGAAGACCCAGATCAGACGGCTCCTACGGGAGCTGTCTGATCAGGGTCTGCTCTGTTTGCTTATGGAATTTGATAGATCTGTTTCTTTAGTTCCTAAAATGGCTACAATGTTACACCTTCCATATTTCATTATGACTATTTTCTCTATGAATATTCAGTAGGTACTGACATTTTGAATAAACATAGAACAGGGAAAGGGTTAAAACCTGCTTACAGAGTATTATTAAAATATGATACGCTGTGTACTCCCTCATTGCCATAGCGGGTCGAATAGTGTTTGACTGGAGGGGTTGCATAGTGCGCGTATATAACAGTTGTGTATTTGTATTGCTTAGTTTATATGCATGAACTTCAAATTGATCTGTTCTGTTACCCAATTTTCCGGCAATATTTTATGTGCAGTGTTGTATGTTAAACGAATGTACCCAAGTCTGTTGAGTCTGGGTCAAAATTATGGGACGTACTGGCACTGCGCACAGAATGTTGCATTCAAGTTTTTTGGGTTTTTTTTTATAATCTGAGTGCGTTGACACACTATAATAGAACATAATAATACACAGACAGATAAACTTACGGAAAAGATTAGCTTATTTACCAATGTCCTAAATAAATTCTATTTTATTATTATTCTTATCTATATGTAAGTATTAAATTTATTCTATTTTAAATCTTCTGTAATTTACGCATTATTGTACAGTAAATATATCTTTGTGAAGCGCTTTTGAACGCACATATCCTGTATGAAAAGAGCGCTATATAAATGTGGTATAATAATAAATAAATAATAATATTAGATAAAGTGCATATTCAAATATGAAAATCAGCATTTCATCAAAGCCTATGTCATGACAAAAGGTTTCGTGGAGAAATTAAAGAGCTATAACAAAATCCCCTGGCAATTCCCTGACATAATTTCAAATTTCTCTGACACTTTACATGGTGAAATTTGGTCAAATTTTATGTAATATATCTAAAGAAGGCTTAACTCTTTCAACCCTGAATTAACAAAGTGGAATAGCTCATCTGTGCTTAACTATACAGTCTATTCAGTATGAAAGGTGTAAACTTGCTAAAGGATTTTGCATGACAAACAATGTGTGATGATGAATGTTACTCAATGAATATTCATGTAAGAAATAATGAATATTAATTAGTTAAATATGTAACAATAGCACATGGACACAAACATTTTGGCCGTGGCTGAAACTAAAATCACATCTATATTATGTAATAAGCAACCAGGCTATTTTTAGATCCAACCTCTTTAAATAAATTTACCAAAATGGGGCATTGACTAGCAAAATGAAAAATTTAGATTTGTGTAGTATTGACCATTGTGATAAATATTTAGCATTTGCTCCTATGGACCAAATGATCTACTTATAACTATGGTTTCATAAAGTGACTTTTACAGGCGTAGAAAGGCGTATTCATGGAGGAAAGGGTTAACCCTTCTCTTTATGAATATTTTTGTGAGAAATAATGAACATATGAATAATAATTAACTTGATTTTATAATTACATCATGAACAAGAGAATGTCTGATCATGGTAGAATCACATAATCTATATTATTTTATTAGCAAACAGAGCAGACCCTAATCAGATGGCTCCAACAGTAGTCATCTGATCTAGGTCTACTGTTTGCAAAGGAGTCAAAAGGTGTCTGTGGAAAAGGTTTAATCAACAACAAGTGCCCTTTTTTTACAATTACTAGAACAATAGTGTGACCTGTTGAACAAAAAGCAGAAAATAGGGAGAAAATTTAGAAACAAATCAGATATTTAGATACTAATAGGCTAGTAACATAGTACAGGGCAATATCAAAGTCTGCATTGGCATTATGTAAAGTCCGGTCCCCATTCTTCAAGCAAAGATTATTTCTGGACATATCAATCCCTTACTCCATAGACACCAGGCAGAAT
Organism: Azorinus chamasolen; assembly: GCA_963576725.1. Taxonomy (NCBI): domain Eukaryota; kingdom Metazoa; phylum Mollusca; class Bivalvia; order Cardiida; family Solecurtidae; genus Azorinus; species Azorinus chamasolen. Next base: position 6,567,024 of record OY755239.1, on the reverse strand, counting down.
TAACCCAGATCAGACATCTGTCCAGAGTCTGCTCTGTTTAATTACAGGATATCTTAGATCTGACTCTATACTTTTTGGCATAGACATGAATTCATTTGTTTTACATAACAATATAAAACAAATAGTCAATAAATGTTCATCATGGGTGGAGTCTGTCATACGTTCGTCGAACGCTCACTATATTTACCAAACCGCATTTCAGAGGGATTTCGTTCGGATGTTGTTACCTAAGGATTCCTAGTAATCATCCACTGCAGAGATGTAGTGCATCGTCAGCGGACCTGAAACCCGGTTCAGATTTTTGCAAATGAAAAACGGAATACATTTTTGATAAACGTACTACAATTTCAGCGTTATATAATCATCAATTTGAGGTTCGATTCCGTATAAAACGCATGCAAAAAACAAGGTTTGGTCGGCGAAAAAAACCCATTTCACCGATGATAAACGCATACGCAGTCTTATGACGTCACGGGTCCATTCATAAATCTGGACTATCGGGCTTTGCGAGTGATAATTCCGGTATACATGCGGTCATTGTCGACGAACAATAAATCAATTGCAATACGAATCGACAAATTACTGGCTTCATTTTTACCAGAGACTCTTTTAAAATTTCACTGAATTTACAGTTTTACTAACAATTTTTCCGGTTACGAAATGGCAAGGTGACGAGTTGACCACAGATACCCTCTCTTATATGAAGTACGAAACTAGGCCACCCTACATGTTGAATTTGTTATGATTGGAAACGCTATTTGAGTAAATGGTGGATATCAAGAGAGCATTGAAAATAAACTGGATTAAGGTAAGTTGATAAGTTATGATTTCAGAGCGTTTTATAACAGTGTGGTCCTGGAGACCGAAACTCCACCAATCATGAAACTTGGGTGGGGTAATTTTTTAAGGTTTTAATATACCTTAAGCTATGCGCAACGTTGTACATAAACTACATTTAATTTCGTACGTGACATTTATGCAATTTATGCATAGTGATACTAAGCAGGATTCAATAAGGATATTGAGTTATATCCAGTCCATGCATGCATTCTTAAATAGTATTCTTAAAAGCTACTTTCGGTTTTGATATCTAATCATCTCATTGATGATACAAGATCCAGATCAAGCGCAAATTACTTAGTGTGATCAATAGCATATAAATGAAATTTGCAAATGAAACATAAAGAGAAGGGACAGAAATTATCTTCAGAATTGTTGATAGATAGAAAAAATATTGTTTTCTTTTCTCCTGTGAATTGATTCCGTAGAGAAAACATGTACAATTTTATTGTTTTTGAAAATGGTTTTGTAGGACAGAAATTATCTTCAGAATTGTTGATAGAATAAGATAGAAAAATATTTTTTTCTTTTCTCCTGTGAATTGATTCCTTGGAGAAAACATGTACAATTTTATTGTTTTTGAAAATGCTTTTGTACACCAGGCCAAAAGAAAACAAAGCACGATCAGTCATATTCTAAAAGGTTTGGACAACACATCTGCCACTCTTCTAATAGTAATTTAAAAGATGACTGTAGAACAAGGGGTAACAATATGAAACTCTGTAAGCCAAGGGCTAGAACTGAACAGAGAAAGGGTACTTTTAGCCATAGATAGGATAACGTAGCTCTATTCCTAAATAGAGCTAGTCATTATCAGTCTTACAGCTACGATATCGCATCTATTTTAGCCATAGAGTAATAGACCTCTGGAACTCTCTCCCTAACAGTGTAGTTCAGGTACCCACACTAAATGCATTTAAAACAAAGCTGAATGGGCACTGGGGGTCACTAATAAAGCTAACAAGTTTGATGCCAAGTGCTGTTACCCATATAATTGATACCCATATAATTGAAGTACGTGTCGACATTGACAAAAGACAGTAAAGCAGTATAGAACTGTATAGAACTGTGACTAGTATGTGTATATATGAAATGAAAGTGAAAATCAACGTTCACTCCTAGTGAACTGACAGTGTAGTTGTTTTTTTTAACACAAAATGAACTATATAACGGTATTCATGCAAGTGAAGTGACCCATAAAGAACAATAGTGGAACCGATGTATAAAAATTCAACTGAAGAGAACAAATACAAATGGGCCGAAGAAGCTGCAAAGCTTATGCAACACTGATGCATCTGCTCTCGAATCTACATGAACGACATGAACTACATGAATCTGATCTGGATCTACTCTGTTTACAAAGGGATAAGAATCTATGGAGTAAAGTGTTAAAGTTAACAATTTCGGTACTGATTTGGTATCATTATGTCTATACCCCCATATTTATCAGTTCTCCTATGATTCCAAGCTATGTGTATGAGAACAATTGGGAATCAAACTCGGAGCTCATACAGTCACAGCCCACGTTGGGTGCCAAATGTAACAGGGTGTTCCTATAAAGAAACATACCCGCTCAGACCCTGGATCGAACCCAGGTCGCCAGGTTCGCAGTCATACACTCCAGCATGTGGCCATAAAAGCGCACTTGTACGCGGAAGGCCGTACAAGTGATGATAAACCGACACACTGTGACACATCTAAATTGGTTCCTAATTTACTGAGATACATGTGCATACGTTTTGTCTAGTTTACCATCTGAGTACTTAATTCTGTAAATTTCAGGATCTAGATCAAGCAGTCCTCAGTGAAGCCTGTGTACCAAATATCTTCCCAGGGAACAGCACCAAGAAAATCTCAAATGGCAAGTATTTATATGTTAGGAGGAGAAATACAAAAAAGTTTGTGTTACCCTTTACCTCATGAATATTTATGTAAAAAGTTATGATATCATGAATATTAATTTTATTTGATTATGGGTAATTTTTAAAATGGCATATCAACAAATGATTTCTTTGCTACAGAAATGGTTTTATCATGCTAGATATCAAATTTCTAAAAGAATCTGTATCCATGATGATGTAGAATGGGTTACTATCATCACAAAGTAAATCTGTATTTACTTCATGCTATCATATATGGCTACCGAAAGAAAAATATTTAAACATTTTTTCTCTCCAAAACCGGTGAACCAATTTGAATGACATTTGGTAGGAATAGTCGCCAAATAACCCTATAAATATCAAAATTGTAAAAAATCAAATTGATATTTTAAAAACCAGTTAATCTCTTTCCCTGTTCTATATTTAGTCCAAATTTCATTTCCTGCTGAATATTCATGGACAAAATACTTGTGTAGTTATAATTAAATATGGAAGGTGCAACACTGTAGCTACATGTTTTTCAGAAAGTAAAGAAATAGAGATCTATCAATTTCCATTTGCAAACAGACCAGACCCTGATCAGACAGCTCCTATAGGAGCCATCTGATCTGGGTCTACTCTGTTTGCAAATGTGTGAAAACACGTTTATAAACTGATTGAGAGAAAGGGTTAATGTTGATTCTCAGACCACTACCTCCCGTAGTATAATATTAGCAGGTTCCTACATGTAGGTAAACTGGAATCTTATCCTTAAAAACTCAAAATGTTAAACCAATGTGACTGATCCTAATAGGTATAACATTTCAGAGATCTTCTAGGAAAATTCTTTTGTTTGTTATTTTGTAAACAGCTAGTGTAGACAACAGACATGACAGAGCTCTCCGAAATGAGGAATTGCTACATTGGTGCCAGAACTTACAAACTAGAAGTGAAATACACTTATACTTCATTTTCAAGTGTTTTATGCACGTTGTTTAAAAGGCTTTTATATTTTTAGCTCACCAAACCACAAAGTGCTCGGAGTGAGCTTTTGTGTTCGCCTGATGTCTGTCTGCGTGCATCGTGTGTGGTCAGTTGTCAATAATTTAAACCTTAAATCTTCTCCTCTGAATCTACAAGGTTCTCAGCTTTTATCTTTGGCACATAGCATTATGTTAAAGCCACTGTTGTTTTTTTCCAGTTGTAATGCCTGAGACTCTATCACAACCCAACAAAAGAAAGGAGTCCGATTCAAGTGATCAACCTAGTTTACCCAAAGTGCAGCGGACACTACAAATTATAGATGTAGTTTGCCAAACAACTGATCATGATTATGTAAAATCCAGCAGTCCAGTACTTTCTGTGATTGACCGCACAGAACTTGAATGGTTCCATGAGCATCTAAGTTGGACCCATGGAAAAAATCCAATTATAAATACTATGACACTGGCCGTTAGTTATGCATCCAAATCGTGGGGAGGCAGATCTTTTGTCAAGCACAAAACTTTACAGGGTGAATTTTTCATGTATGGACAGGTCAGACTGTAATAGCTGTATGTGGATTCAATATAACAAGTGACCTTAAAAAGAAAGATGTGAACATTTCCAAAGCCAGTGTACACATTGATAGAATAAGTCAATGAATAGACTTCCACCTGGAGCAAATCATGAATTTAAATATGCAGGATTTGATGAAGCAAATTTTCACAGTGTGTTCATGTCTCACATACTTTAGCCCTTTCCTTCATATGCATGTTTTCTCGCATTTGCAAACAGAATAGACCGAGATCAGACGTATAGGAGCCGTCTGATCAGGGTCTACTCTGTTTGCTAATGAAATTTGACAGATCTGTTTCTTCAGTTTCTAAATGGCTGTGATGTTCAACCTTCCATATTTCATTACAACTGTATTGGCCATGAATATTCAATAGGTATTGAAATTTGGAATAAATATAGAACAGGGAAAGGGTTAAGCTGTCAATTAGTTGTTGTTGACTTGACTGTTTTATGTTGTACAGTGTACCAGAGGAGCAGATAAGAACTATAGTTTGAGTAATTCTCACTTTCAAAAGTAATTTAGCATCAAACAAAACAAATTGGGTACATGCACCTGGTCTAAGGTAATTGGACGTTTTAGATCAAATGAACTATTCCTAATTGTCATTTAATACATTTACCTCAAATGAATATAGTATCTACATAAATAATTTCCTATTGGTTTTTGTGTCATCTGCTGAGAAGCAGTTTGCCAGATAGGGATGATTTTTCCATCGTCTGTCTGTCAGTCTGTCTACCCGTCACAAATTGCAAGGTTCAGAGTTTAGGTCAGCCTCATTGGCAGATGACACATGTGTTCTGTGAACACCTCTTGTTACCCAAAACACTACTTATATTTTTTTCCTCTGGTATACTAGAATTGATTTGACTGAAAGTGTTTGGATACTGTATATTATACAATGTATGAATAAATATTATTTATGAATGATAGATAAGTTTAACCCTTTTCTCCATGAATATTCATGTAAGAAATAATGACATCACTATTATTTATTATGCCGCCACAATGTGGTGGCATATAGGGTTTGCTCTTGTCTGTCCGTTGTTCCGTATGCACATCTTGAAGAATTTGTCGGGGCTCTTTCTTGGAAAGTATTTGTCAAATCCACACTAAACTTTACACACATGTTTGTGACCATTATGTCTTGGTCAAGTTCTATAGCCATGTAAATTGCTTCAGTGGTTTATGAGTTGCAACCCTTTATTTGCAAGAATGACTTTAAAAATATCTTGTCCAGACTCTTTCTTGAAAGTATTTGTCCAATTCTCATCAAACTTTACACACATGTCTGTTGCCATTATGTCTTGGTCATGGTTGATAACCATGTAAATCGCTTCAGTCATTTAGGAGTTGCGACCCTTTATTTGCAAAAATGATTTTAAAAATATTTTGTCCGGACTCTTTCTTGGAAAGTATTTGTCCCGTCTACACCAAACTTTACATGTTTATGGCCATTATATCTTGGTCAGATTTTATAGCAGTGTAAATCGCTGTAGTCATTTAGGAATTACGGCCCTTTTTTTCTTCAAAAGATGACTTTGAAAATATCTTGTCCGGACTTTTTCTTGGAAAGTATTTGTCCAATCCTCACCAAAATTCACACATGTTTGTGGCCATTATATCTTGGTCAAGTTCGATAGCCATGTAAATCGCTTCAGTCATTGCATACTTTACATGTTTATAAGCATATATAATCAATTTTATTATTATTATGGCACTTACTCTCTGTGACAAAAAAATCTGAAGTTGGGGCATGAGTGTCCAATGGACACATTTCTTCTTCGATATGAAATTTACATTAACACAAGAACTTTACGATTGTAGAATGACTAGAATCAGGTCTATAATTATCATTTTACAAGTAAAGCGAGCATACCCAGACCAGACGGTTCCTATAGAAGCTGTCTTATCTGGGTCTATGGTTTGAAAATGTGTTAAAAAAAGTATTATTGAATACCCTTACTATAAATAGTAACAAAATTGCCGTAGAAAACTGTCATTACGGAGTCATGTGACCGATCCATAATGGCCCGGCGGGCCGATTATCCATAATCGGCCCACGATCTTTTTCACATGCAATGCGTTGATGTTAGCAACATAGCTCTAGATCTAGACCTATTCAAACATGGCCGGAGAAAGGGGTTTGACGTCGTTGTAAAATCGTATTCTAGATCTGGAAATCTGTAAAGTTTATAGTATAGATCTACAATCGTAAAATTCTATTAAAATCAATTGCTTTGTTTGTATTGATCGGTACTACCTAACTGTGTTTATGTTATTCAAAAATGACAGTTGTAACGTCATAATTTCACGTCATCCATCGGAAGTTCTCAAACAAATTTTTATAAGTTAAAACAATATAAAGGTTAATCGTTAGTGTTAGTGGTTATTATGTCGGACTACATATTTTTCGGCGGGGATTCGAATCCCCATGAAGGCATATAACTATTCCTTCCTCACTATTTTAAAGTACAGATCTATATCTATTTCTGTGGTTTGTTGGGATCTAGATCTAGATTGTATTGAAATGATAGGTGGCATATAGATATAGATCTAGTAAAAATTGTAAGATATTCAATAAAAAGGTCAAATTATGGCCTGTGTGTGCCTTCTGGTCATAATGGCACACCTGGTGTCACAATAGCACCAGGTGTGCCATTATGACCAGAAGGCACACCTAGGCCATATTTTAACCTCTTATTAATGGAGTAAAGGGTTATCACAGATGACAGGAGCATGCAGTCTTTTAACATGTACATTTGTAACAGGTAAAATTTACACTTTCAATACTGAATTTCCATTTGGAATCTTTTATTATTTACTAAACATGATGAGTTTGTATTGGCAATTTTTTGGGTGTTTTTTTTTTATCAAAATAATTTATGACAAACACATCAGACCCTTATGAGAGGGATTCTAGAGCCATCTCATCTTGGTTTACACTGTTTGCAAATGACATTGAATCTCAGTTGTGGCATTGTTAGGGTTAGGTTCGGTGTCATCATATTACAGTTGTAATTGCATATTACAATTGTAACATTGTATTGCCAATCTATGAAGACAAATCAAATATAAAATATGAACTTGTTTACTCTTGGCACCTTAACTCTTTCTCTATTCTATACTTCTGTAAGAAGTAATGCCATCATGAATATTTATTAACTGAATTTTATGATGGTGTATGTAGACAGGATGTTTTTGCTCAGGCAGAAACTATAGAATCATATCTTTACATGTACTCTACCATAAGCAAACAGAACAGCCATTGATCAGACGACTATAGGTGTCATCTGATCAGGTCTACTCTGTTTGCAAATAGTTAATACAGAAAAGGCATGTTAAATTTCTCAAACTCTTTCTTGAGTCTGATCAATAAAAATGTGATACACATGTACTAGGTCTACACTGTTTCAATGCCATGTATCCCTTTTGTTCCTTACAAGGAACATATTATCAGGGCTCTTAACTTCAGGGATTATCTCTTCTCCAATTGCTTATTTCTCAACCAATTCCTACTGTGTGCCTTCTCATCAGACTATGTAATGAATAGTCACAATGTAGATCTAGTATTTGATAGAGAAATAGTAAAAAGGATTGTTAGAAAATATTGATATTCTTTCTCCCATCAAGAGATATTAATTATGTTGTTAATAAACTTCGTGTACATGTACATCTACTACTTTCTGACCCATTCAAAAAACGCTCACTTTCAGTACTTTCAGTACTTTGATTTACCCCATGGAGGGGTATATTCTTCAGAGGTAGGGAGGAAATATTTGAATTTTGGAAATGTGACCGAATTTCCGCCCAAAAATGCACTAAAACCAGCCCTGAGCACTATGAAGAAATTTAAATGTCTGTCTTTTCTAAGTCTCGTGATAGCAGATCTATCAAATTCAATTAGCAAACAGAGCAGACCCTGATCAGACGGCTCCTATAGGAGCCATCTGATCTGGGTCTACTCTGTTTGCAAATGCGTGAAACCCGTTTATATGAGGGTAAGGGTTAAAACAAGCTTTTTGCAAATACATTTGTTCTGCATTACAGACCCCAATGTTTGTTAGCATAGTGGCCACATGTAACCCTTACCTGAATATTCATGAGAAATAATGACTATATGAATATTAATCAACTGAATTTGGCATTATGAACAAGGTACTTTTTTACCATGACAGAAACTGAAGAATAGGAGAGAAATTTTCAGCAAACAGAGCAGCCACCATCAGACAACTCCTACAGGAGCAGTCTGAATTATGGTAAGTCTACTCCGTTTGCAAAGGTGTCAAAATTCATCCCTATCAAGTGAAGGGTTAACTCTTTCCCACCTGGACTATTTTTATTAGACCCAACCTCTTTAAATAAATCTACCAAAAACAAGCATTAACTATAGAAAAGTTTTTTTTTAGAATTGTGTAGTTTTGAAACCATTGTGATAAATAGAGCATTTGCTCATATGGAGCAAAATTAATGGTCTATTGATCACAAATAACAATGGTTTCAAAATGTGACTTTTCCTGGGGTGTCATAATGTGTCACTAGGAGGGAATGTGTTAAGAAATTCTACTGTACCATCTTCATCCGAGTCCTCTTCCTCCGAATCTCCGATATCCTCATCATCAAACATGGAGCTGTCTAGATCTGGTTCGTCCTCCATCAGGTATCCAGTCAGATGAACATTACCTATGGAAAAAACAAGTTACTTTTGATTAAACCCTTTATTCCATGAATATTCATATAAGTAATAAGACATCATGAATATGTGAGTGATATTTTAAGGGCCACGTTTCTTTATCATTATGGTACTAAACATTTACACAAGTTTCGTAGAAAAAGTCCAAGCTATTTCTTAGATAGATGAAAAGGTTAAGTATTTCACAAAGGACCATAACTCTGGTGTTCCAAGTTCAGTATAAGTGATACTTGCAGGGCGGCATTTCCTTATGGTTCTTAACATTTACACTTAAGTTACAAAGAAAAACTCCAAACCGTTTCTCAGATATGACTCCAGACAGACAACTCTAGTGTTCCAAGGTCAATGTGAACTAGAACTATTACTAAAGGTGATGGAATACCCCTGAACAGCTGCCTTGATCGCAAATGAAACAAAATTTGTTCCAGTTTGTGCGACGGACAGACAGACAGACAGACCAACCAACACATTGACTCCTATATACCCCCTCTCAAACTTTGTTTGCAGGGGTATAATAATACCCCCAGGGCCTTATTTCCTTATCATATAATGCTACTTAACATTTACACAGTTTCATAGTAAATCTCCAAAGTTTATGAGAAATTGCTCTGGACAGTGAAAACTTAGGATTGTGCAATTTGAAAACCAGCCCCACACTCCTAATCAGGGTCTACACTATATGATATCCATTATCCACCTGTATAGATCTGCATTATAATTAAAGGAGGTAACTTAATACAGGTTAAACGCTACGCAAAAAACACCCATTGAAGCTTTCTACAAAACCTTTGTTCTGCATTAAGCATCCACCTGCTTTTAACCCATAGCCTGCCAGTCACAACTATAGTTGCATTTGCAAACAGTGTAGACCCGCTCATCTGGGTCTGCACTGTTTGCCATGGAAAATCCATGCCTGGTTGCTTTATGCTTAGGAAAATCATTTCAACATACCCTGTATATTTTTGTAAAGATTTGCCCAATTCATATTCAAAGAGGGTGAAGTGATAAAAAATCTGTGATGGGGTAAGGGTTAAAGTGGTCACTTCTGGGAGGTTCTACTGAATTTCAATTGATCCACTTTGGTTATTTCTAGAATCAGCTAAAATGACTGTAAGTTGTTCACATGTCAATACTACAAATACTTTAAATTTTACCTACCTTCTCCATTCAGAAAGAATGTCACCTCATCTCCAGAATTGAAATTCAGGTCCAATGGTTGCTGGTAGATAAATTTATAGTTCAGAGAAGACAGAAGGAATTCACCTTTGTCCATACCAACCATCACTGACACACTTTTGTTTTGTTTGCTTTTAAGCTGATCTGTAACAAAAAGGCGAAGTGAAAATTTGAGGTTTAGCTTTTGTAAGCAAAAACAGGGCACAAACATTTTCAAAATTTTCACTCGTCCTGCAATATTGACAAAGAAGGCAACGCAAAATACTCACTAGTCCTGCAATATAGACAAAGAAGAGAAAATTACATGCAGGACGAGCGGACGAGAGAATTTTTGTCCCCTGAAAGATTATTCGTGAATGGTATTACAAATGGTCCTGCCAATCAGTGTTCAACTACAGAGTCCATGTAGTATGAGTGTATGACACAGTAAAAATGTAAAAAAAAATGTTTCTGATATTAAACATTATACCTCCTACATATTGCTATTAAAATCATAATCTAAACTATTCATTTTTCGCATACATGTTCATGTGCAATGCACTATATATTTTCTTTTCATTTCAATGTCAATGTCAATACACACTGGGTTATCACAAGACAACATTGAAAATAAAAGTTACACAACATTTCTTACCATGATCTGTTGGAATTTCCAGTGCTGCCATGCTGATGTGGAAGGAGCGCTCTACTTTCTGGGAATATCGCTTCCCTGACTCTAAGAAGAGTGCTGAAAGAATTCAAATAATATAATCATAGCTAAATTTCTCCATAATTTTATTTGCTGTCAACAGAATCTATTTTTCATATAATAACTGAATAATATCAATTGTTGGTTTAAATGTCAAAGAATAAAAGTTCAGGCCCGATACCGGAGATAAGCTCTGTCAGGTTTATCATATGATTCATACCTATAGTATACTAGACAGCATATAAACAGCATACATCTCGCTATACTGGGACCATGTCAGATCGATGCTATAAGAAATGGATATTTACCAGTCATTCTTAAATAAATATGAATTATAAGCGAGGTAGGTGTGATAAACTTCCCTCCAACATATTCACTTTTTTTAACGAAACTTCTTGGTTACTATAATATAAATTAAACCTTTACTCCATGAATATGTATATATATAAAGATATAATATCATGCATACTTCACCCCCACCCCCCTGCATCGGCATATTGCTCTATATTACTCTCATATTTTTGCTCTATCTGTTGATTTATTCCCAACTTTTAACGTTGGCAATAATTCTGTAGCAATTGGACATACACACTTCAAACTTGGCATGCATGTGCAACTTACAGAGGCAAATATTTTTGGGGGTGACTAAAGCCCTGGTCCCAACCCGCCGTACTTGCAAGTGTGTGCTGTCTACTTACAAAAACGTGAGCAGATTTTTGCAGGGTTTTCCCTTGACCCCTTCAAATAGACCAATTTGAAGGTCCTCTTGACCCCCTCTCTATAAACTTAAAGTAAAGAACAGACCCTCTTAATTTTGAGGGTCATTTGTAAAATTTAAGGGACATTTCAATGGAAAAAGGGGGTCAGGGAAAACCCCAATTTGGGATCCATACGTGGTGAGTACAGCCTCCGTACGGATTTGGGAGCACGCAGACACGCCATAGTACCTTTAGTGCATGAGAAACTTTTGCTGCATTCGGGTTACGTATTCAACCACGTATGGGGTAAGTGCGTGCCTTCTACAGTCAATGAGCGCACAACGCACCGACTCTGTGCGAGTGTGTGTCTTTTAAACGGTCACTTGCTCTGCGGATGGTGCACTTAGCATGTATGTGCTGTGCACATGATAAGTGCATGGTCTGTGCTTACTCGGCACTTCCCCAGTTCTACTATCCAATGAGCACGCAGAACTCACATTGATCATACCGAGTACGGCAAGCATGGGTTTCGCAGTTACAACGCAAGTTGTGTGCATTGATTTCTGCAGTATATATAAAAGCAGAGCCGTCGTTGTACTAATGAGTTTAACACATTATACCAGCAGAATCATGCCATTATTTAAATTTAGAGCTATACAGGACTTTTCTGATAGCCAGATGAAACTCCTAGATAATATGTATAAGCTATCTGATGAGTACACCTGGCAGGCATGAAACAGTTTAAACACTCAGTATAATGATGGTCAGAAATCAATAAATAAACTTATCAATATTCCACTAACCAGCAATTTAAAACAGCCTTTATAAAAACAATAAACTTCAAAGAAATAATATATATTCCACCTTTTCTGCAGTATTTGCCAGTAAATGCCAGTACTGGCCATTTTGGGAGTATTTACCAGACCGGTAAATACCGGTATTTACCAGCGGTATTTACCGCCCCGGTATTTACCGCCCAACCCTGAGAGCCGATGGACGAGTGCCAACATTTCGTCTCAAAGATGCCATATAAGAAGACACAGAGGAAGCAATCAGCTGCATCTGCAGTTCAAAAGGCAGCGGATACGGCAAGAGAGACTCTACAGAAACAGGCCACAACAGATGAGAAGGCCAGAGAGGAAGAGTTGTGGAGGAGCGAAGAAGAGTCAGATGGTGACGCCAGAGCCTGATCATGAGGTGGGTGCTGCTGGGACTTATCCGGAGAACCTCGGAAGGTTGTCCTATTTATAACCCCCCCCCCCCCCGGGGACATCGGGCGGAAAAACTCAAGTTCATCACACTTGCACACATTAACAACATGCAAGTGAGTAAGGACACCATATGTGAGCAGCATGTGTAAGTACGGCCTCTGTAAGACAACTTGAAAATCGCAGAGATCGTATGTTGTAAGCACGTACAACTCATTAACCGCATGTGCAACGTATGATGCAGGCAACCGCTGACTGCCATGCATGGTGTACGGGCCTAGTACTTACACCTTGTGCAACCATGCGAGTGATGTACTCCCTCCCTGCTCCTGCCACTCCCTCTCCACGTTTTCAGAAAAACATGGCGAACCCAAAAAAAGTATGGACTAAAAACACACATGGTGGGTTGTAACCAGGCTTTACATCAAGGTCAAAGGTTGAATTACAGGTCAAATTTAGATTGGCAATAATTTTGTCATCATTCAACATACATCCTTCAAACTTGGCATGCATGTACAATGTGTCAAAGGTGCCCGACGCATGCTTGGACTCATTCATTGACACCCCCCCCCCCCCTAAAAAAAAAAATAAAAAAAATAATAAAAAATAAATAAATGTGATCGAATCATGTTCAACTGGCCTAAAACTATCTATTTGAACCTAAAACAACTCCGAAAAACGAAAAAAAACATGACCCGGAAAAAATTTCCTATCGGGTCTATATATGTATTGAAAGGTATCTAACTTCGACAGATCAGCGGCGGAAAATACAACAGTCATGTTTTTCAAAGTCTTACAGCAAAGCCAATTCATCACCGATTTCAATCAGTTTGGTCTTGATCCGTTCCAAATTCCATATGCTAAGCGGCACAATTAGTGCTTTCCTTAAATATTGCTCCGTCTTGACGCTGCAAGACCGCGAATTTGAAAAAATGCTAGAGCGAAACGATGTGACTCCCGCCAGGATGCATAGACGTATATAGGGGGATCTGTATTCGTTAATCTTTTCAACAAAAACGCGAATTATGGTTAAACACTATCTAAAAACATTCAACTTACCGCAATTAAAACGGTGCTTACCATTTCCAGTCAGCTACGAGGCGCCAGCTTTCTTTCTCCAACTTTCCTTTTGAACGGATGCGACCATTTTGCTGTGACCCGGCTCATAAACTATTCGATATGCAAATATCCGGGCCACAGCGATTTGGCCACCTCCGTTCAAAACGAAAGTAGGAGAAAGAAAACTGGCGTCTCATAGCAGACTACAAATAGCCAGCACCGTTTTAACTGCGGTAAGTTGAATGTTTTTCGAATGTGTTTCAGCATAATTCGCGTTTTTGCTGAAAAGTTTAACGAATACAGATCCTCCTATATACTTCTATGCATCCTGGCGGGAGTCACATCGTTTCGCTCTAGCGTATTTTCAAATTCGCGGTCTTGCAGCGACAAGACGGGGCAATATTTAAGGAAAACACTGACAGTGTCGCTTAGCATATGGAATTTGGAACGGATCAAGACCAAACTGATTAAAATCGGTGTTGAATTGGCTTTGCTGTAAGACTTTGAAAAACATGACTGTTGTATTTTCCGCCGCTGATCTGTCGTAGTTAGATACCTTTCAATACATATATAGACCCGATAGGAAAAAAATTTCCGGGTCGTGCTTTTCTCGTTTTTCGGAGTGGTTTAAGGTTCAAATAGATAGTTTTATGCTAGTTTAACATACTTCCATCACATTTTTTTTTTTTTGGGGGGGGGGGGGGGGGGGGTGTTTCCATGGGTGAGTCCAAGCATGCGTCGAACACCTTTGCAATGTGTAACTTATGGAGGCGAACATTTTAGAGGCGACTTATTAAGGTCAAGGTCATACATCAAGGTCAAAGGTCATATCAGGGCATGTTTCACAAACACATCTTGGTTTTTTTAAAATATCAGGGTCATGTTTCACAAACACATCTTGTTTGTTTTTTTAAAATTCCCACATTAACACAGAAAAATTTAAGATTAGATCCGTTTGAAACGGTAAAAGCTATACAATCTGATCTACATTATCCAATAATTAGCAAACAGCAGACCCTGATCAGATGGCTCCCACAGGAGCTGTCTGATCTGGTTCTGTTTGCAAAAACGTTAAAAGGCCTATTTTTGGAGTGTATGGTTAATTTAGATAAACCGACACGTTGGCAAATGTACATGAACACGAAGTTAATACAGACCTCGTCTGTATTTACTTCGTTACATGAAGTACACCATGTAAGTAAAAACATGTGGCTACTGATCTGAAGACAAGCGTCTTAAATTCTGTATTGTAATCGAGCATTTTCTTTGGGAATTGTGCTTTTTCGAAAACGTTAGTTGCATAATACAGTACAGGTGACCATTAGCACATATCTGATGCATGTCGTGTAGGAAACCCTTTGAAGAAAACTTCTGCAAACAGGGATACTTAGATGAACATTTAACACATGTTTAAATGCCTGGAAATTGCTTACCCTAGATGCGATATCGTAGCTGTAAGACTGATAATGACTAGCGTCCAGTTTATCGTCCACTTCCCTCTTATCGAACCTCACCTTGCATTCGAACCTTTCAATGTTTTGTGTTTTTACGCATGTAGAAGTGCACACTACGTCATAAAACCATGAGTACCGTTGCTTTGTCTGTAAACAACGCCTCGTAGCTTTAAAAACGAAATATATGTCATAAACAGGTCAAAACAGTTTGTTTTCCGTTCAACTATGCTAAACATGAGAAAACTCTTACTACGTTATAGAATATCAACGTGAATTGAAAAGTGTACCACATTTTAAATGTTTGACAGCTCTGACCCCTTCAGCTTATGCAAAGGTCACGTGCCCATGATGAAATAACGTGACTATGAGTATTATTTTACAGTAAACAATTTCTAAAATAGAGGTTCGATAGGCAGGTGAGGTTTTTCTGGCAGCCATTTTTGTTTTTGTTATGCGGGTGGTGGGGAACACTGGATTGTTTGGGGATTAATAGATGAGGATAAAAATATTTAATTGTTTCAGGGTATGTATAAAAGATTACTTTGGACTGCTGATTTATTTTTTTCTTCAATATTCACAGTAAATATTTTTTGTTCCTGGTCAAAGGTTAAGAGGTTCGATAGATGGTAAGACCATGCTACATTTTTCTATTTAGGAATAGAGCTACGTTATCGTATCTATGCTTACCCCAAAACATGCTGTCTAATTCCTTCAATACAACCATCAGACAGAAAGTATTGCCTGGCTTAAAACCAAATGGCACGATTCCAGTTGAAAAAGTTCTTTCAATCCGCAAGTCGATCGCAACTTGTCAACAGTATATTGAAGAGGAGAAGTGGTTTAAACTCCTAATTCACATGTGTTACCAAAGTCGCATGTATTTACCGGAAAACGTTCTGTCCTTTTTATACAGGATAAAACAGATTGTCGTAAACGAGCGCGGCTATAAAGTCGGCGGTTTTTACATGAGTATGTAAGTTAAGTAGATCTGATATTTATTTTACAATTCGGTACAGAAGTAACAGATAAAATAAGCTCGATTGAGTCTTTAACACCGACATTTCATAGACATACACAATATAGCACAGACATAGAATCACATTAGCATAAAAGAACATAATGATAAACAATCACGTAAAATGAAAATCAAGCAAACAAGTGTTAAAAGTCTAGATCTACAAGATCTTGACTGGGTTACATGATAATAATACTGAACAATTTATGGATAGACTTTAGAATCTGTCGGCACCTAAAATTACTAAATTCAAGTTCAATCCATTAAATATAAATTGAGCTCCGAGATAATTTCTCAAAGATGCAGAGCATGTAGACGAACAGTCTTCCAGAATCAGCTACCCGGTTAATTCGGAATGCAATTGAACTTTATATGATATTAGCTTAACGATCGAAGAGTCCTACAAAGAGGATCCTACATGCTGGACATTAGCGCAAAGTATTATCTGTTACAACACTCTAGGACTTGTTTATTGTCCTAGCTCACTCGCCTCTGTAACAGGCGCAGCCTGCTCTATCAAGATTCTTGGTAAAAAGGTTTGAATTGGAATTTTAAGTTGATTTTATTGTTATTTAATAGAAGTAACATGCATGTAATTGGCAGAAAAAGCAAGATTTCTCGATTAGACATACAGATAAACTTCGATATATCGCACTTCTAGGGACCATACAGATTAGTTCGAGATAACAGATGCTCGAGTGATCCTATTTCTAATCTGGACACTTTCTCAAGTTCACAGCTTAATGCAGGTCTAAACTAATGCTGAAAGCTCCATTAGGCACTTTCAGCATTACTCTAGACCTGCATTAAGCTGTCACATGTTTCTATAATTTTATATGAGTAGTAATAAATTTTAGAGCAGTTCTATATGGTAAGTTTTAGGAGGATCAAAATTTTAGTTCGAGAAATCTGAAGATCGAGTTATCTGAGTTCGAGATATCGAAGTTCAACTGTTTTTTCATCTTCCTCTTCCCCGGTGCTAATTTGTTCATTTTCTTTTACTACACGTATTTTCTTTTCATTTCACGTTTTGTCTCTTTCATTGTATAAAATATGAATTTACATTTCGTTTATAAATAATGAAGTTTTAACAATATTTCTTCGCAACTGTCCCCAGAAAACCACTCACCGGACAAGCTGCTAAATATGTGTATATATTTGCAGGTTGGTATCAGATACCGTAAGATATCAAGTAACTCGATGTCTAACCAGGATCCAAATTGTTTGCCACTCATATTATATTTTCAGAATAAATTGAAGGAGACCTCACTATGAAAATTAAAGCAAACGAAAATAAGTTTGAGCCAAATTATTAAAACAGTCTGTTAGATTTCTACGCACATCGAATATGCCAATTGGTGCGTTATGAAATCAATCCATTTTAAGCCACCGTTCACGTTTAAACCCATTCATGCTGAACTCTGATATCTATTTTGAAAGATGTTGAAGACTTTTTTGAGAAACTATTGTCCGAGTGTCAATTTAACTCATTCTCTCCTAGACTATTTTTAGACCCAACCTCTTTGAATGTATCTACCGAAAAGGAGCATTATCTAGAGAAAAGGGAAAAAATAGAATTTTGTAGCTTGAAACCATTGTGATAAATAGAGCATTTGCTCCTATAGGAGCAAATGCTTTATTTATCACAATGGTTTCATAAAGTGACTTTTATAGATGCGCAAAAATGCGTCACTAGGGAGTAATGTGTTAAGCAGATTGGGCCTTGATGAGACGCCGAGTTACTCGGTGACTCATCTGGATGCAGCCTGTTTGCAGGGACCGATAGGTTGCTAACTACAGAATAATCGTCAACAAACCTTAAAAATGCAAGACGAAAGTACAGTGAAAAACCTCTCTATAACGGCCACTAAATTGTGTTAATTAGGTGGTATATAGGAGCGTTCTGTTTTACTTTCACCTTGCTTTAAGCAGCCACCTGCCTTTACCATAAAATACTTGTTGTAATTTAGTGGCCGTTATAGAGAGGTTTTACTGTAGTGCAGAAAGGTTAAACGGTTCTACACACGTTAGTTTTGCACACATCAAGTAGTTTTATGCGTTCACAGTAGAACCTGTCCTACGAGGACATTCATTCATTGAACATATGAATCTTAAAACGCAGGTGGTTACGTTATGCAGGGCTAAAGTATTTGAATTTACTCAGAATTTGAGAAAACCCCTATATTAACGTTCTGCATTATTTTTGACCCGCATTACAGACCCATATTAGACTTTTTTTTTGAAGGCCACTGTATAAACTAGACTGTGCATTCATTAACCCCTTCCGTGCCACAATGACGGGTTTATGATATCACATGCAAACAGTTTGGATGCAGATGAGACGCCGAGTAACTCGGCGTCTCACCAGGATCCAAACTGTTTGACACTCTGTTTACTGTTTTATAAAGAAAATGGAAGAAAAGCACACACTTGCACTTAGAATAAACGAGACTATGCCCATGCAGCAGACGACAATGCTGGCATCGAAAGGGTTAAATAGTCGTTATAAACTTTACATAATGAATATCCATGGTAGATATATAATGACTCTATGCCGTCTATGGATATTGATTACCTGAATTGTCAGAATATATAATACACAAGGGGAATTATGTCATGACAGAAACCGCAGAATCATATCAATATCAGCTCAATGCTCACGGGACAGGCCCCTGATCAGACAACTCCCGCAGGCCTGCTCTGTTTGCTTATAGGATAACAGATTTGTTTCTGAAGTTTTTGTCACAGTCAAAACTTTTAGTGTTAACCCTTTCCCTGTTCTATGTTTATTCCAAATTTCAATAGGCCTACCTACTGAATATTCATGGACAAAATGGTTATAATGTGATATGGAAGGTGGAACAGTATAGCCATTTTAGAAACTAAAGAAACAGAGCTATCAGATTTCATTAGCAAACAGAGTAGACCCTGATCAGACGGCTCCTATAGGAGCCGTCTGATCTGGGTCTACTCTGTTTGCAAATGCGTGAAAACACGTTTATATGAGGGAAAGGGTTAATATGTAATAACATGTATAAACATTCTGTCCATGAATATCCATACAGTAATATTTTTTAACTCTTTACGCCATGGATATACATGTCAGAAACACTGACATCATGAAATACCGTTAGACTTTTTTATTATGGGGATGAACACAGAAATGCTTTTCTTTAGTCATGACATAAATTACAGAATCATATCTATATTATTACATAAGCAAACAGAACATACTCTGATAAGACGCCCCGTCACTAACGTTCATGGGGGAAAGGTTTAAGTGGTTCTACTGTATACATTCCGTTCTCTGGTCTTAACCCATTCCATCATACTGACGCCTTTTGACGCCTCTATAAAGGTCACTCTTTGAAACCATTGTGATAAATAGAGCATTTGCTCCTATCGGAGCTTCCTGCATTACTTTTGCCCTGCATTAACCCATTCCCTCATATTGACGACTTTTGACGACTCTGTAAAAGTCACTTTGTGAAACCATTGTGATAAATAGAGCATTTGCTCCTATAGGAGCAAATGCTCTATTTATCACAATGGTTTCAAACTACAAAATTCTATTTTTTTCCTTTCCTCTAGTTAATGCTCCTTTTCGGTAGATTTATTCAAAGAGGGTGCATCTAAAAATAGCCTATGAGGTAATGGGTTAAGCATATGTTCAATCAAATCAAAGTCGCCTAGACAGGTTCTACTGTATCGAAATCTGGAAAAAGATCAGCGCAATACAAACCCGGCAAAAACGGTTTTTCTTTTATTTCATGCAGCATTTCAATATTTAGATTTACAGAACACATATATGTATAGCAGCAAATACATAGAGGACTCAACATAAAATAACGTACCACTTCTTCAAACTCTTCAAGCAGTTAAAAAAAATGCCACATTTGTTGTTTTTAACACTTTCCCTGTCGACATTCATGTACGAAATAATGACATCATGAATATTTATTAACTAAAGTTTTTAACGGCATATGCACACGTGTATGATGTGTCGGTACTTGTAGAAACTATGGAGTTACAATTCCAAAAGCAAACAGAGCAGACCCTGGCCAGTGTCTACTCTGTTTGCAAAGGCGTGAAAAGGCGTTTACATGAAGAAAAGTGTTAAGTAGAACCATTATTTCATTTCTTTTCGAGATACGACAAGATACTTAGTTAAAAGACTTGTCCTAAATGTGCAAATGGAGTAACTTCTTCACAATTACGAATCAAGAAAAACGTTTCGTAAACTATAGCCTTGATGAGCCACCGATATGCTGATCTGGATCCAGTTGTTTTCAAAGATTATCCATAGAAGGTAATTGCATCTTTACACTAAGACCGTGGCATGACAAAAATCTAGGACGTCCTAGTTCACACCTCAACAAGACTTTATCGGTCACAGAATCTTTGACCAGACCATTGAACTTCCAAACTTCCGGAACAGAGGGTGGTTGCCCTGGATATGCATTCAAAACACTTAAGCTATCCTTTATCATGCTAAGTGCGACATTTCGGTCATTTGAAGAAAAAACAACTTTGAATCTAGATGAGACGCCGGGTAGCTCGGCGCCTCCGGGTAGCTCGGCGCCTCCTCGGTATTTACGCATTTTGATCCTCGGTCACAATTGTTTCTACTAAGTTTATGCCAATCGGAAGTAAGTAATAACAATCAACAGATCGGAGTATTAGTGGACATCCATTCTTTCTAATACGATATGGGATAAGGGCCAGATGTAATACTACAGACTATATCAAGTGCGATATTCCTTTAGCACGCTAGAATAATTTCTTGATTACTTCAGAAAACTGTTTTGATTAAATAATCCAAAGGCTCTCCCCAAGATCCAGACGATTTTATGCAATAAGTATATACAGTAAAAACTTCACAGTTCAAAATGTTAGTAATTAATAATTGAGAAGTGTTTCGGTAGGTTGCTGCTTAATGCAGAATATTTACATTCGCCCTGCAACGTCCTTATATAACCTTATTCTAAAAAGAAAGTTGCATAACCTCATGAACACCGGAAGCACGTCATTCATTTCTTAAATATAAGAAATACAATGGAATATAAATATAAGAAATAAATGACGTGCTCCCGGTGTTCATGGGTTATGCAACGCATAGCTTTACGAGCAAAGATTCACGTGAAGCCCTTCGGGTTTCACTAACTTTGCTCATAAAGCTATGCGTTGCATAACCTCATGAACACCGGAAGCACGTCATTCATTTCTTAAATGAAAATCACACAGAAAGCTCCTAGAGGAGCTTTCTGCATGATATTCACCCTGCATTAAGCTGCCACCTGTCATGAAGACTGATAATGATACTTGTTATAGTGTTCGACTTATCTGGGTTTTATATAGAAAGAAACTATGGACTATACTTGAAGTAAAAAATAGCCATCAATTAACTCGGTGGACCGACGGCACATACTTTGCAGGCTGTGGTAGTTCACATTTGTATACCCTGAATGGTGATATCGAGCTACTTTCGGTTTTAACCCTTTCCTCCATAAATACGCATTTCTACACCTTTGCAAACAGAGCAGACCAAGATCAGACGGTTCTATTGGAGCCCTCTGATCAGGGTCTTCTCCATTTGCTTAGAATATACATGTAGATATTATTGTACACTTTCACTTCATGTGTCCATATGCTATTATAACAGTTAATCTAATTAATATTCATGTCATTATTTCTTACATGAATATTCACGGAGGAAAGGGTTAACGGCAGACAGAAACCATCACAAAATTAGCATGCTGTCTATCAGCTCATTGATGAGACTATACAGGCTGTGGTACCTAGTGTTAACCCATTCCCTCATATTGACGACTTTTGACGACCCTGTAAAAGTCACTTTGCAAATGCCCTATTTATCACAATGGTTTCAAATTTCGAAAATTATTAATTTCTCTAATTAATGCTCCTTTTCGGTAGATTTATTCAAAGAGGTTGTATTTAAAAATGGCCTACGAGGGAATGGGTTAACCGCCACAGGCGAATCCATGATTACCTTTGAGTAAATCGGCGTCTCATCAGGATCCAAACTGTTTGAAACCCGGTTATGGTTTGGGAGACGTTATTAAAGAAATTCCACTCCGAACCCTGAAGCAGACGACAACCTTAGAAGACGAACTTTATTCTGTGGCGAAAAGATTTAATTAATTCGATCTGGTACTTAGCCAAACTCACCTTCTGAACCTGACAGACTCTTGCGGAATAGAAATTCCTTTGTAGCATCATATATTTCTAGCATTGTGAAAACATTTTCAATAAAAGATGGAGTACATGTATTAATTATATAAACGCCATTTACATCCTTGCAAACAGAGTACATGTAGATCTGGAACGGACGAATCCTGAAGAAGCCGTCTGATCAAGGTCTGCTCTGTTTGCTTATGGAATTATACAGACTTTATCCTATAGTTTTTGCCTCTAGGCCAAAATTTCTCTTGAATATTTTACATAATAAAAAATAAGTTGATGAATATTCGTGATATGACCAGTTAATGCATAATTCATAATTGTTAATTAGAGAAATGGTTAATTATCTCATCTTGTATCACAGGTTCCGGGTAGAAAGGATAAACTGACTGTTCCCCAACGACATATCTTTCGTTTGCCATCAAACATGTTATTGTTACTACATGTACTCATTAGAATCATATGAATCTTTCAGATAAACCATTTTAATGTCTTTTGTGGAGAAATAACAGCTTAAACATCGAAAACAACACTCTTATAGGGCTCTTACAAAGCTTAAATAATATCGAATTATGTCTGCAAACTAGTCTTTCAAAAATCCCAAACACGTTTGCCAAAAAGCTGGTTTTGTGTTTTCTTCTTCAGGCAAATCCGTATTCGGATATTCTCTCAATATATCTATCAGTTCTAAAGGCAAGGCATTTGCCGGCACTTCTTCAAGGAAAATCACTACAAGAACCTTTCTCTTCATGTGTATGGCTTCCATTCTAGCCATGTTCATCTCAAAGTTACACCACTTGTTCTTCAAGAAATGCCTGCTCACAATCAACATTGTCTTCTTGCTCACTCTTATCGCCTTCGAAATGTTCACAGCCACAACTTCGCCAATTTCAAAGTCCCTGTCTCTAACACACAGACGGACCCCTTCAGTATTTTCGAGCTTTTCAACCATTTCCTTAACCACAAAATTTCTGTCATGATCGGCATATGACAAAAATACGTCAAAATCAAAATGATTGTCAACATGTTCGTCTTTGTGTCTGTCTATTTTGACTTTAGCCATGTAATAAAGATACCGCAATCTCCAACGATTTCGGTACACCGAATAAGAAAGAACAAATGCGATAAGAAAACTTCCCCCTGTTGCACATCCGACAATTAGAGTTAAGTAAGATCGACATTCGTCCTCTAGACGCCTAACAAGCGTAGCTGAAGCATTTAAATACCGAACCGTGCCGTTATTTAGCCAACAATAATACTGGTCGAAATCTATGAAACTGACAGGACTGTCTAGCAACCAGCGCAAAAAGTCAAGCGTTTCACAATTGCATGAAAAGTCATTAGCCCGCAAATCAAGTACAACTTCATTTGTTTTTGAAATGCTATTCAAAGAATTTCTTGCGCGTTTGGACAAACTATGTATTCTGTTATTGGACAAATTAATTTCACGGATATTATCAAGATGAGAAATGTCAACATCAAAGTTACTCAGATAGTTGTTTGATAATTCAAGTGTTTCCAGCCTGTTTAATCCATATAGTGCATCTTCAGCTATGTCATGGATACGGTTCAGAGACAAATTAAGATGTAAAAGACTCTCCAGATGGGCAAACAATGGTGCACCTGTTTCCAAAACGTTCCCTAACAGATTGTTTTTCAAATCTAAAACTTTCAGCTTTGTAAGTTCTCGAAACAGTCCTCGATCCAGAACATATTCTATGTAATTATTGGACAGATTTAAAAACACCAGCTCTGGTAAGCCAATAAATTCGTGGCCTCTAAGAAGTGGCAAGAAATTCCTTGACGTGTCCATGTATGTTACGTTGTTTATCGTTCCGTTGAAATCTGCAAAAGCTATGTTTGACATACTGCCACTACACTTAAAGGTCTTCAGGGATATTGTCACGGGACCTGTCAAGAACGCACTTCGTTTCATTCGCTCATTTCCGTCATCATCAACGTCTCTGGGGACTCTCTTACCGTCTGCAATTTCCTTGTACCGCTTCCGCATTCTTGTTGTCGGGTATGTTCTAAACATAATCTCCTGATCCGACGCATCTAATTCTTCTATACCTGGATTATTGAATATTATCTCACTCAAATAAAACGTGAATAACATTCTATTTCTACGCAAAGACAGAAATTTAATAGTGTCGGGTAAGTTATTGAACACCCCATACTCGACATACTCTAGTCCGTTTGCGTCCATGTATAGCTCTCTAAGCTGTAAGTCTCGCAGATATCTCACATCTGATCTTAGTATCTCTGATCCAGCTCTAAGTGGGTTGTGAATTGAGTTAACCATTAGAGTAGTCACATTTGTAGATCTTAATCCATATGCTATACTTTGTATTCCAGCCATACCGATGTCAATATTACCACTCAGGTCAAGGTATTGCAGACTGTACAAATGAGAGAAAGTCTCTTTATGAATGTTTTTTACTTCACAGTTTACAACTGTCAGGTTCTCGAGATTTTCTAGCCCGTAAAACGTCTCATTGGTCAAATACTGAACTTCGCACGTACCCCAATTTCCAGACAGAACCAACGTTTTCAGATATTTTAACTTTCGAAACCCTTCGTCAAATTCAATGTTAAATATCCCATCTATTGACAAATATTCTAGTGAGACTAAATCACTGAACGTTTTGCTTATAACCTTGGAACCTGTAGTGACTCGTCTTTGAATGCACCGGTGAAGAGTTAGATCAGTCAAATTTGTAAGACCTGCAAATACCCCGGGTTGCAAGGTATACTGGAGACTGGTAATGTCATTCCCTTCCAAGAGCAATACTTTTAGATTATACAGGTCTTTAAATGCCCCGACATCTATTTTACTAATTACGTTGTTTGACAAGTCCAACATTTCTAGGTTCTCAAGTCCACTAAAGTACCGAGCCCTTACCCTGCTAAGCGAAGTTCTTTGTAAGATGTATGTACTTGTGTTTTTGTCAATCGGAAGATAGAGACGACTGTTCGTACAATTCGTGAACAGCTTTGAGACTCCGTCAGTGTAAGAGCATGCACAGCGAGCACAATAATATGGAACACCTTCGTCGGAAGAATTTCTGTGTTTCGATTTAAATCTGATAAACACTGATTCTGTTCCACAGATGACAAGCACCAGGACAAAACACGTAACACCACACACTGGTACTGAAAATACATAGAAGGGAAAATCATATTATTTTAGTTCAAAACAATGAACAATGCCACCACTCGTATAGAATAGAAGTCCAGATACATATACCTAGATATATAGAAGTCTAGATATATGAAGTCCAAACCTCGTATGTGTCTTATTTATTTTACAAAAAAGGTTATTTTCGGATAACATTATATGCAGTATGCTCATCGGATGTATTACGGTTTGCCAAAAACTCTCGATGTTCCGATTTCGTATTATAGATCAGATAAATAAAATTGTATTAATAGACATGAATTCACCACAAATTATCAGACTTAAAACTAAGGCGCAAGGAACCTTTAAAAATTGTTTAAGGCCCGGTCGCGAGATTATTAAACTAATGAGTTAGAGTCTTGAGTTCATTCTCAAATTTCTGATCGGTTGAGGATTGAGTTTCACTCAAATTATGACCAATAGGATGCTTCAGAATGAAACGAGACTCACACTTTGATACAAAATAATAACACCTGGGCCTGATTAACTGGGTTATGCGTAACGGCAAAAGAATCTCTATATACAAAACCTCTCTTTACAAAACCTCTATACATTGTATATACATGTATACAAAACCTCTTTATATACAAAACCTCTCTACGAGTATGTATACAGAACCTCTCTATATACAAAAACATTTGGCAATGTTAATTCGTTAACTCGTTAGCTGCCAAATTTTGTCGTCTGCAACCGTTGTCGTCTGCTGCAATTTTCATTTATTTACATTTCTTCATTTTTGTTTAAAAAACATAGACACATTATAACAAACAGTTTGGATCCTGATGAGACGCCGAGTTACTCGGCGTCTCATCTGGATTCAAACTGACTGCATAGGTAATCACAGATGCGTCATTTTGGCATCTAAAGAGTTAACTCTAGCAGATAGTGCCACATTTGCAAACAGAGTAAACCCAGATCAGTCGGTTCCTGTAGGAATCAGCTGATCATTATCCACTGGGCTAATAGAATATCTTATATCTGATTCTAATCTATTTCTCACAACATGCATTTAGAAATCCACTTATTTTATATAACACTCTAAGAAAATTAGTTATTGATATTCATAATGAACAATCTTCCATAAATACCCATAAGGTAAACGGTTAGGTGGTCCCTTTACAGACTTTCTAGTGTATTATCATTCTGTTTGTCACTGTAAGCTGTGTTATCATTACAGTACCACTCCTCCAAACCGGGCCTTAAATTTACTTAATTTAGTATAAATATCGGTCTTGGAGACAGGTGACAGCTTAATACAGGACGAAAGTCATACAGAAAGCTCCTCTAGGATGACTTTCAGCCTCTTTTACAGGCCGTCGGAGGGGGGCTTTTTTCAGAATATGTTATTCATGCCAATATGTGCTGCGATCGGTTCAGATACATCGAGGACATTATTTAATTAATGTTTTAAAACCAATTAAAGCAATTCTGACATATATACATGTACCTGTGACCAGTCCTATATAAATTATTGTCTACCAGAATTCTGGTTTAGAGGAGTTTTACTGTATTCCAATAATTATCATAAAACATATTCGGATTAATTTAAATATAGACGAATATACATTTTTGTCGTTTAAGATAATTATTGCTAAAACGTACAATAAAACCTCTCTATAACGGCCACTAAATTACATCAAGTATTTTGAGTTAAAGACAGGCGGCTGCTTAAACCAAGGAGAAAGTAAAACAGAACGCACCTATAGGAGCGTTCTGTTTTACTTTCACCTTGCTTTAAGCAGTCACCTGCCCTAAATACAACTAATTAACACAATTTAGTGGCCGTTATAGAAAGGTTTTACTGTAATTAAACGGCTTCTATAAAGTTTACTCACCAAACGGATTAATCCAGCCACGCTCCATTCCTGCTTGTTACTTAATTATAATGTGAATGAGTAAACGCCGAATAGATACTCCTTGCATCCGCATTCATTGAAATTACGTACTCAAGAATAATGTCGTCTGCTAAATTTGCTGAATGGTATAATTGTCTCCAATTTATCGTCATAACACGAAGTGGGTGTCAGTTTGGACACGTGCAAGACGTTTGATTGGTCGTGGTCACATAAGTTATAAAATCAACAGCGTTCTACATGTATATAAGATCTATGCCGTCTTAGAATCTCGTACGTAAAGTATTGCACCTAGAGCTCTCGCTCACTAGAAACATTTAGCACTGTGTGCTTGTCTAAACCAATCCTGCTGTGTCAATGACGAAACACTCGAGATCTTTTAACGATATTCCTGTTCGTCACGTGCTTATGAGTAGCAAAACATAAACAGTTTTTTTATGAAAATGTATGCATGCAGAGAAACAGACGGCTGCTTATATTTGTTTTTACATCATTTTCAAAGCTAATCTAGATCTACAGTAGATCTATCTACAGTAAATCCACTTTAACCCTTTACTTCATGAAAGTTATGTGTGAAATAATGGCATCATGAATATTAATTAGAACGTTTATTACGGCACGTGTGAAAACATGACACAAGTAATGCTGGCCTATGGCAGAATTTGTAGATTCAGGTTTATATAATTCCATAAGCAAACGAAGCAGGTCCTGGTCAGATGACTCCTATAGAAGCCGTCTGATGTAGGTCTGCTCTGTTTGAATTTACGTTAAAAGGCGTTTCTATTGAAAACTCTAATTAACCCTTTCGGCGCCAAATTTCTAATTGTCGTCTGCAATCGAAGTTTGTTAAATCATTCAGTAAAATTAGGAAATGAGATAAATGCAAAGTTCAAAGGAATAAAGCACACATATAGAAATAGAGATTGAGACGAATAGGGAAGTTCTTGATCAGACGCCACCTTGAGAAGGCGGCGTCTGATCTGGGACTGCACTATTTGTCGTGGTGCAGTTATGCGACTGCGGCGGTGAAATGGTTAATGAGTCGGAACAAGCGAATGCTTAACCTTGCCGAATGAATATCCATTTACAAGTACATGTAATGCCTGTTTGAATAATAACTGATTTTTTATTATAGTACTATAAACATTTTTTTTCACCATGATAGAATCTGTAGAATCAGATCTCTACATGTACTGTTTTATAAGCAAACAACGCAGATCATGATCAGACGGCTCTTAATGGGGGTCTACAGTAAAACCTCTCTATAACGGCCACTAAATTGTGTTAATTAGTTGTTAATTAGGACAGGTAGTTGCTTAAAGCAAAGTGAAAGTAAAACAAAACGCTCCTATAGGAGAAACTTGAATATCGCTTAAGCTGGGTCTAGGGTGTGAGTAGTGTTGCATTTAAAAAATGCTCATAAGCCTCTCTGTTGCTCTCTTTTCGAAGAATTTAACCTATTTATTCCCATGTTATTTAACAAAAACAGATGATTTGAACCCATTCATTTATTTGTATGTAAGGGATAAAGCGAACAAAATCAAACCCTGATTAGAGGCTCCTTTTTAAGGGACACTGAGCATCAATATATTATAAAAGCCATCACGAATTCGCCTCCGGCAGATATGATAGAATACTTTTATAAAACATGTATGGTAAAAGATGTTTATAGAACATATATTATAGAATACGTTTATAAAACATGTATGGTAAAAGACGTTTATAGAACATATATGATAGAATACTTTTATAAAACATGTATGGTAAAAGACGTTTACAGAACATATATGATAGAATACTTTTATAAAACATGTATCATGTATGGTAAAAGATGTTTATAGAACATATATGATAGAATACTTTTTATAAAACATGTATGGTAAAAGATGTTTATAGAACATATATGATAGAATACTTTTATAAAACATGTATCATGTATGGTAAAAGATGTTTATAGAACATATATGATAGAATACTTTTTATAAAACATGTATGGTAAAAGATGTTTATAAAAAATATATGATAGAATACTTTATAGAACACATGTTTATATTTTATTTTAAAAAGAATAATGTTAGATAACAAAGTTTGTATAAAATACCTTTATAGATCATATATGGTAACGCTATTTTATTGAA
Organism: Azorinus chamasolen; assembly: GCA_963576725.1. NCBI lineage: Eukaryota > Metazoa > Mollusca > Bivalvia > Cardiida > Solecurtidae > Azorinus > Azorinus chamasolen. The sequence continues at coordinate 6,537,406 of OY755239.1, read as the reverse complement.
CAAAATAAATATGATATGTTTACATAACGTGCGGTAGAATGCATGTACAGAACACATATAGTAAACTACTGTTATAAAACATATACCGGTACTATATAGACTACCGTTATAGAACATATGGTAAAGAATTTGTAAAGCCGGGTTCAAGTTTGCTTCCATTGTATGAAAATTGTTTGTTGTCTTAATACATACTTTTCTGTTATTCAAATCATATTTTATTATATACATGTACATATACTCTGTAGACCCAAACCAGATGACTCTCTGTAATTAGAGTGCACACTGTTTGTTTCACATATTGATTTACACGTTACAAATCCAATATATTTCTTGAAGGAACATCCCTCAAAATAAGACTTAGATTCATTTAAGCTACACATTTGACGTGTTCACTATTTACTACGGGTTGAATGAGTTAAAGTATTTCAGAAGATGACTCGTCAATTGTAAACGGAAATTAACCACTCCATGACCCTTCAACAACAATAAGTGGCACCTGCTTCATAAATTGTCGCCTGCTGAATTCCACTAGTCACTATTATTGTTGTTGTCGTTGTTGTTGATGTTTTCAAAAAAACTATAACACAAACACCGCGATATTTATTAGATTTTGTAACGAGATAATTATTAACTCTTTCGCAGCAAATATCGCATCTGTGATTATCTGCGTAAACCTTTCGGATCAATATTAGACGCCGAGAAATTAGGCGTCTTATCAGGATCCAAACTGCTTGTTACTGTGCTAATATTTTAATCCTTTATTCAGTTACTCCATACATACGCCTTTCTACGCTTTTGAAAACAGAGTAGACCCATATCAGACGGCTCCAATAGGAGCCGTCTGATTAGGGTCTGCTCTGTTTTCATATGATTCAACAGTTTCTACCATTGCCAAAAGGTCAGGTTTTTGTGTGCAATATAACAATTAATATAATTAATATCCATGATGTCATTATGTCTTACATAAATCTTCATGGAGTAAAGCAAAAGACAAAAACTTAAACGAAACTTGCAGCAGACGACCAGTTTTGCAGACGACACTATTTGGCAGTCAATGTGTTAATCGAGTGATATGAAAACATACTATTAGCAAGCTGATTGGTAAAAAACGTTCCAATCAATTGATAAGAGAGGGAATAAAAGAACTTGTTGATGCATTCTTATCTGTTGATTTTCCGGTCTGAAGTGAAATCGATGGGTGATGTTGACAACGACTCAATCATCACATCTTATTTCCTTTGAATGTCGAATTGTCAAAGTGGAATGGTCCATCATCGTTTAAGGGTAGAGTCCATCCAGTACGGAAGTGTACACTTTGCGAGAGGACGTTGACTGACTAACAGTGCAGACCCGGATCAGAGAAACACTCTAGGGGTCCTCTGTTATGGGTCTATATTGTTTGCAAAAGTTCAGTATATTCGTTTCCCGCGTTCAAATGGTTAACTTTTAGCAGTTAAAACAATTAGCAGTAGTCGTCTGCATATTATCGTCTGCTTCATTTCTAAAAACGATCTATTTTTTAACCATATTTCCAAGAACAAAGTGTCATACAGGTTGGAGCCTGAATATACCCTTATGTCACATCCTTATCCAGGATGTTTGCAAAGGTAATCAATAGCCGTTTAAAGCATGATAAGAGATTGTGATATTTATCCACCGTGAAAAACAAAAAGATACTTAACAAGAATGTGATACAGCGCACGTATAAGAGCGTGCACATGCATACGACATCATTAAACCCATTCCCTTAAATATCGACGCCTTTGGCCGCCTCTCTATACGTTACTTTTTAAAAACATTGGGGCTCCTATGGGGCAAATCAGTGCTCTATTTATCACAATGGTTTAAAAAAAAAGTAACGTATTTACACACATTTACATCCATTGGAGCAAATGCTCTTTTACCACAATGGTTTCAAAACTATACAACTCTAAAGTTTTCCTTTTCCCTAGAGTAAGTACTCTTTTTAGTAGACTTGTTCAAAGAGTTTGGGTCTACATATGACCTATGAGGGAATGGACTAACCATTTATATGATGAATAATCATGTATTACTAAAAAATAATGATTGTATGGATATTAATCGGCTAATTGTCTCTCCCCCATATTTATATGGAAGAGACATATTGTTTTTGTGAGAGTTGTTTGTCTGTCCGTCTATCCGTCTGTCCGTCACACTTTCTTGTCCGGGCGATAACTTCTATATGCCTGATACTAGTTGGTTGAAACTTCATATATGGAAAGAGCATAATGAGGGAAAGTGCCATGCACAAGGTCTTCCCTAATATTTGAGTCATTGCCCCTTGTGCATTTTTTCACATTGTTTTGTCCGGGCGATAACTCCTATACGGCCCATGCCATTAGATTGAAACTTCATACATAGAAAGTGCATGACAAGAGAAAGTGTCATGTACAAGGTCCATATCTCTGACTGCAATACTTTTGGAGTTATTGCCCTTGTACATTTGTTTCAAACGTTCTTGTCCGGACGATAACTTCTTTATGGTTCATGCTATTAGATGGAAACTTCATACATGTAAAGAACATGGTGAGAGAAAGTGTCTTGTACAAGGGCCACAACTCTGGCTTAAATACTTTTGGAGTTATTGCCCTTTGTTACATTTGTTTGTCCCATCAATAACTCCTGTTCTACTGATGCTATTGGAATGACATTCCATTTATAGAAATAACACGATGAAAGGAAGTGTCATATACAAGGGCTAAAACACTGGTATCGATATTTTTGGAGTTATTAGCTGTTATCATTTTTTCTTGAAAATGTGATGTGGAAAGCGCATAATGAGGGGAAGCATCATTCATACTTTGTTGGAGTTGTTTGTCTGTCTGTCTGTCTGTCACACTTCTAGTCCGGTCGAGTTCTCATGTACAAAAATGTGACAAGATGTAGCAGTGTGTATGTGTGGGTGCGAAGGGTAGGGGTGGAGGGAGACATCTGTTTTTGTGACAAAAACCTCTAGTTTTATAACGTTATGAACAATGTCAGAAACAGTAAATTCAGATCTGAATAATTTCATAAGCAAAAAGAGCAAATCCTGATCAGACAATTCATACAGGATACCACTTATGAACACCTGTAAAATGCGACTGTTAACCCTTTCACTGTTTCATATCTATATCCCGCAGTAGGAGCCGTCTGATCAGAGTCTCTCCTGTTTACTGTGAAATGATGTAGGTTTGATTCTGCAGTTTCTGCAATAGTCAAACATTCATGTGTTCATGGTCCATTATAAAATTATAGTAATTAATATTCATGACGTCATTATTTTATATGAATATCCATAGCGTAAATGGTTAAGCAACGGTAGTATTAGTGTTTTTACTTGATGCCTCTTTAAAACCATTGTGATTAATAGAGCATTTGTGCCATATGAGTAAATGCTCTGAATATCACACTCGTTTAAACGAATTACTATTCTAAAACGGTCCTTCTTTGTAGTAAATGCTCCTTTCCAGTAGATTATTCAAAGAGGTTGGGACTAAAAATGGCCTATGATGTAATGGGTTAAGCGCATGAAATAACCAATGTACTATGGTATGGTCTCACGAGCAATGTTCTATTACTGTATGCGAGTATCCTGATCACTTTTGCAAACAGTTTGGATCCAGCAACCCAACGTCTGATCAGGATCCAAACTGTTTTGAGATTCTGGCCAAGAATGGCAAGTAAAGAAATGGAAACAAAACATGCAGCTGTAGACATGAAGCAATTGGCAATTTATACAGAGGAAAATTATTAACCTATCCAGACAACCACATCGTAACTTAATTTAATAAATCAAGCAATTAACCCTTACCCCACTAATCGCAACAATGCTCGCACTCGCAAACAGTTTGTGTCCAGATGAGACGCCTGGCTATCTCGGCGTATTATAATGATGATCCAGGCTATTTGAAACTCGGTCAATAGTTTCTCATAGTATTTTGTCATGACACTTTGGTAAGTTTGAGGAGACATTATTTTTCACAGTCGAAAAGGGTTAATGGCAAAAATCGAACGTAATGAAATATGCCCACCATGCCTTCTTGTATTCAGAGGTGCGGTTAGAGGCGATCGTATCATTAGGCCAAGCAAAATTGGACATAGCTACCTGTATCCATTTACTCCATAAATACGTGTACGCCTTTCTACGCCTTTGCAAACAGAGCAGTCCATGATCAGACGGCTCCTATAGGAGCCGTCTGATCAGGGTCTGCTTTGTTTGCTAAGGAATAAATATATATATACGATTCTACAGTTTTTGTCATTGCCAGAATTGCCCATGTTAATGTACCATTTAAAATATTCTAATCAATATTCATGACTTCATTATTATTTACAAGAATAGTTCTTGAAGTAAAGAGTTAACACTTACTCCGTTGTGAAAGAAATAATGTTTGCTCAAATTTGGGTCTGATGCATTTTTCCACAGGGGGTCATTTCGTGGGTCCAGATGGTCTAAAGATTAAAAAAAATGATTTGATCGATTTAGTGTTATATTATATACAAGGGTTCCAAATACCGATTCGCGCATTTCCCGATCCATTCTAAATAACGCCCGGTTTCAGACAGCCAAGATGGAATAACCACTAATGTTTGGTACGAACGTGAAGCTGAGGCATTGTACTTTTCAAATGATATAACTTTTGATACATTCCAACTAAGCTGTAGCCAGTGCCGACTTGAAATTCCTACCTGGACAGCTATGTTGATGGTCAAGTTGGAAAGGTAATATTTTCATGGTTCTGGCAGACCTATCGTAGGAAAAGGAGCAGTGTATTGTCCAAGGTAAGATGTATGCATCTACTATAGTCTCTTGGATTCGTGTTTTCAGACGATTTTGGGAGACATTCCAGTTTTTTTCTTCATAGGATGGTCTGGAAGGTATTGAAACTTGTTGGTTGTATGAGGACTTTTGTTTCTCTTCTCTTGGTGAGTGGAGGAATGGCAGTTACCTCATACATGGCCTTAATATTGGGCTTGATTTCATTCCGCCTGTGATCAGTCTGAGGGCCTGGTTCTGCAAGTTGCATAGCTTCTGGTCTTATGGTCCCGAGGTATACTGTCTTTAGTATCTTCTCACTGACTCCCTAGTGTGTGCCAGCAAGCTTACGCAGAATGGAAGATCTGTCTCTTTCGTACCTTTGTTTCAATATTTCCTAGATGCGCATTTCAGGTTAGACGTTTGTCAAATGGAACGCTGAGATGAATTGCTTCTCTGTTGTTTTACCAGAAGAGGATCGAGAAGTTGTTGCTTTCCCGACACCACTTCCTACGTTGATTGATAATTATCTCCATTTTTCCAACTGCGCTGGTGAGACTGATGGGACGGTAGCTGGTCGCTTTCTGCTTGTTCTTTTACGCTTAAGTATGGGTCATGATCTTTGCTTTAAGAAACTTAGCTCTTGCTTTCTGGAGGTTAACATTGTTGTTTTGGGAAGGGTTTTTTCTGCTTCCTTTCTGTCTTCTGATAATTCCTCCTGAAGTATCTCCAAGTCGCTATTCCAGTATGGCTTCTCATTCTCAGTGTTATATTTTCTGGACTTCGGGATCATTAGTCTTGATGGTATACGTTTTGAAAATTGAATACTGCTTAAGCCGGTGTTAGGGGCGTGAGTAGTGTTGCACTTTTATGTTCTACTTATGAACAGACTCAATAAAACAGAGTCTGCAATTTTCTCTTTCGACATTGCTACTTTTGCTTTGCTTCCGAAGGATCACCCACTTATAGAATATGTGTAATATCTCTTGGAGCCCGGTGGAATGCTCTTGTGGGCTGCTCTAAGAAGGGTTGCATTGAAGTCTATAGTGACTCTGTCGACGTCACTGTCATCTGCCTTAATCTTATTTCTTTGCAGAGAGCATCAGTCAGCGCTTTGTATGGCGAATGTCTTCCGTGCAGAAATCAACATCAGGTATAGAAATGGCGTGCCAGCGTCTGGAACATGCTGCAGGTTGGTTCTCAATGTCATTAACCCTTTCCGTCATATAAACGCACCTGCAAACAGGAGCCGTCTGATCAGGGTCTGCTCTGTTTGCGGATTGAATTTGATAGATCTGTTTCTTTAGTTTCTAAAATGGCTACAATGCTCCACCTTCCATATGTTATTAAAACTTTGTTTTCATGAATATTCAGTAGGTATTGAAATTTGGAATAAACATAGACCAGGAAAAGGGTTAATCAATAGTTGGTTGTTATCCTCTTGCCAACTTTCTATCTCTTCTCCTCGTTTGTCTGAGTGGTCGTATTCCCCGCTCTGCGAGTGGCTATTGAAATCTCCAATGACAATGATGTAAGAGTTGCAATGGTGTTTCTGACCAAATGTTAATATTCATCACGTGCTTCTCCCCAACTTGTCGCAGCGGAAGTACTGACAACCCCATAACCCTGAAGGATTTGTCCTTGTTAAGGTGAGTCTCCTGGATGCAGCATACCTGGATGCCAATACTGAACAGGATATTATCTAGTTATGTCTTCTTGTTGAAGGCTCATTGTGCATTTCAGTGCATAGCTTTTGAAACGTTACACTTTTTTTCTGTGCCTCAAAGTGGTCAACGGATTTCCTCCATCTTCCGCTTGTCACCAGTCGATGTAAAGTACCTCAAGTAGTATCTGTCGAAGCACAGACCCCAGAGCTGGGTCTCCCTGGAGCAAAGGTGTCCGACGCATGCTTGGACTCGCCCATAGACCCCCCCCCCCCCCCCCAAAAAAAAAAAAAATAAAAAAAAAAAAAAAAAAAAATTGATCGAAGTATGTTCAACTAGCCTAAAACTATCTATTTGAACCCTAAACCACTACGAATAACACGAAAAACACGATCCGGAAAAAAATTTCCTTTCGGGTCTATATATGTATTGAAAGGTATCTAACTACGCCAGATCAACGGCGGAAAATTCAACAGTCATGTTTTTAAAAGTCTTACAGCAAAGCCAATTCAACACCGATTTCAATCATTTTGGTGTTGATCCGTTCCAAATTCCATATATTAAGCGGCACACTTAGTGCTTTCCTTAAATATTGCCCCGTCTTGTCGCTGCAAGACGGCGAATTTGAAAAAACGCTAGAGCGAAACGATGTGACTCCCGCCTGGATGCATAGACGTATATAGGGGGGATCTGTATTAGTTAATCTTTTCAACAAAAACAGGAATTATGGTGAAACACTATCGAAAAACATTAAACTCACCGCAATTAAAACGGCGCTTACTATTTCCAGTCTGCTACGAGGAGCCAGTTTTCTTTCCCCAACTTTCTTTTTGAACGGATGCGACCATTTTGCTGTGACCCGGCTCATAAACTATTAGATATGCAAATTGACTACTACTTCCGGGCCACAGCGAAATGGCCATCTCCGTTCAAAACGAAAGTAGGAGAAAGAAAACTGGCGTCTCATATCAGACTGGAACTAGCCAACATCGTTTTAACTGCGGTGAGTTGAATGTTTTTCGAATGTGGTTCAGTATAATTCGCGTTTTTGTTGAAAAGTTAAACGAATACAGATCCCCCTATATACTTTTATGCATCCTTGTGGGAGTCACATCGTTTCGCTCTAGCGTTTTTTCAAATTCGCCGTCTTGCAGCGACAAGACGGAGCAATATTTAAGGAAAGCACTAACTGTGCCGCTTAATATATGGAATTTGGAACGGATCAAGACCAAAATTATTGAAATCGGTGTTGAATTGGCTTTGCTGTAACACTTTGAAAAACATGACTGTTGAATTTTCCGCGGTTGATCTGGCGTAGTTGGATACCTTTCAATACATATATAGACCCGAAAGGAAATTTTTTTCCGGGTCGTGTTTTTCTTGTTTTTCGGAGTGGTTAAGGGTTCAAATAGATAGTTTTAGGCTAGTTGAACATACTTCGATCACTTTTTTTTTTTTTTTTTTTTTTTTGGGGGGGGGGGGGGGGGGGTCTATGGGTGAGTCCAAGCATGCGTCGGCCACCTTTGCCCTGGAGGGATTTCAGACAATCAGCTCCATCAAAACATATTCGAGTAGACTGTGTAGATAATATGTAGATGTATAGTATTAGAACCATGTGTTTTTAGAGAGCATCAAACTGGCCTGATACTGCTGATTTCAGCTCTCTAGGTTTTCTGTTGGGGTTATACCTCCCTTAGCTTCTGGCCAAAGGACCTACCCTGGCGGCACAGGGGCTATTTAACCATTAGCTGGACTGTAGGGCTTGTCCACACACCAGTAGGCCTGGCATTCCGCATGTATGAGGGCAGGCCACCTCCTAGTCCCTTGCTGTTCAGCTTTAGGCCGCAAAGTGCTCGGTATTCATCTGTCGCGGCGTGGAGGAACTGCGTAGGGTTTGTCCAATCGTAACTACTCGCCGTATTCCGTCAGAGTTCGGAATATAGGAATAGAAATAGCCGAGGTGTTCCGAGTGAGGGCTTGTCTACAGAGAGGCTATACATGTACATGTATATTGGCAGGAAAGACGTACACAATCGGCTTCCTTTTCACCTAATGCTAGGCTAGCCAGTGGTAGAGACTGAGAGCGGAAGGTGACAAACACACGACGCACAGCTGACGCAACAAGAGACATTTTGACACCCATACGCATAACTTAATGAACTATATTGTGACCCTTTACGTCGATGATATAAGGGAAGAACTATATAATTATGTGAGTAATAATCAAGTAAAATTTGCTTGAAATGTTTAACATCAGTCATGACTTATTGGAGTAACATGAAGTATGTAAACCCAAGTTTTGAACTTCATATGAGTTTTGAAATCCTTTTCAGGCTTTACAGTATTCAAAGAGTTCACACATTACTCCATAAATACTCATGTAAGACGTACTGACATCGTGAATTAATTAACCCTTCTCTTACTGAATTTTAAAATACATTTCTCCTTCTTTACCCATGCCCTGTTGTATAATTAAATATCTTCACTGTGTACAAGTATTGCGCTGTGCAATCACTGCTGTGGAGTGCACTGGTTGCACAATCAACTTGTATTTTTTATAGTGCAGACCCTGATGAGACAGCCCCTGCAGGAGCTGTTTCATCTGGGTCTTCACTATTTACAGATAGGTATATTGACGTGAATAACAAGCGAAGGGTTAAGTTATGTTTTGTAATGACACTATGAATAAAGTATTTTTTTTATCTCGACAGAAACTGACAAAAAATCAGACCTATAGCAATCAGAAAAACAAGATAATGTTTCCATGGCGGACACTATAGAAACAGATTTATCACATTATTTCAGCAAACTGATCTGGGTCAACTACAAGGTTAAGTATTATAATAGTCTTGTCTATAACACACGATAGTCTAAAACTATCAACCTTGTTTTATTTGTGTCACATTCAGATATATGCATGCTTTGTTTTGACCAGTCAGAGCAAAAGAAGGCTACCAGCACTAGGACGATAAACACAGAACAGATTTTGCACTGCCTACGTATTGTGTTGCGAATTAACGACATTCTGAATAATTACAACGAGGATGGTTAGGTTGGTGCACTTTTGTTTCATACAGTAAAACCTCTCTATAACGGCCGCTAAATTACATTAACAAGTGTGTGTATTTAGGGCAGGTGGCTGCTTAAAGCAAGGTGAAAGTAAAACAGAACGCTCCTATTGGAGTGTTCTGTTTTTCTTTCAGCTTGCTTTAATAAGTCACCTGCCCTAAATACCAACTAATTAACACAATTAACAAGTGTGTGTATTTAGGGCAGGTGGCTGCTTAAAGCAGGGTGAAAGTAAAACAGAACGCGCCTATTGGAGCGTTCTGTTTTACTTTCACCTTGCTTTAAGCAGTCACCTGCCCTAAATACCATCTAATTAACACAATTTAATGGCCGTTATAGAGAGGGTTTACTGTATTTCGTCAGTCTCTAGCATGCTCAGTAAAACGTAGTACGCTTTGTTGTAATGACACAGGTCATGTTTTCCTTCTCTCTTTCGGTCTAGCATTTCATTTCAGGGCTGGAGTTCGCTGCTGCGATATTCAGCTTGTTTATGCCTGGTGCTTTGAAAACTGTACTAGTGGGTGTTGCGCTTGACACTCGGCATAATGAGGGTAGTGCTAGTATCGGTGGGTCTGGTGTCAGGATAATGTGACTGTGAAAGTTAAAATCGATGCTTTACATTAGGCAAGTTAACTCTTCAGTCGCTAGAGGTGAATATGTGATCATCTATACAAACAGTTTTTATCCAGATGAGACGTCGAGTAATTCGTTTTCTCAACGGTATCTAGACTTGATGAAAGGAAATACGTACGTCTTAGCTGTCATCAAAAAAATAATCTAATTATGAGTTTGTAAGGTAGATGGTTACTTAATGTAGGTCAAAAGTAATGCAGAAAGCTCCTGTATGAGCCGTTTGCATTACTTTGGTCGTGCATTAAGCAATAATTTGCTTTTAAGACTCCTCTATTAAAAATGAATGACTGATTCAGACAGGTTTTACTGTATTAGGTTTACATATGACGCTTTCTTGTCGTGCGAAGAGTAGAACATTAAAAAGGGCATTGTTTTCACTGTTGTTGAAATTCCATAATCAGATTTATAAAATGAATGATTTATTAAGATAAGTTCTGCTATAGGCCTACATGTATTACAAATGACGATTTCTTATCGTGTGAGTTATTTAACTTATTCCCTCATATTGACGACTTTTGACGACTCTGTAAAAGTCACTTTGTGAAATCATTGTGATAAATAGAGCATTTGCTCCTATAGGAGCAAATGCTCTATTTATCACAATGGTTTCAAACTACAAAATTCTAAAAGTTTCCTTTTCTCTAGTTTGTGCTTCTTTTCGGTAGATTTATTAAAAGAGGCTATATCTAAAAATAGACTATGAGGTAATGGGTTAACCAGGGATCATTCTGCATCTCCTCAAACATGAAAACCTGTAAAATACGACCGCTAAACCTTTCCCTGTTTTATATGTATTCTAGATTTCTCCACCTCATGAATATTCATGCACAGAATCAATAAAATGGAACATTGAAAGGGCTCGTTTTCATTAGTGTGGAAACTGCATAATCAGATCGTCTATAAATTTCCATAAGCAAATAGAGCAGACCTTGGTCAGACGGTTCATATAAGAGTCTACTCTCTTTGCAAAGCCGTAGCAAGGCGTATGTTTGGAGTACATGCTGAAACAGCCAACTACCACACCTGACACTACGGCAATCGGAAGCCGAAAGGTACACTGAAAGTCAATCAAAACAAATGGTGTTTACAGAATATGGCTGCAATATATACGACTGCAACTCCCGTAAATTTGTTTTTATTTGAAACATAGATCTGTTCATAGAGTTTCTGCCACGTTAAACGTTCTCATGTTCATGATGTCATTTTATGCAAATCCTGCTAATCAATATTGATGATGTCATTACTTCTTATATGAATATTCATGGTGTAAAATGTTAAGCTACATTCAAGCTTAGACAATAGACAAGAATAGAACTGATGCATGTAATAAAATTTGAAATATATCTTCATAGCAAACCGCAAAGTAAGGCGAGGCTGTAAACAGTTTAGCTTATCCTGCTGAGCGCGACGTGAGGCCTATTTGGAAACAGGTTTGATCCAGTACTCGGCGTCTCATCAGGATCCAACCTGTTTGACAATTTGTCAATTGTTTCTCAAAAGCTTGTGTCATGACACTTGGTCAATGTGTTCTCAAAAGATTGATCGAATCGGAACTTGTCAAAAATTGAACATATCCAAAATTGGGCGGACATTCATTTTTCACAGAGGGAAAATTTAATATTACAATTGTTTCGTTTTTGCAGATGATGGATTGCTTTACAAGCATCTAAATTGTAATTCGTGGTTGTGATATATCCATTATTCACGTGGAAGTGACTTGTAATCAAACTTTATATGCATGTATATACCGACATCTACAAACCAAACACTGACTGGTCTAGTAAACATTGTAGACCTCTGATCTGGGTCTACATTGTCCTATTTATAGGATCGCGTAAGTGAATGGAATAACATTCAATACGCAAACAGTGTAGACACTGACCAGATGGGTTGGACTTGCTCTGCACTGTTTGCATAGTTCCGAATACTATAAAACTTGTCTATAAATAGCGGCTATCAAAAAGAGGTCTAAATATGGGTCTGTAAGACAGGTGGAAGCTTAATGCAGGACAAAAGTAATGCAGAAAGCTCCTATAGGAAGTTTTATGCATTACTTCTGTCCTACATTAAGCAACCGCCCGCTTTTAATGCTTCTGAGTTCAATAAATGAATGGTCGCTAAGGGTAGGTTTTACTGTACGCACGTTCCCCGCAGCAGGATCATCTTATCATACCAATCACTGTACAAACAACATTTAAAACAACTCGAGTATGTTTTAGCATGCCGGGTAAAATTATACAGTACAAAAATGTTATATTCAAATTACAGTAAAACTTGTCTAAAGCCACCATCTTTAGGAGACATAATTATGGGTATTAAAGCCGTGTGGTAGCTTATTTAAGGAAGAAAGTTATGCAGACAGCTCCTATAGTCACTGTCTGCATTACCTTCGTCCTGCACTAAGCAACCACGTGTTTATAAAGACAGGAATGTCTAGAGTCATTGAGTGTCTCGCCTAAGAGTGGTTCTGCTGTATTTATAAATTGCAATCAGAATGTCAAACAATTCGCGTCCTCGTGAGATGTCACTCGGCGTCCACGTCACTCCAACTTTTTCGACTGCAAACATTGTCGTCTGCTACAATTTTCATATTAATTTTTCTTCATTTTTTTAATAAACAAACTTGGTCACAGTAAAAAACACTTTGGATTATGATGACGCGTACAGTAAAATCTCTCTGTAACGACCACTACATTACATCAACTATTTTGTGTTAAAGGCAGGTGACTGCTTAAAGCAATGTGAAAGTAAAACAGAACGCTCCTATAGGAGCGTTCTGTTTTACTTTCACTTTGCTTTAAGCAGCCACCTGCCCTAAATACCAATTAATTAACACACTTTAGTGGCGGTTATAGAAAGGTTTTACTGTATATTAACTGGCATGTCATTTGGATCCAAAAATTGTTTACACAGGTAATCACAGATTCGCCATTGCCAGTGAAAACGTTAAACCAATGATACATTGCTATCACATTTGTTTTTACCTGTTTGTTCATTAATCGACTCGTAGCACTTGACGTAATTATCAGTCGTCTGCTCTAATTCTCAGACTTTTCTTCTTCTAGTTATTTTCCAAAACACGAACAGAAGATGAAACAGCTCGTGTGCTAATGTGATGTCTATCTAGTCCTTGTCTGGGTCAACACTGTTTACATAGGTTATCACGAATTAGCAACTCGCGCACAAAGGGTGACAGTTGCATTTCGCAATTTCCGTCTTATCACCGTGTTTTCCCCAGGAAATATTTAAACATTAGCGAGAAAAATCTAAATTATTATTCATCATGAATCGCCATTAGTGTTGCGAAAATCGTTCGCATTAAATATGATGGATGAAAAGATTGCATGAGATTGAACCACGTGAATGCACAGTTTGTGGTAGCGAACTGACTATGTGGTGTAATACACGTGTGGAAATGTTGGTGTGAAAAAGGTCTGTCCGACTTACATATAGTAATTCGGACGGGGTTTTAAATCGCTCTTTATTTAATTATAATTTGTAACAGTCCCGTATGATTTTCCACGTGTATATATACATTGTACATTTTAAAGTCATTTCATTACCGCTACCCATATTGAAATGCTAGAAACGATTAATATCTTCTTTGAAGAAGAAGTGTACGCTGATCAACCTGTTTCTTGATCAGGTCCAATGTTATAAAAACTCTGAGTCAGAGTCTGAGATCATGTTCAAGTATCTGATCGGTCAGATTCTGGGCAAGCTCAGAATCAGACCAATCAGGGTCCAGTGTTATAAAACTCTGAGTCTGAGTCTGAGGTCATTCTCAAGTATCTGATGCTTGAGAATGACCTCAGACTCAAGCAAAAAGCTTTATAACCTCATGGCCAGGATCCTCGCTGTGTGTCATGCTAAATTGAACTTTTAGTAAAGAAGAACTGAATTTTTAGACTGCCACGTTACACATATCAGATCCAAGGTTACTGCATGGGTTGCAGATGGAATGGTAAATAAATAAGCCACATGTCTTCGTGCCAAACTCCTGTAACCCATTCCCTCTTACTGATGCCTATTGACGTTTCTGTAAAAGTCAGCTTCTGAAACCATTGGATAAATAGAGCATTTACTCCATAGGAGCAAATGCTCTATTTATCACAATGGTTTCAAAGCTACACAATTCTAAAATTTCCATTTTCTCTCTTAAATACTTCTTTTCGGTAGATTCATTCACAGAGACTGGGTCTAAAATAGTCTAGGAGGGAATGGGTTAATGCTTGTCTGTCAAGTCCTTGTCTTCGCTTATTTGTTTATTCACTTATCAACCAAGATAGACACTGCTTTGCATAAGTCGAACCCATTCATTCTGCAAGGAGTGTGGTTGTTAATTGTATAGGTTAACCCTTTCCTTCATATAAACGCCTTTGGATGCCCTTGCAAACTGAGTAGACCCCAGATCAGTAGACCTGTAGTAGCAGTCTGATCAGGGTCTGCTATGTTTGCTTATGGAATCATATATATCTGATCCTATTGTTTTTTGTCTAAGCCAACATTTCCCTTTCAAAGTGTTACTTTTTTAAAAAATAAGTTACTGAATATTCATGAAATGGTCACACGTGCATTAATGTTCATAACGGAAAAGGGTCCTTAGGGATCATTAGTTTCGACGTTATTAATTTGGAAAACTGAATACCACTTAAGTCGGTGCTAGTGGGGGTGAGTAGTGTTGCACTTTTAGACTGTAATTTTCTCTCTCTTTTTGCATTTCCGCGTTTGCTTTAGAAGGATCTCCTACTTTCAGAACTTATTTACACATTCTTACACAGTGGTTTCGTGAAACATTATTATCATCTGTAAAATACTGAGGGTGGTTTGACCAATCTCCCGGTGGATTTAGCAAATAATAATATCATAAAAACCTGTCTACAGCGACCATCAAACGTACGTGTAATTTTGGGGGTTTAAGACAGATGGCAACTTAACCCATTCCCCCATATTGGCGCCTTTTGACGCCTCCGTAAAGGTCACTTTTTGAAACCATTGTGATAAATAGAGCATTTGCTCCATAGGAGCAAATGCTCTATTTATCGCAATCTTTTAACAACTGCACAATTCTAAAATTTTCCTTTTCTCTAGTAAAGGCTCCTTTTCGGTAGACTTATTCAAAGAGGTATGATCTAAAAATAGCCTTTGAGGGAATGGGTTAGTGCAGGAAGAAAGTAATGGAGAAAGCTCCTCTAGGAGCTTTCTGCATTACTTTCATCCTGCATAAAGCAACCATGTGCTCGCATGTTGATCCTAAATGTGCATAAAATAAATGATTAACCTTTTACTTCATGAATATTCATGTAAGAAATAATGACTTCATGAATATTGTCATATGATTATATTAGCTGAATTTTGGTTATGAACACATGCTGATGTTGGCTATGACAGAAACTAGTCAGATCCTTATAGTCCAATAAGTATATAAAACAAGAGGGCCAGAATGGCCCTGACATCGCTCACCAGACAAGCAGATGAGATGCTTTTCTATATACATGTATAGAAAACTAGCCGGCCCTGGGGCAAGGCCAATTTTGACCCGAGGGGCATAATTTATACAACTTTTGTAGAGGACTTAAACATGATGCTATGTGCCAAATGTGAAAGCTGGGAATCTTCCAGCTTCAGAGGAGAATTATTTTAAGTTTTCACTATATGTTTCAATAGAAAACTGGCCAACCCTGGGGCGGGGCCAATTTTGACCCCAGCAGCATAATTTATATAATTTTGTAGAGGACCTGAACATGATGAGGAGAATTATTTTAAGTTTTCACTATATGTTTCAATAGAAAACTGGCCAACCCTGGGGCGGGGCCAATTTTGACCCCAGCAGCATAATTTATATAATTTTGTAGAGGACCTGAACATGATGCTATGTGCCAAATATGAAAGCTGAGAACCTTTCAGTTTCTGAGGAGAAGATATTCAAAGTTTTACTATATGTTTCTATTGAAAACTGACCACCCCTGGGGCGGGCCAATTTTGATCCCAGGGGCATCATTTATGCAACTTTTGCAGAGGACCTGAACATGATGGTATGTGTCAAATATGAAAGCTGAGACACTTCCAGTTACAGAGGAGAAGATGTTCGAAGTTTTCACAATACATTCCTATTGAAAACTGGCTACCACGGGGCCAATTTTGACCTCAGGGGCATACTTTATATAACCTTTGTAGAGGACCTGAGCATGATTCTATTCTATGTGCCAAATATGAAAGCTGAGAACCTTCCAGTTTTACTATATGTTTCTATAGAAAACAAAGCACCCCTGGGGCGGGGCCAATTTTGACCCCAGGGGCATAATTTATATAACTTTTGTAGAGGACCTACATATGATGTTATGTACCAAAGATGAAAGCTGAGAACCCTGTAGATTCAGAGGAGAAGATTTTTAAAGGTTTAAATTTTTGACGCCCGACGACGGACGACGGACGACGCACACCGCACGACGGACGACGCACGCCGACGGACGTCAGGCGATCACAAAAGCTCATCCTGAGCACAAAAGTGGTCTGGTAAGCTAACAAAAGAACAGAGCCTAATTAGACAACTCTCCGATTTGGGTCTACTCTGTTTGAAATATCATTAAAGGAGAATTTATGGGGTAGAGGGTGAGTTGAGCTGATGTTAAAAAGCGTGACCAATCAGCGTGTGCACACGGCAATAGATTTACAAAACATGTTTGTTGTTCTCGTTCGAACCATCAAACGACTGATTGTTTTGCCCGTGAATGTATTTTATGACAAAATAAATTTAAATAAAAGACGTGTGGGTTTCTAAAGGCGTTTTCAGTAAAGGGTATGGCATACTAGAGCGTATGGCACGAGCGTATGCCAGCTGTGAGAGAAACAAATGTTCATACGTTCGCATACGCAGATATACGCTAGGAGTAGGTTAGGCATGTACGTCGTATACGTTTCAGGTACGCTGCTATACGTCGGTGTACGTTCTCATACGCAGAGGCCGAAAATAATTTTGAACATGTTTAAAAAAATGTTCAGCGTATACGAGCGTATGAATTATACGTTACGCAAGCGCTTATCATACGCTAGGCATACGTTGAATACGATAGTGTCGGTAGATGTACGTTATAAAGGTGAAATACGCTTCACATACGGAATATTAACAAGGAAAGCGTTAATGTACCCGGTATAGAGTATTGTTTGGAACTAGAACCTGTGTATAACGGCCACTAAATTGTGTTAATTAGTTGGTATTTAGGGCAGGTGGCTGCTTAAAGCAAGGTGAAAGTAAAACAGAACGCTCCAATAGGAGCGTTCTGTTTTACTTTCACCGTGCTTTAAGCAGCCATCTGCCTTTAACACAAAGCAATTGATGTAATCTAGTGGCCGTTATAGAGAGGTTTTACTGTATAATATATTTCGATCGAGTACCGAGATGTTTCAGCATATTCTTGAGAGCTGAGTCCGAGATTGCGTTGGTGATCTCCAGATCTACGTCTGAGTTCGTTTTCCAACAATTTATTGGCCATATTTTGAATCAAACTCAGAATCTCACCAATCAGATGTTTGGGAATGAATCGACAAGTAAAAAGCTTCATAACATCGGAACATTGTCTCTTCTACATAAACTATCAACGTCAGCAAAGGTTTTAATATCCTGAACGATAACAGTTGATTTTAACCTGCTGTTATCAATATCAATTACAAATTCAATTTCTATCCCAGATAATACTCGTAGAGATAAATTTGCTCAAGGTTAACGATTCGAAACAGACAATAGATGAGTCCACAAACACAATGATTAATGTGCAATTAACATTTATCGTTGTGCATCATAACTATTTTAACCTTGAAATAAATCGGTTTCCCCTTTTGACACCCCTGTCCCAGGTCGTGGTGATCCCCGTACATGTCTCCCTTTAGCTATTGCACCATATAGCTAATGCTGATTTACAAGAACATTGTTTTGGCAAATTACGATAACGTATTTCTGTGATCTTGCCAAGGAATGTTAAACCTGCCACTGGCAGCTTAAACACATAAAAGCCAACGAAACAACTTCAAGGTTGCTAGAAGATCATATCTGTTGATTTTGTTTTATAGTGAATTTACTGGCAAGAGGTTCTTAAGGGTTTTTAACGTGTTTTTCTTGTGAACAAATCCGTAATATGGCAATGTATTTTACCAAATTGAAATCCCATAGAATGTTGCAACACATTTTCAAGGACAGTTTCAAATCTGACCAGTACTTTAACCCTTCCCTTCATATAAACGTGTTTTCACGCATTTGCAAACAGAGTAGACACATATCAGACGGCTCCTATAAGAGCCGTCTGATCTGGGTCTGCTCTGTTTGCTAATGGAATTTGAAATATGTTTCTTTACTTTTTAAAATGATTACAATTTTCCACCGTCCATGTTTCATTATAACTACATTGTATGTGTCAATGAATATTCAGTAGGTATCGAAATATTGGATTTACATAGAAATGGGAAAGGGTTAAGACAAAAGTCGTTAAAGAAGCTTAACCATTTAGTTAACGTCACAAGAAAATAACGCTCTGCCACTTGAAAACTGTGCACTGTTAGACCACATTCGTAACGGATCACATTTGTAACAGATGTGTTACGAATGTGACCACATTCGTAACAGGTAAAATGTGTTACAAATGTGAGTATCCGACATGGGGGTTGACATTAAAATCACATATGTTATAATGTAACTGGTTGAGTTCCTGCCTGACAATGTTCAATTAGTTAATAGTAATAGGATTATCATTGTATATTTTGCCATTCGTACCATTGCAAGTTATCATCACTACTCATCACAAAACGAATCGTTATATATAGCCCATGGATGGCTCGGCGGTAAGCGCAATCTCTTCTCACCATTGAGCTCAGGTTCGAATCCCGGCCCCGTTTCTCAGAATTCAGAAGCTGTTAAACGTTATAGTGGATGGAAACGGCTTGAGTTTATTCTAACTGTTAATAGCTAACCGCCGAATAAGTTTTACTTAATAGAAATATTCATGTTTTCACACGGTACTCCGGTTTCCTCCCGCATTTTTGATCGCGTACGCCGACATCCGCACCATCGAGTGCTTTGTATATAGATTTTATGTAGATTGAATGTAGATTGTATATAGATTTTGTTTCACAGTCAATGTAAAATAAGTAAAGTTCAAACTTTCGAGGGATGTACTCAGTTGATAGGGTCGCGTGTTCGAGACAGGGTGGTTACACTTCCTTACAAATGTCTTTCTTTCGCCATTATGGTTTGATACAGTTGTATATTTTTATATACAGTAAAACCTCTCTATAACGGCCACTAAAGTGTGTTAATCATTTGGTATTTAGGGCAGGTGGTCGCTTAAAGTAATGTGAATGTAAAACAGAACGCTCCTATAGGAGCGTTCTGTTTTACTTTCACCTTACTTTAAGCAGCCACCTGCCTTTAACACAAAATACTTGATGTAATTTAGTGGCCGTTATAGAGAAGTGTTACTGTACCTGCATAAAAGATCTTCATGAGTTTCCATTTTTAATATAACTTGTCATATACACGTACCTATGCAATGCTGCTAATGCTAGTGTCTATGGTTAAATAAATATTACTTCTTAGTTCCTTTATTTGCTTTTAATTGAGAAATACACTATTCAAAATAGTTTAGCAACTACAAATATAATGATATGCTTTTAGGAAAGAAAACCTTACTCATTACCTTTGTTAATATTTTTAGTTTGTTGTTCAAATTTGAACAAGTTTTCATTTTAGCGATGAATGATGATGGTGATGATGATGATGATGATGATGATGATGATGATGATAATGATAATGATTACGATGCTGAATATGCTAATCATGATGATGATGATGACTGGGTGGTCATGATTCATTCCGATACTATCATGACCTGACTGGATATAACACATGTGTAATTGTTCACAACTTGTGACAAATGTCTTCAGTTGTTGTACACGTGCACTTTTAAGCTTCCTATTCTGTATGAAATTTGACGTGTTACAAATGTGATTGTATGTAACATCAAAAATCAACATCGATCACATTCGTCACAAAATGTGTTAGTTACATATGTTCTCGATTTCCGGATCACAATTGTAACACGTGTTACGAATGTGATCACATCCGTAACACGTGTTACGAATATGATTCGTTACGAATGTGGTGTAACAGTGCACAGAGGGCAATCATCGCTCTGTGACACAGCCTCCGATCATAGTCTACTTTCATGTGTCAGTGGATAGCAGCTATCAGGTATATTATGCATATCTAATCAACAGAATTTGTTCATAAATGATAAGTGAAGACAGATTACATTTTCAACATTTACCCCATGAATAATCGTGTAAAAAACAAGGGCATGTTGTATTGCTATGCAAGACACGAGTCCCCCACCGGACTGAAAACAAACCTCCACTCTCCCCACCCCACCCACCCACCCACCCATGGTGTGGTTGACCATGGTATATACATGACCACCTGAATGGTATAAGTCCCTACTTTCATACATTGAATCAGTAAATAAAAAGTTATTGTCCCGACAAGAAAATATGCCAAATTCATTATAACTTCACACATTGAAGAAGCATGATGAGGGCTAGTGTCATGCACAAGGATCATAACTCTAGCATCAATATTTTTGGAGTTATTCCCCTTTTACATATTTTTTTGTCCGGACAATAACTCTTTATCTACTAGTTCAATTGACTTGAAACTTCACATATGGAACAATCATGATGAGGGGTAGTGTCATACACAAGGGCCATAACTCTAGCATCGATATTTTTGGAGTTCTTCTCCTTTTTCATATTTTCTTGTCAGTCCGTCTGTCACGCTTCGTGTTCGGGTCATATCTCCTACAAAGTTAGGCCAAATTCATTATAACTTCACACATTGAAGAAGCATGATCAGGAGTAGTGTCATGCACAAGATCCATAATTCTAGCATCAATATTTTTGGAGTTATTCCCCTTTTTCATATTTTTTGTCCGGACAATAACTCTTTATCTACTGGTTCAATTGATTTGAAACTTCACATATGGAACACGCATGATGAGGGGTAGTGTCATGCACAAGAGCCATAACTCTAGCATCTATATTGTTGGAGTTATTCCCCTTTTCATATTTTCTTGTCCAGTTAATAACTCTTTATGTACTGGTTCAATTGATTTGAAACTTCACATATGGAACACGCAAGATGAGGGGTAGTGTCATGCACAAGAGCCATAACTCTAGCATCTATATTGTTGGAGTTATTCCCCTTTTCATATTTTCTTGTCCAGTTAATAACTCTTTATGTACTGGTTCAATTGATTTGAAACTTCTCATATTGAACAAGCATGATGAGATGTAGTTTCAGTAGATTTTTAAAGATTTTCCTATGAAAAACTGATAAGCCCTTGGGCGGGGCCATTTTTGGCCCGGGGGTCATAATTTGATAATCCTCTTTGTAGAGGACCATAAGATCATGCTACTTACCAAATATCAAAGGTCTAGGCCTTACAGTTTCAGAGAAGAAGATTTTCAAAGATTTTCCTTTGAAAAACTGATAAGCCCTAATGGACGGGGCCATTTTTGGCTCGGGGGTCATAATTTGAACAATCTTTGTAGAGGACCATAAGATCATGCTATATACCAAATATCAATGGTCTAGGCAGAGAAGAAGATTTTTAAAGATTTTCCGATGAAAAACTGATAAGCCCTTGGGCGGGGCCATTTTTGACCTGGGGGTCATAATTTGAACAATCTTTGTAGAGGACCATAAGATCATGCTACATACCAAATATCAGAGGTCTAGACCTTACAATTTCAGAGAAGAAGATTTTTAAAGATTTTCCTATGAAAAACTAATAAGCCCTTGGGCGGGGCCATTTTTGGCCCAGGGGTCATAATTTGAACATTCTTTGTAGAGGACCATAAGATCATGCTACATACCAAATATCAAAGGTCTAGACCTTACAGTTTCAGGGAAGAAGATTTTTAAAGATTTTCCTATGAAAAACTGATAAGCCCTAATGGGCGGGGCCATTTTTGGCCCGGGGTCATAATGTGAACAACGTTACGTTCCCCCTAGCCACTGATGCTTCTGACAAAATTTCGTTAAAATCGGGTCAGCAGTTTTAGAGGAGATGTCATTTGAAAATGTGGCCGGACGCCGGACGACAGACGCCGGACGCCGGACACCGGACGCCGGACACATCGCGGTAACAATAGCTCATCCTGAGCCTTCGGCTCAGGTGAGCTAAAAACAAAAGCTTTCTTTGAAGGGTAAAAATAACTTTTCATAAAGACTTGAAGCTTTTACTTTTATCATTTTATTTTTTGTTGTTATTGTTGACAATTATTAGTACAAAACAAACACAAATATAAGCTATAAAACATGCTTATCGTCAATGATTACACACATGAACAGCATATATTTAACTTTGTTATTATCTTTTCTACTGTGTGATGTTAGCAAACAGCAAATGCAGTACAACCTGTCGTAAGGGGCCATTCATTTATTGAACATATGAGTGTATTGAACATAGGTTGTTGCTTAATGCAAGGCAAAAGTAATGCAGAAAGCTCCTATAGGAGCTTTCTGCATTACTTTTGACTTGCATTAAGCTACCACCTGCCTTACAGACCCTTAGATCCCTTTTTGATGGCCACTTAAAACAGGTTCTACTGTACATTAAAACGTTTTTCACACAACATTTGTAAGTCTATAAGAAAAAAACATCACAACCTTTGGAACAATAATCAAACAATAAACTTTAAACTTCTACTCCATAAATACCCTTTTTTTATGCCTTTGCAAACTAGATCAGATGACTCCTGTAGGAGCTGTCTGATCAGGGTCTGCTCTGTTTACTAATGATATAACATAGATCTGATTCTACAGTTTCAGCCAAATATTTGTGTGTTCATATGCCAATAATCCAATTAATACTGGTATTCATAATGTATATATTTCTTATATGAATATTCTTGGATAAATAGTTAATCCAATGAGTCTTTTGATACAATGTGTATTAATACGCTCATAACAACTGTCCTTAGCTCAAACTCTTGCTGGTTTATGTTTCCAAGTTCCTTTACCTCATACAAATGCTTTTATATGCCTTTGAAAACAGGGTAGACCAAAATCAGATGGCTCCTGTAGGAGCCATCTGATCACCATCTTCCCCGTTTGCTTATGAAGTAATATTGATCTGATACTACAATTTCTGTCCAGGCCACACTTTAATCTTGTCCATATGACATTATACAAATTCAGCTAATTCATATTCATGTTGAAATTATTTCTTACAAAAATATCCTGCGGTAAAGGGCATTCACACAGCATCAACAAGCTCATCTCTTTCCCTCATATTTATATAAACGCCTTTTCACGCATTTGCAAACAGAGTAGACCCTGATCAGACAGCTTCTGATAAGCATGACCTGACTGGCATTTGCATAATGGATCGATCCAGATAAGACACAGAATAACTTGACTATTCATCAGGATACATGCCGTTTGCTACTCAGTAACTTAAAACACTTAACCCTTTATTAGGTTACCCATATACAAAGACATATATGCATTTTTAATGACATCATCAATATTTATTAGCTCAGCTTTTAAAATGTAAACTTTTCAAAGAATTGTTTTTGCATTGACAAATGGTATGAAATAATATAGATCTGGTTCTACAGTTTCTGCCACGCCCACAATTCCAGTGGTAATCTTCCATTATAAAATTCCCCTAACAAATATTATTCATGATGTCATTAAAATGCACATGTCTTTGTACATGTACGAGTATATGGGTAACCTAATAAGAAGAGGGGCTGGCATATGCAATCCATCTTAATCAAGGTAAGCCATCTGATCAGGATCTACACAGTTTGTCATTAACAAGAAGTGACACCAGAGCTACAGATAAAAGTGTGTATTCAAATATTAAAATCATTATTTCTTCACCAAACCCTATGCTGTGACCACTCTTTAGATCATGGTGTTAGGTGGCGAAATAAAGGACATTTCTTTAACCCTTTCCTCCATAAATAGGCCTTTCTATGCCTTGGCAAAAAGAGTAGACCCAGATCAGACGGCTCCTGTAGGAGCCGTCTGATCAGGGTCTGCTCTGTTTGCTTGTGATATAATGTAGATATGACTCTACAGTTTCTGCCATAACCAAATTTATACATCATTACTAAAATGAATCTAATCAATATTCATGATGTAATTGTTTCTTAAATGAATATTCATGGAGTAAAGGGTTAACTTATCTTATCTATTCCTCTGGACTCTATCTATTTAACCCTTTATTCCATGAATATTCATGTAAAAAAATAAGTATGCCATGAATATTAATTTGATTAATTGTTATAATACAGTAGCACATAGGCACATGCTGTTTGACAATGACAGAAACTGTAGAATCATATCTATATTATACCATAAACAAACAGAGCAGACCCAGATCAGACAGCTCTGTAGGAGCCATCTGATCTGGAGTCTACTCTGTTTGCGAAGGCGTATTTAGAGAGAAAAGGGTTAATCCACACAAGTATGTTAAACACAGAATTCAAGCACAGTGGTTACCAGTACTGCAATATATCCAACAGGTTCACTACATACGATGGCTGCTACAGAATACATGTACATCCAATTCAAACACTTCAGCTTTGATTATATAATAAGTAAAAACAGTCTTGGAATTGAGCAGAAACAATATACAGCAAAATCCCGTTAAACCGGAATTTTAGTAAAGACAAATATATATCTTTTTCAGCATGAGGCTTTGGTAGCTTTCTGTATGACTTTCACCCTGCATTAATCAATTCCCTCATATTGACGACTCTTTAGAAGTCACTTTGTGAAACCATTGTGATAAATAGAGCATTTGCTCCTATAGGAGCAAATGCTCTATTTATCACAATGGTTTCAAACTACAGAATTCTAAAAAAATTCCTTTTCTCTAGTAAATGCTCTTTTTCGGTAGATTTATTCAATGGGGTTGTATTAGCCTATAATAGCCTATGAGGTAATGGGTTAAGCTGCCATCTGCCTTACATACTAGTATCTATACTTATTTGAATGACCGGTCGAGGCTTTTTACTGTCACTGCTAATTCAGTACCCATGGTATTAACTGTTAATATACAGTAGAACCTGTCTTAAATGACTTTGAACTGAGTGCAGAGATCTTAAAAAGCAGATGGTTGCTTAATGCAGGGCAAATGTAATGCAGAAAGCTCCTATAGGAGCTTTCTGCATTGCTTTTGACCTGCATTAAGCTATTACCTGCCCATCTGGCTCATAATTAGATCTCTTTTTGATGGTTTCTTAAGACAGTGTCTACTGTACTAAATGCTTTAGGTAGTAAAGAAAATATCAAGGCCATGAAACAGGCACAGAATGTTAGAGGTAAACCTGACTATCCTGAAGACCCTGTAAAAGTAAAGCTTCAACAATAAATGGAAACAAAACAAAACACGCACCAGCGGCCAAATATTTCATATGACATACTGAAACATAATAACAAAATACAAAACAAGTCAAGAGTTTTGATATATAGAAACATAACAAAAATGTAAAAATAGAGTTTTAACTGTAGGGGATGTATGCTCTGGAACCAAGATAGGGATCAGAAAGTGTCACTTCGCTTTATGGCTAAGGCCAAAGCTGCTGCACACAACCCATTGTGCAATGCTCTTCTAAAAGCTATTAAGTTTGATTAAAAACCCTCTATATTATCATAATAAAGACATGACATGACAGAACCATGCCAGTACAGTTGATTACCACTTTCAAAGGGTGAATTATCTGATAATAGTACAGTATCTCTTTGCATTTTGTTATAGAATTAGAAATAACCTATGCAAATAGGTAGGACTCAGATTTTGTACTGGCATTTGCAAAAAGTGAAGACCCAGATCAGAGGGCTCATAGAGAAGCCTTCTGATCTGGGTCTGCACTGTTTTTCGCTCAATATCCTCTTACAAATGTTCATGCTGAATGGTCTCTTTATATATACAGTAAAACCCCACTAAACTGCACATTAAATTTAGTATAAATATTGGTCTTGGAAACAGGTGGCAGCTTAATGCACTGTGAAAGTCATGCAGAAAGCTCCTCTAGAAGCTTTCTGCATGACTTTCATTATGCATTAAGCAGCCACCTGTCTAAAAATATCTAAATTCTTCTTTGCTGGAATTCCTGTTTAGAGAGGTTTTACTGTATTCAAGAGGTTAAATTTCCCCATAGTCACTGTAGTACCATGTACTGAGAGTGTCTACACCACTGGGTGTGATAAGTACTGTGTGTTCAAACTGACAAGAGCGACTGTCATCGTTCGCTAACAGTGTCCACTTGTCCTTATGCGTCGTGTATCCTGGCAATCCCTCACATATAATAGGTTCTGAAATTACACAATGTGCATGATATTTGACTAGAATGAATATGGCAGAGGGGGAGTGGGAGGTGGGGTGGTGGGGGTTGAGGGGTCCTAAAAATTTCTGAAATTCATTTGATTTAAACGAAGGTGAAATATGTCTGACATAACTTATTCGGTGTATAACTTGAACAAAGCAATAGATACACTGCGGAAATTGAAACTTCTCTACCTCATTAATATTCATGTCGGAAATAATGACATCATGAATATTAATTAGATTATTTTTTATGTCAAATGAATATAGGCAATGTTGGCCAAGGCAGAAATTGTAGACTCAGATCTATATCTACTCCATTTGCAAAGGTATAAACCCTTTACTCCATGAATATTCATGCAATAAATAAATGCTGAAATATTATAATGTCATTATAAGCGCAGGCTTTTTTATTATGACAGAAATAAAAGTGTAGATCAGATCTATATTATTTCAATAGGAAACAGAGCAGACCTTGATCAGACTGCTTCTACAGGAGCTGTCTGATCTGGATCTACTCTTGTTTGCAAAGGTGTTAAAGGGCATATCGAAGGAGAAAATGGTAAACATTGACCAGAATGCTGTAAAGGGTTAACCCTTTCCTTCATATAAACACGTTTTCATGTATTTTCAAACAGAGAAGACCTAGATCTGATGGTTCCTGTGTCTGCTCTGTTTGCCAATGGAATTTGATAGACCTGTTTCTTTACTTTCTAAAATGTCTGCAATGTTCCTCCTACCATATTTTTAATTATAACTATTTTGCCCATGAATAATGAGTAGATATCGAAATTTGAAATAAACATAGAACAGGGAAAGCGTTAAGGCATATGTATAAGGAACGGGTGAATTAACGACAGAATATTCTATACTTTGCCTCCAAATCTCACCTTGTTGAGCTTGATACTTTTTACAATTGCCCTATGGAGGCAATTCTTATTAGTATCTACAAGGAAGTGGCTGAGAAATTAGAAAATTGTATATAATAATATGCCTATCTACATATCTGGTACTATTTATCATACAGGCCACACCCATTATCTGATGAATAGTGACATGGATAGAGTTCGAGTGGTCTAGAACTTAAGTGTACTCTAGTAGGACCAAAGTGTTTGAGCAGACACTGTATTCAGCAGGATAAGAGTTAAATCCTCTACTTCATATAAATAAACCCCTTTTCATGCCTTTGCAAACAGAGAAGACCCACATCAGAAAACTCCATTAGGAGCAGTCTGATCAGGGTGTGCCCTGTCTGCCTATGACATAATAAAGATATGATTCTAGTTTCTGCCATTGTAAAATACTCCCTTGGTCTCAATGCCGTTATAAAATAAATTACCTAATTAATATTGATGACATCAATATTTCTCATAAATATTCATAAGATGTTCCACTTCCACCACCGATTTACTGGAACTATTCATAAGGTAAATGGTTAAAGCTCACAGTCAGTATGAGTCTTACATACCTATGGTAAACGTCATGCCTGGTTGCATAAGCTTTATGGTTTCAACTGACTCATAACCTGGAATGAAAAAACAACAAATATTGAATATATGTACATACAGTAGAACGTGTCCTGAATGATCATCAAAAAAAGGTCTAATTATGGGTCTGTATGGCAGGTGGCAGATTAATGTAGGTCAAAAGTAATGAAAAAGCTCCTATAGGCGCTTTCTTCATTACTTTTGCCCTGAATTAAGCAACCACCTGCTTTTTAAGATTTCTGTGTCCAATCCATTCTAAGTTGTACTGTATACACTAAGCCTTTACCTGATAGAGAAGCCTTTTGACATGTTCGCAAACAGAGAAGTCTCATATCAGATTGCTCCTGTAAGATCCCTCTGATTAGCGTCTGCTCTGTATGCTTATGAAATAATATAGATCTGATTCTGCAATTTCTGTAAAATCCAAAAATTCCTGTGTTCATAGGTCATTATAAAAATCAGCTAATAAATATTCATGATTTCAATACTTCTCACATGAATATACATCAGGTAAAGGGTTGACAGAATTTTACAATTAACACTGGCAAAGCAGGCCAGTCCATAAAACAGACTCTGGTATTATTCAGAAACACTGTCAATTATTCAGTTGTACTATTCAGATGAACTGACATAAAAAAATGGATCCAAGAAAAGAAACACTATAATTTGAAGAAAATATAAAACTCAGAGTTATTCCCCTTTGCCTACACACCATGGATCGTATAAAATATCATATAGTTCATCTGAACCCAACTATTCAACACTGACAGTTTCTTTAACCCTTTCCTCCATTATTACAATACGCCTTTCTACGCCTCTGTAATAGTCACTTCTTGAAACCATTGTGATAAATAGAGCATTTGCTCCATAGGAGCAAATGCTCTATTTATCACAATGGTTTCAATACTACACAATTCTGAAATTTTCCTTTTCTCTAGTAAATGCTCCTTTTCGGCAGATTTATTCAAGCAGGTTGGGTCTAAAAATAGCCTATGAGGGAAATGGGTTAACCCATAGATAGCCTTTTAACACCTTTGAAAACAGAGTAGACACAGATAAGATGACTCCAGTAAAAGGTGCCTGATAAGGGTCCGCTCGCTGCTTATGAAATAACATAGTATTTGCCATGACCAAAATTTTCTGTATTCATATGCTATTATACAATTCAGCTAATATAATCATGATGTCATTATTTCTTACATAAATATTCATCAGGAAAAAGGTTAACCCTTTCCCTGTTCTATGTTTATTACAAATATACATACCTACTGAATATTCATGGACATATTTGTTATAATGAAACTTGGAGGGTGGAACATTGTTGCCATTTTAGCAAGTATAGAAAGCGATCTATCAAATTTTATTAGCAAACAGAGCAGACCCTGATCAGACAGCTCCTCTAGGAGCCGTCTGATCTGGGTCCACTCTGTTTGCAAATGCGTGAAAACACGTTTGTATCAGGGAAAGGGTTAAGTGGAGAAATATAGACTTTTTGACATGAACAACAAATTGTTCCCTTTGTTTGAAGCTTTGAATCCAACATATATTAATGGGATTCAAGCACAGAATGCACATGGTAAAGAGAGACCTGCAAATTGTGGTATAACCCTTTTCCTGTTGAACAATTGTCTAAGAAATAATGACTACATGAATATCTATAAGCTGAATTTTTAACCCATTCCTGCATATTGACACCTTTTGATACCTCTGTAAAAGCCACTTATTGAAACCATTGTGATAAATAGAGCATTTGCTCCATAGGAGCCACTTATTGAAACCATTGTGATAAATAGAGCATTTGCTCCATAGGAGCAAATGCTCTATTTATCACAATGGTTTCAAAACTACACAATTCTGAAAATTTCTTTTTCTATAGTTAATGTTCCTTTTTGGTAGATTTATTCATGAGGTTGGATCTAAAAATAGCCTATGTGGGAATGGGATAAAAGGCTGTCAGTGTTAAATAGCTTGGGTTCAGATGAGCAATATGATATTTCATACAATCCATGGTGTGTAGTCAAAGGGGAATAACTCTTGATTTAATCAAAGAAGTTGGATCTAAAAATGGCCTATGCGGGAATGGGTTAAAATGGAATATGTACACAGGAGTTTTTGGTATTGGTAGAAAGTTTACAGTCAGAAAATGTACAGTCAGATCTATTACAATTTCATAAGCAAACAGAGCAGACCCTGATCAGACCCTGATCAGACGGCTCCTACAGAAGTGGACTGATCTGAGTCTACTCTGTTTGCAGAGGCGTGAAAAAATGTTGGTATGACGGAACTGGATAATCCCATACAATATTGTTGAGGATGTGGAGTAGTAATTTGATTGTGCATTCTCTGCAAACTCACGACAGTGATAAATATCTGGAGGTCCATGGAAGTAGGTACCGATACCGTGGCCAATCACCTGCGGTACCACAGACATGTTGTTCTTCTTGGCATGTTCACTGAAATATGCAAATATGGTACCTGTACCTCTAAAGATTGATAAAGCAATTCTTTTTAACTCCTTCAATGCTAATTAACATTCATCATACCATTATTTCTTACATGAATATGCATCTGAAAAAAGGTTAACCCTTTCCCTCATATAAACGTGTTTTCACACATTTGCAAACAGAGTAGACCCAAATCAGACGGCTCCTAGAGGAGCCGTCTGATCAGGGTCTACTCTGTTTGCTAAAAGAATTTGATAGATCTGTTTCTTTACTTTCTGAAATGTCTACAATGTTCCACCTTCCATATTTCTTTATAACTTTTTTGTTAATGAATATTCAGTAGGTATTGAAATTTGGCCTTAATACAGAACAGGGAACCAGGGTTAAGATGACTTGAGAAATGTAGATGCCATAGTAGTTAACCCTTTATTCCATGAATATTCATGCGAGAAAAAATGACACCATGAATATTAATTACAGTGCAACTTCTATGTGTCGCCGTTCGACGTGTGGACTTTCTCGTTGTGTTAATCTTTTTTCCAAGTCCCGACATATTTCTTTATATTTTCTATATGAAAATCCATTTACGTGTCGATCTTTTATGAGTCGATCTTTTCAACCAGTCGATCATGTTTTGCAGTCCCGTGGCATCGATCAATGGATTTTACTCCACACAAGTTGATTTGTGTATATAAGCAACGTCCTCGGGGTGTTTTCACATGTTCGCGAGTTGCGACTGGCCAGAATAGATATGTGCATGTCTCACACCTTACGCATAATCAAGGGCCAACAACATCTTAAATCCGTAGCTGGGATAATTGTGTGATTTAATTGAACATTTTATCATAATTAGGTGAACACACACCGCCAGAATTCTACTCTGTTTATAAAGGCGTTGCCATGACTTTTGTGTATTTATGGTGTAAAGGAAAACACGAGTTGGGACAGAACTGTGATAGTGCCTAGATTCGTATTTTGTACATGTTCAGTGTGCCTTCATCTTGCATTGTAGTATTTGTACGTTGAAAACCATTCTTAAATCATTTTACTCCTAGATAATCAGAGATGCTGCCAGGATTTCAATTTGGTGGGGGAAATCCCCCATCAAATAAAAAAAAGTGGGGGATCTACACGGGAAAGGGGGTGGGGGGGGGCAGTTAACGGGCAGTAGTTATTACTAGTCAATGTATCAATTTACATTTGTAAGTAAACATATTAGATCTAGTTTTCTTACTTTCAACACACAAAGACACATGTCTATTAATTCTCAAATATCCCTTACACATAATGGGCATTTTCTCAAACTTTGAGCCAAGCCATTGAATTTTCGAATATCTAAAAGATTTGAATCAAGCTAAATAATTTTGCTGTGGGAATATTTTCAATTGCAATATAGGAAGCTGTTCTCATAGCACTTATCAATGCCTCGATCCTTTCATCTAATTCTGACACCAAGTTTGAAACTTTTAACAACTTACTTTCAGAGACAATGTTTTGTGATCGGCAGACCCAGTCTTATTAGAGTTGATGTGCGGTAGTTAACGCATCCATTTGCACATGTGAACGTGTTGGTTTTCTTTCTTACAACACACAAAGTAAAAGTATATTTCAAAACTTTGTTCACCGATGATTTGAGACAAGGCTGATATTTTGTGGTCCTTCCATTTTTTCGGATTGGACGTTTTCTAAGGATCATCATCGTGTTCGTTTTTCGAATCCGAAATAGCTGGAGGCTTTTTAATTTTCTGCTTGCATCTCCAAGGTTTCCATAGATGAACTCACCACGGCGCGAAAGAACTCACTGATTTCCCTTTTATTGCTAGACATTTTTTTCTGTCGTCTGCAGCATGCACAAAATGTCGGGAAAGTAAACTGGAAATGGTGTACATAGGCGTTTCCCCGCATCATTCGTTATTTAAATATAGATTTTTCAAAATGTGGGAACCAGTGTCAATTGTCAATTACAGGTATCCCTCTAGGGAGTTATTGATCGAATGCGAGACCGCTAAAAATAGGATTTGGAGTATTCCAACTTCAGTGGTATTTGCAATGCCGATACAGACCTTTCTGTTTGGATTTATTTTGCACGCACTGGATAATATTTTTTGCGGGACAATCATTTTGACTGCGGGATAATGCCCTCACCATTTTGAGAAAAATGGGGGACCGAGGCAAAGATAAGCGGGATCACGCACATCCCGCGCCCTGACAGCATCTCTGGAAAATGTTGAGAAATTAAAAGATTGGCTGTACAAATGTGTAATTACGGTTGTTTATGCTGAAATAATTAGTTTCGCATGTTTCCACGAACAGCCAGAAACAAAACCGAAAGTTGATGTGTGCTATCATGAAACATCGTATGGTGATGATATTTAATATTTCTTTGCATTTTAGTAGTCTATTTGTGTTTTTTTGACATAAAATAAAGATTTAGACGACTTGTCTTTTGTTTTCATTCATCATAAAACATAGTACGGTGATGATATTTAATAGTTCTTTGCATTTTAGTAGTCTATTTGTGTGTTTTTTTACATAAAATAAAGATTTAGACGACGTGTCTTGTGTTTTCATTCAATTGCCTCGGATTTCTAGAAAGAATATCATGTAGACTTAACATGCGTTCAGGCACACAAGCACTTCAGAGATAGAAACCGAAACTCATGTACATGTTTATACATACAGATCTACTTTGTATGAGCCAACTTCTTGATAAGTCGATCTTTTTGCCATGGTCCCTAGAAGATTGACACATCACAGTTATACTGTAGATTGTTATAATGGCATATGCACACAGGAATATTTAGCCATTTCAGAAATTGTAGAATCTTATCTATATCATATCATAAGCTCCTACAGGAGCTCTCTTATCTGGGTCTGCTCTGTTTGCAAAGGCATAGAAAAGGCTTATTTATGGAATAAAGAGTTAACAAAGAAAATGTGAACAGATGACAGATGAATGAGGTACCAGATGCAGATAAATGAGGTACCAGATGACAGATGAATGAGGTACCAGATGACAGATGGATTAGGCATCAGATGACAGATGAATGAGGTATCAGATGACAGATGGATGAGGTATCAGATGACAGATGAATGAGGTACCAGATGACAGATGGACGAGGTACCTGATGACAGATGAATGAGATACCAGATGACAGATGAATGAGGTACCAGATGACAGATGAATGAGGTACCCAAACTACCCTATGTATTCAAACTCCAAATCCCCCTTCTCTATCACTTTGAAAAACTGCATAGGTAAATTTGGCACCATTTTGATAACTTTGAATTAGACTGACATTGTAGCAAATAGTGTAGACCCTGATCAAATGGCTCCTTCAGGAGCCATTTGATCTGGGTCTGCACTATTTGCTTAAGTTTGTCTGTCCGAGTACTTTAGGATAACACTATTCTGAAGCTGAATGCTCAACATGTACACACTGCAGAACATTGCGCACCAGTAAAATTAGATCCAGTGGTTACAAACCTTATTGCTATTCCTATGTCACAGAATCTGGCCCCTGGCCTACAAACTGAGATTCCTTCCTCCAAGCATTGCCTCCCCACTTTCAGTAGCTGCTTGCCTTTATCGTCTGCCTTACCAACAACAAAGGTGTCTGAGGTATCTCCATGGTAACCACGGTAAAATACCTGTAGTTAAAAAAACAATACTTGACCCTAGATACTGTAGAACCCCTCTAATGTGACCACTTAATGAATAAACATGGGTGTCTTTATAAGCATGTGGTTGCTTAAAGCAGGACAAAAGTAACACAGAAAGCTTTCTGCATTACTTTTGTCCTGCATTAAGCTGCCACCTGCCTCTACCACACAGAATTATACCTCTTTTAGGTGGTCGCATTAGAGGGGTTTTACTGTATTTAGATACCCAATGTCCCCTTTCCATCAGTTTGTAAAGACGAATAACCTTCATTACTTTTCATAACTTTAAATTAGACTGACACTGACTAAAACCCTGATAAAAACTTTTTGCCAAATATTTAACTAATTAATGTACATATCACAATAATCTCAGCAATAATATAATCATAATTTTCTACAAAATGCATTAATATTCCTATGATCATGCAGTATATATTGTTGATCATACGATACCAATGACTTGGCAAAACCGTCTTCAGTTTCAAGATTTCCTCATTATTTTTTTCAAACATGGTTTCATACACAGAAAATGATTCATCATGATCAACATATTATCTTCGGAAGCTACTGAATCTAGGTCTGCACTATTTGCCTAAGTTTGTTCAAATACTAAGGGTAATTAGAGTATTGTAATCATCGAAAACAAAATGAAGCATTACAAGCAGCATACACCCAAAGCAATATTCATGTTAAAAAGTGGTCATGGTCTGCAATGTCTGTCGGTCACTCATCAACAGCTTCAGAATACTGTACACTATTCTATAAGCAGGCAGACTTAGATAAGTGATCACAATAGAAAATTGCTTCTGATTTGTCTCTAATGTTTATATGTACTCATTTTTACCATGGTCTCGAAGAGAAGATTCCTAAGTGTGGTCACAGTATAGGATTTGGTGGAGAAATGACAATTTTAGTATCTGTAGTTCTGATTACTATTTCCAAAGATATGTTTTCTTGAATTTCTCAAATCTCTTTTGACATCTGTATATACAGAGTACTCAGATCAGACTGCTCGAGATGTCTTTTGACACCTATACAGAAAACCTAGATCATTCTGCTCGAGATGCCTTTTGAAACCTATATATACACAGAGTACCTAGATCAGACTGCTTGAAATGCCTTTTGACACCTATACAAACAGAGTACCCAGATTAGAATGTTCAAGATACCTTTTGACACCTATACAGAGTAACCGGATCAGACTGCTCGAGATACCTTTCGACACCTATACAAACAGAGTACCCAGATCCGACTGCTCTTATAGGAGTCATCTGATCAGGATTTGCTCTGTTTGCTTATGAACTAATACATATCTGTACAACATTCCCTTGTTCATAATGACACAAAAACAATCAGCTAATTAATATTTATTCTTTCTTAACTGAATATTCATGAGGCAGTGGTTTAACCCTTTCCATCATATAAGTGCCTTTTCACACATTTGCAAACAGGGTAGACCCAGATGAGATGGCTCCTATAGGAGCCATTTGATCAGGGTCTGCTCTGTTTGCTTTTGACATGATATAGATCTGATTCTACATTTTTGTCAAAGTAAAAGATTTCATTGAAAAGTCTACACTGTAAAAATTCAGCTAATAAATATTCATGATGTCATTATTTCGTACAGG
Organism: Azorinus chamasolen; assembly: GCA_963576725.1. Classification (NCBI taxonomy): domain Eukaryota; kingdom Metazoa; phylum Mollusca; class Bivalvia; order Cardiida; family Solecurtidae; genus Azorinus; species Azorinus chamasolen. Next base: position 6,501,671 of record OY755239.1, on the reverse strand, counting down.
AAGAATGAACAGGGAAAGGGTTAAACAGTCTCGGTCTACTTACTGATACATCTATATTAATTAAGTCACCATCATGCAGTACTGTGTCATCAGGAATCCCGTGACATATCACATTGTTGACGGAGGTGCATACAGACTTCGGAAAACCTCGGTAGTTCAAAGGTGATGGATACGCGTTGTTTGATATACACTCAGTATGGACAAAGACATCAATGTCATCTGTTGTCATACCAACCTATTGATGAGAGAAATATTTTAAAGCTAGTGTTAATGGAAAAACATGCATATTGGCATTTTGAAATGGTATAGATTCTATGGTACTTTGGGTGTTTAACCCTTTCTTTCATATAAACACATTTTCACGCATTTGCAAACAGAGTAGACCCAGATCAGACAATTCCTATTGGAGCCATCTGATCAGGGTCTGCTCTGTTCACTAATGGAATCTGATAGATCTGTTTCTTTACTTTTCAAAAAGGCTACAATGTAACGTTCCACCTTCCATATTTCATTATAACTATTTTATTCATGCATATTCAGTGGGTATTGAAATTTTGAATAAATATGGAACAGGGAAAGGGTTAACCCTTTCCCTCATATAAACGTGTTTTCACGCATTTGCAAACAGAGAATACCCAGATCAGACGGCTCCTAGAGGAGCCGTCTGATCAGGGTCTACTCTGTTTGCTAAAAGAATTTAATATATCTGTTTCTTTGCTTTCTAAAATGTATACAATGGGTCACCTCCAATATTTTTTATAACTATTTTGATAATGAATATTCAGTAGATATTGAAATGCGGTCTAAATGCAGAACAGGGAAAGGGTTAAACTCTAATTCAATGTTTTACGTCTTAACCCTTTACCTGACAGAGATGCCTTTTGATGCCTTTTCAAACAGAGTAGACCCAGATCAGACAGGTTTTGTAGGAGTTATCTGATCAGGGTCTACACTGTTTGCTTATGGAATAATAAAGATCTGATTCTACAGTTGCTGCAAATGCCAAAATATCTAGATTGCATTATCCCATTATAGAAATTTAGCTAATATATATTGATGATGGCAATGTTTCATAAAATAATATTCACCAGGTAAACGGTTATTAATTCATTCTCTCCTAGGCTGTTTTAGACCCAACCTCTTTGAATATATCTACCGAAAAGGAGCATTAACTAGAGGAAAGGAAAATTTTAAAATTTTGTAGTTATGAAACCATTGTGATAAATAGTTTATCACAATGGTTTCATAAGGTGACTTTTATAGATGGGCAAAACTGCGTCACTTGGGAATAACTTGTAAATCCTTTCCCTGTTCCAAATTTCAATACAGAATAGTTATAATGAAATACAGAAGGTGGAACATTGTAACAATTTTAGAAAACAGATCTATCAGGTCCCATTAGCAAACAGAGCAGACCATGATCAGATGGCTCCTATAGGAGCCATCTGATCTGGGTCTACTCTGTTTGCAAATGCGTGAAAAACAAGTTTATATCAAGGAAAGGGTTAACATGCTAAAAGTGCATGTGTGATAACCTTTGCAAAAAGTTTTGATCCAGAGGAAATGGTAACTAATGTGTCACCTGATCAGGATCCAAACTACCAGACTCTTCATGTGTTAAAAATAGATAAAACATTTCCTTTAACCCTTTCCCTCATATAAACGTGTTTTCACGCATTTGCAAACAGAGTAGACCCAGATAAGACAGCTCCTAGAGGAGCCGTCTGATCATGATCTGCTCTGTTTGCCAATAGATTTTGATAGATCTGTTTGTTTGCTTTCTAAAATGTCTACAATGGTCCACCTTCCATATTTCATTATAACTAATTTGTCCATGAATATTCAATAGGTATTGAAATTTGGAATAAATATAGAACAGGGAAAGGGTTAACCCTTTCCCTCATATAAATGTGTTTTCATGCATTTGCAAACAGAGCAGACTAATGACCAGATGGCTCATTGGAGCCATCTGATCAGGGTCTGCTCTGTTTGCTAATGGAATTTTACAAATCTGATTTACTCTATAAAATGGATCTGATCTACTTTCTAAAATGGCTACAATGTTCCACTTTCCATATTTCATTATAAATATTTTGTCCATGAATATTCTGTAGGTTTTTAAATTTGGAATAAACATAGAACAGGGAAAGGGGTTAAAGTAAAAATAAACTATACTTTTGAAGCAACCTTATTTAAGTTTACAGTAAATAATCAAACAGTTTCATATATAAAATGAGTGCTGGACACACATTCATTAACATTTTGAGTCTTATTCTAACTCAAACTAAAAAAAAACTGCAAGTTTAAATATGTGTCTTGCTGACTGTCAGTTCACCATGTTTATAAAAATATTTCCCTATTTACAAAGGAAGCCATTCTTGCATAATTATCCATGAAACTTATAACAATATAAAGATGCAACAACTGGAATTTATACTGCAAATGTTAATTACAAAATGTATTATGGACCATATTGCCTCTGTAAGTGAAATAGGAGTCCCAAAAGTGTGTCTCTCTTGACTGTTTGACCTTGACCTTTGCCCTGACACATTAAGAAGTGTGTGCAATATATCTTGCCATAACATAAATTTTAATAAGATATTAAAGTAACATAAAAATATGAAGTGAAATAATTGCTAAAACACTTACCTAAATAGACCATTAAACAATCAAATGCATCAACCCAGTACTTGATTAATTTAATCAATTCTTGCATGAAAATACATGTATGGAATAAGTCAATTTTTTTGCATAGCAAGCATTAGACAAGAGCATTCAAAGGAACTGCCGGTAAAATGTGACAAAAAAGCATGACAGACAGACAAATAGACAACATTAAGTGCCACCCTAATAGAGCATGTGACACAAAGTAGAGCAGTCCCTGATCACACAGCTCCAACACGAAGTGTCTGATCTGGGTCTACTCTAATTGCAAAGGCATATGAAGGCAGAATTATCAAATAACTGTCTTTGACAAGATGTGTTTGTGAAACACTATGCACCAATTATGACCTTGACCTTGATGTATGACGTTGACCTTTATAAGTCACCCCTAAAAATGTTTGCCTCCATAAGATGCACATGCATGCCAACTGAAGTATGTATGTGCAATGGCAACAAAATTATTGCCAATGTTAAAGTTGGGGACAAACCAACCAACCAACAGACAGAGCAAGCAAAAACAATATAACCCCACCCCACTCCCCCGGCCTAAAAAGTACATCACCTTTACCTGATACAGATTCCCTTTTATACATTTGTAAACAGAGTCTGCAATCAGACATCTCCTGTAGGAACCATCTGATCTGAGTTTTCATTGTTTGTTTATGATATCATATAGATCTGATTCTACAGTTTCTGCCATGGCCAGAACTTACTTTGTTCATTAGCCATTATAAAAATTCAGTTAATGAATTTTCACGAAATCATGAATCATTGTATATTCATGAGGCAAAGGATTTACCCTTTATTACTCCATTGTGGCATAAATACAATTTTCTATGTCTTTGCAAAGAGAGTAGACCCAGTATGAGCCATCTGATCAGGGTCTGCTCTGTTTGCTTACAACATAATAAAGATATAATTCTAAACTTTCTGTACTGATTAAATATTTGTGTGTTCATGTGTTATTTTAAAACTACAACTTATTAATATGCATGATGTCATTTCGTCTTACATGTAGATTAAAAAGGTAACGGGTTAAGCGTATTATCAATGGTACCCAGCCATCTACAGGCCTGTTTACCTTGAGCTGTTTCCCAGCCTTATCCAAAATGTATCTTGCCAATTTACAAGCATTTCGAACACCATCTATCTGTTTGGCGGATTTCACCTCTGCCTGCACAGGACTTGGGGGAACTTCACCTATTGAGAGACAAATGGGACATGATTACCATTTATTCCTTACTGTATTGACCCATTCCCTCTTACCAATGCCTTTTGAAGCCTCTGTAAAAGTCACACAATTGTGATAAACAAAGAAATTGCTCTATTTATCACAATGGTTTCAAAACTATACAATCCTAAAAAGTTTCCCTTTTTCTAGTAATTGCTCCTTTTCAGTAAATTTATTCAAAGAGGCTGGGTCTTAAAATAGCCAGTGAGGGACTGGGTTCAATTTATTAGTGCACAAATTGGACTATCGTTACAGGTACATCCTATAAAATAAGTCTAAATATTTAGGCAACATCAAAATTTAACCCTTTCCTCAATAAATACGCCTTTCTACCCCTCTGTAAAAGTCCTATAGGAGCAAATGCTCTATTTATCACAATGGTTTCAAATTACAAAATTTTAAAATTTTCCTTTTCTCTAGTAAATGCTCCTTTTCGGTAGATTTGTTCAAAGAGATTGGATCTAAAAATAGCCTATGAGGGAATGTGTTAATATTGACAAAAAAAAGTTGCTAATGTATCTGCGAAAAATATGAGGAATACCTTCGAAACCCAAAAAAAACAAGCTACAGTCTTAGACTATTTAACTCTTTACTTTGTATAAACTTGGTTTTGTAAAGAGAGTAGACCCAGTTCAAATGGCTCCTGTCAGAGCAGTCTGATTAGGATCTGCTCTGTTTGCTTATGGAATAAAATGGGTATGATTCTACAGTTTCATGTTCATAGGGAAAAGGTTAAAGGGGAAGTCCCTACATTCGACGCGTTTCAAAAATACCTAAAATATACAAAACTCATTTGTTTATATGCTGAAAAAAGTATACCGCAAGAAAACCTATTGAATAAACATTAAAATTGACAAAACATGCATGTGTTTTATATCAACGATCCCAATTTCATTCCCAATGTTTCAGTCTTATTCAGGTTGGGTCTTAGTTTTGTATCTGTTTGCGCTATTCGCTTCGCTCCAACCACCTCCAAGACAAGCTGTTACATAAATAATGGAGGGTTCGGTGATCATCAGCAAAAGGCAGAAAATTTGAACGGAAAGGGCCGATAATTTTTTTTTGTAGAACAAAAATTATAAGTACAATGTACTGATGAAATCGATTTATTTTGTATCAAAGGGGCATTTTTCGATATAAGTTTAAATTGACAATCTTCATAATAATGATTGAGCACAACAAATACATGTACCAAGTTTGATGATATTATTGAAAATATGTGTTCATTGTAGGGACTTCCTCTTTAAAGGAAATTAGTAAAAGTTTATCAAAAGAACATCTTACTTGGATAAAATGTTGGCTATGATTTGATAAGATGACTCTTGAAAATTCTATTTGAATAAAATTGTATTTTACATTCTGACCAAAACTTCCTGTATTCATATGCCATTATGAACATTAATCTCAATGGCATTATTTTTTACATTAATATTCATGAAGTAAAGGGCTAGAGAAGCCTTTCAGTAGAAGAGCATCACTTGCCTTAACCCTTTCCCTCATAGGCTCTTTTTAGATCCAACCACTTTGAATAAGTCTTCCGAAAAGGAGTATTAACTAGAGAAAAGGATTTTTTTTAGAATTTTGTAGTTTGAAACCATTGTGATAAATAGAGCATTTGCTCCTATGGGAGCAAATGCTCTATTTATCACGATGGTTTCAACAGGTGATTTTATCAGAGGCGTAGAAAGGCGTATTTATGGAGGAAAGGGTTAACCCTTTACTCCATGAATATTCATGTAAGAAGTGATGACATCATGAATATTACTTAGATTAAGTATTATAATGGCTAATAAACACAAAAGAGTTTTACCATTGTAGAAACTGTAGAATCAGATCTATATTATTCAATAAGCAAACAAAGCAGACCCTGGTCAGACAGGAGCCATCTGATCTGAGTCTATCCTGTTTGGAGTAAAGGATCATATGCTACATGCAGGGCTCCAGGTGATTTGGTAGAAAAAAGTATTCTTTATCCTGCTCACTTCTGCCAGTTTTAAAGAGGAAGTCCCTACAATGATCGCATATTTTCAATAATATTATAAAACTTGGTATTTGTTATGCTCCATCATTATTATGAAGGTTCCCAATTTGATCTTATATTGAAAAGTGCCCCTGTGATACAAATAAACCGATTTCATCAATACTGATAATTTTTGTTCTACAACACAATATTATCGGCCTTTTCCGTTAAATTCTTCCGCGTTTTGCAGATGATCACCCGATCCTACCATTGTTTACGTAATAGCTTTCTCGGAAGTGGCCGGAGAATCGCGAATAGGGCGAACAGTTACGAAACTAAAACCCAACCTGAATAAAACTGAAACTTCGGGTAGTAAAACCGGGATCGGCGATATCAAACACATGGATGTTTTGTCATTATAAACGGTAATTGGATGGGGCTTTTTGCGATATACTACTTTTCAGCATATAAATAAATGAATTTTGTATATTTTAAGTGTTTATGAAACGCGTCAAATGTAGGGACATCCCCTTTAAGCTTTGAGAGAAATTAAAACTTCTCCTTGAATCCAGAGACATATACATACATGTACATGTGTATGTCTCTGTTGAATCCTTGTAAACTTCTCCCTGTCTGATAATTCTAGCTGAGCAATGTACTTTACAAATAGAGTAGATCCAGATCAGACTGTCCTCAGTAGGAACTGTCTAATCAGGGTTTGCTCTGTTTACTTATAGAATTTTATAGAACTCATCTTACAGTTTCTTTTATGGCCAAAATTTCCCTTAATAATGTGACATTACAAATACATGTAATCACTTAATGAATATTTTTGAAATGATGAGATGGACAGACAGACAGACGGACAGACAGACAGACAGGGTCATTCCATAATACATCCCGTTTTTTTAAACAGGCATATAATAAGAGGTTAAAATATGGCCTAGGTGTGCCTTCTGGCCATAACGGCACGTACACCTGGTGCCATAATAGCCCGAGGGCTATTGTGACACCAGGTGTGCCATTATGGCCAGAAGGCACACACAGGCCATGTTTTGACCTTTTTATTGAATATCTATTCTTACAATTTTTACTATAGATCTAGATGTCACCTATCATTTCAACACAATCTACCATCCCAACAAACCACAGAAATAGATCTAGATCTATATACTTTTAAAAAATGATGAAGGACTAGTTATACCTTCATGGGGATCCAAATCCCCGCCGAAAAATATGTAGTCCGACGTAATAATCACTAACACTAAGGATATTTTACATTTGACTGCATTGTTTAACTTATAAAATTTGTTTGAGATCTTCCGATGGATGACATGAACTAATGACGTCACAACTATCATTTTTGAATAACATAAACAAATTAGGTAGATCTAGTACCGATCGATATGTACAAACAAAGAAATTCATTTTAACAGATCTTTACGATTGCATAAACTTTACAGATTGTCCAGATCTAGAATACGATTTTACAACGACGTCAAACCCTTTTATCCGGCCATGTTTGAATAGATCTAGATCTATGTTGCTAACATCAACACATTGCACGTGAAAAAGATCGTGGGCCGATTATGGATAATCGGCCTGCCCGGCCATTATGGATCGGTCACATGACTCCGTAATGACAGTTTTCTACGGCAATTTTGTTACTATATATTTATAGTAAGGGTATTCAATAAAAAGGTTTATAAAGTAATCATGTGAAATAAAGATACCATTATACATTGTTCAGTACTCTGCTTATTAACCTCATGTATGATACATAAATCAAGTATTTCATCAAGAATAACTCCTTTATTTACAGACAATTCTAAAGAGTGGTCATAAAACACAGTTTGGTGGAGAAATGAAGACTTTAGTATTTAAGAAACAATTGTTTGATGGTTCTAACAGTATAAAGAAAACAAGAGCACGTACTGCATGCAGGTTCCAACGCTTGTTTATTCGATTGTAGCCCTTGTGATGGTGAACAAGTGTGTGAAGTTTGACAAGATTTGCATGAAACGTAAAGAAGTAATAGCCAACATTAAAGATTCCAGATTACAGTGATGACGACAACAATAACGACAACGCGGATGCTGGAGTTATGACAACAGCTAAAACATTTTTCTTTGAAAAACAGAGGAACTACAGGTCATATTATACATTAACCTTTTACCTCATGAATATTCATGTAAGAAATAATAACATCATGATTCATGAACATAATTAGCTGATATTTCTATAATCGTGTATGAACAAAGGAATTTTTACCATGGCAAAAACTGCAGAATAAACAAACAGAGCAGACCTTGATCAGACAGCTCTTACAAGGATCTGACCCTGGATATGTTTTGTAAATATAAAACAATTATAACGCAAATCAATGAAATAACAGGTTAAACAAATATATCTAAAATGCTTTGTTACTCACCAGTTATAGCATATGGTGGCTTTACTATACGATCTGGCACAGCCCTTGGCGGACTAACCACACCAGGTCGTATCACATTGTAACTCTGCCAGGTCACAGCTTTTCTAAGCTTTTGTAACAAAGGCCGGTAATAGCATTTCAGCAGTTTGGAGCTTAAAATCAAAAGATAATACATGATAATGAAACATACTTAAAATTAACATACTGGACCCTGAAATACATGTACCTGATATAAACACCTTTTTACACCTTTACAAAGAGGGTAGACTCTCATCAAATGGCTCCTGTATCAGTCATCTGATTAGTGTCTACTCTGTTTCCTTATTTAATTAACTCTTTTCATCATAAACACATTTTCACACATTTGCAAACAGAGTAGATGCAGATCGGATGGCTCCTATAAGAGCTGTCTGATCACTGATCAGGGTCTGCTGTTTGCTTTTGATATAGATCTGATTCTGTATACAGTTTACAACCGTTTTTGTCAAAGCAAAACATTTCCTTGAAAGAAAAATACATTATAAAACTTTAGATAATGAATATTTATGTTGTCATAATTTAATTTTTACATGAATACTGAACAGGGAAATTAGGGTTAACAAGAGGGCCATGATGGCCCCTTTTTTTGTGAAATCTCATGAAAATGTCTCAAATGGGACAAAAATATCAATAGCAATTTTCTGAAAGCATGCTTTCTGGCAAGGAATAGTAATTAAACTATAATTTCCTTTAGTATTTCACGCAATTCTAGTTAAATACTTAAAAACTTTTAGAGGCTATAACTGGTTTCAGAAACTTTAAAACAACTTTTTCATTAAGATGTTTCTCATTATTCTGTTGAAAACTCATGTAAATTGGACAAATGGAAGAAGACTGACAGCAGAGGACGGACACAGAGTGATCCCAATCATCTCATCCATGGGATGTACTTTGTGCCAGCCTGCCAGACGAGTTGATAATATAAGGATGTTAATAATATAAAAGGATGCTAAGAAACAGAAAGAACCAACAAGAGACAATTCTAAAGAGCTAGTGGTCACAGAATAGGGCTTGGTGGAGAAATAAAGGAGTTATTCTTGAAAATGTTTTAATTTATGCATCTTATCTGGAGCTCTGGACATCATATTTTGACACGAAAAAAGTTTGTAAAAAACTTTTTTCGTATAGTATAATACAATGTAAAGATATGTAACTAAATGGTCCTAACCTAAATGGTCCAAAATGGCATAAAAATTGCACCAACTACGTTCCACGTCTTGTTACGTCAATTTCCGCTCGATTTCAATTATCTACGATTCGCTACACCCAGAAATGTCCAGTCTTTGAAAAACAAACCATTGACGGCCGATCATAGGCCGAAAAATTACTGTACCGTGATGATAAACTTAACTTTAGTCGACCGAGTTGCTACAGACACATACATGTACATTGTCACGACTGATGACATCGAAAGTCACACTGAATTTCATAATGTGTCTGTTTTCGACTCTTCTTCAATAAATCTAATAATATAAAAATTAAACTTACTGTCAATATCAACCACAAAGTTACTTCCGTTTCTACGACACCTGAGATTTTTTGGAGCGGCTCGCGACTGTCAATATATGTACATGTATACATGTGTCGGTAGCGACTCGGTCAACTAAAGCTATGTTGGAGTTTATGGTCTCCGTACAGTATTATTTGGCCAATGATCTGTCATCAATGGCGTGTGTTTCAAAGACTGGACATTTCCACATGTAATGAATCATATTTGATTGGAGAGCTTTAAGAAAGCTCTTCAACAGTGCTACTAAAGCACCTCTCTCGGTGCACATATCGAGGGCTTGGTGCAAAACTATTCTAACTCCTTAAAGTGATAGTTTTGCACCAAGCCCTCGATATGCCGTAAATGGCTCTGCACTGTACTTATTCAGATTCAGATTGAAATCGAGCAGAAATTGACATCGTAACAAGACATGGAATGTAGTTCAAAAGTTGGTGCAATTTTTCTGCCAATTTGGACCATATAGTCAAGTCAACTTCAACTTCAACTTCAAATGTATACTCCTCAACGCCAGACAACGGCATCTACTGAAGAGGGTTTAAAACTGCATGTCGGTTAAAGTGCGGGCAGTGTATCCAACATGACTGATAAAATAGCTAATTGCCAAACATGTATTTACACTGTACATTCTCCCACTGCACTACACCTGGCGAACTGGGACTGACTGGACGGCAGTCTTGAAGGCGTCCAGGCTCTGGGCAGTCACAACTGAGGTGGGCAGACTGTTCCAGATTGGTATAGTTCTAGGGAAAAAAGAGTGCTGGTAGATATTTAATCGGCTGTGTGGTTGAAGAAATTTTAGACTATTGCTTCGTCTGGTTGAAAGGATAGTAGCAGGAGTTGGTGCATATGAGGCTGGTACAGCAACAAGACCATGGACAACCCTGTACAGGAGGACCAAGTCAAATCGTTGTCGACGTTGTTGTAATGAAGGCCACTGGAGTGAAGAGATGATTGATGTAACACTGTCTGGGTGATGTGGGTTGAAAGGCTTGTTGGCGACAAATCTGGCAGCATTGCGCTGTGTCTGTTCAATTTGTTTTATTTGGGTTTGCTGCTGAGGATTCCATATTGAAGAGGCATATTCTAATTTGGGTCGTACTAGTGACTGGTAAGCCCGTTCTTTGACTTGTTTCGGGCATGGTTTCAAGTTGCGTTTTATGAATCCCAATGTCTGAGCTGCTTTACTAGTGATGTTGTCGATGTGTGTGTTGAATTTCATATTGTCGCTCAGCTCAACCCCCAAGTAGGTGTGATGTTTGACTATTTCAAGGGTTTCACCATTCATCGTATAGTTAAATAGCCTTTTCTTAGCTTTAGAGAAGTTCATGATGGCACACTTTGTAACATTGAATTTCATTTGCCAGGATTCACTCCACTCTACAAGTCTATCAAGTCTTTACATAGTATTATTCTATATGAAGAAAAAAAAAAAAATCTGTCAAAGTATGATGACTGTCTGAACGTGTTTTCTGATGTTGCTAGGTGGCGTGAGCAGTGTTGCACTTTCAATTACTGCTCATGAACAGACTCAATAAAACCGAGTCTGCAATTTTCTCTTTTTGTGTTGCAATTTTTGCTTTCGGGGGATCACCACCCTTCAGAATTTTGTCAGTAGTATTTATGAAATGGTCACGCGCCTGGAACCTGTCATTACTTAACCTGCCAAAAAAACCACTGTGTACTGATATGATCCGATTTCTAAATGCGATTTTCTAAGTGACAAACAGTTTGGGTCCTGAGGCTGATAAAACAGTCAGCCCCGAGCGCGGTGCCATTGAGTCATAGATCTGGGTCCAAGCTGTTTGCAAATGTGACAAAGTTGCGTTTGACAGGACAAGTGTTACTGAATATTCAAGAAGTCGGAAATTCGTTTATAGATATCCACGGGGTAAAGGATTACCTGTACATAGTAAAGAATATTTAACCATGAAACATTAACCTCCAGTCTAAACCGAAAGTAAGGAAAGGAACCGGAAGTGCCCCGGTGTATACGGATCGTTGCCACTTCGGTATACATGATTAAATTAATATATATAATTATATATATAAACAGTATATTACTCGATTTCTTCCTTATTTTATTATGCTGTGGAATATAATTAAATATTCATTGAGTGTTTTATAACATTTTGAAAATAATATAAAGCGCAAAATCGACATCATGCTTATTTTTTTCTGTGGGGTCGAACTAGATTAGAGACGCATAAACCGGTGTAAAGGTAAATTATTATCCTGCAGATTGACAGCAAAAATGGGGTACCCAAAGAATGAATCACTGGTGTTCACCAACACGTAATTCTCGAGAGTGTAGATGGAACCAGAAATCCTGCTTCAGACAGCATAGAGCTAAATCTTATCACCGTTCGTCACAAAATGGTAAAAATAAAGAATACCCGCGTGAATTTATTAAAACGCAATATCTAAACGTGAATTGGCATTTTTTGGTGTGATTCCAATTCGAACAAACACTACTGATAAGTACTGAGTATCTGTATCTGTATATATACGTCGTAGAATCCTATAAGGCTTTTACACGACGGGTGAGAAGAGTCGCCTTTATTTCTGGCGATGAGTTAAGATTTTCATTAAATTAGATACAGAAAAAGCCAATATCCTTGAATAGCTCCCTACACCACGGAATGAATCGGAATACCTTTGACATTGGCTCCATTGGTATTGTAACAGGACTGGTGAAAAACATGCGTCCAGACTTGGGCTTGAACCCGGGACCCCTCACTTACAGGTCGAGTGTCCTACCAACTGAGCTATCCGAACCGCTTACTGTTCTTCACTCAGTACCTGTACCCGGCCTGTTACACTACTCACTCTTTTTCCCTGAGGAACTCGCCGTACACATCACCAAGTGCATGACACCTATACCAACTCAATATTTTCTGCAAAATACCACTCTTGACACAGTATATGAAGCCAAATACTTAGGTATAGCATAGGTATATCAAATGATCTCTCATGGAATACACATATTGACAACATCACAAAGAGAGCAAATCAGACACTTGGTTTTCTACGGTGCAACATCAAAGTCCACTCTGAACAACTCATAGCAAACAAGACACTGGTAAGACCACAGCTTGAATACTGCTCGGCCGTGTGGTCCCCCTACACCACCACTCTCATAGACCACCTTGAAGCAGTTCAGAGGAGAGCGGCTTGTTGGACCAAAAGGGACTACAACCGTACATCTTCTGTAACTGACATACTAATCTCTCTAGAGTGGCAACGACTAGGCCTTCCGACTCATTGACCAACGCTTGGTTATGTTTCACAACATCCTGCATAACCAAGTAGCAATCACCATACCAAAACCCGTGACGCCTCTAACAAAATTCTAATTTGCAGGCATTCCAGGTAATACAAACCAAAAGTGATTACCACAAGTTTTCTTTTTTTCCCCAAAACAGTCGGCCAGTAGAATGCCTTAGCTGCCATCAGACATTGTTACCCTGCCTGGTCCCAAGTTCAGTCTGGCTATTAGTCAGATTGAACATATCTCACCCTATGTATACCTGCTCTGTGTTTAAACTGTTTTTAACAAACAACTCTCTTATCTTTTAAATGTTTTTACTCTTTTCTTATTAATATTCTTGGTAGTTGACGCACGTCAAAGTCTAAGTCCCCAAAAGGGGTTTGACTCAAAGGAAGATAGATAGATAGATAGATATAACTCATGCACAGGGTCTGATTTTCAAGTTGGGCGCCAAGCCGCCAACTGTAACAGGACTGGTGAAAAACATACAACCAGGCCGGGGCTCGAACCTGGGACCCCTCACTTTCAGGTTGAGTGCTCTACCAACTGAGCTATCCGAACCACTTACTGTTTTTCATCCAGTAGTGCAGTACCTGTACCTGGCCTGTTACAGTATTTAAGTATACACTCATTCCAAAAAGTTGCAGTAATAGCTGTGGGGGCTATTCCAGGACATTGCCCAGAAAAATGATTTTTTTTAATTCTGAATTTTTTTTTATGGAAAACAAATGTTTTGAGAGCAATTAAGTTTCATATTAGTTATAATTGTGGAAATGCCCAATATTTTGGTGTGCCTCATTAACCCATTATCACATAGGCTTTTTTAGAAGATACCCCTTTGATTAAATCTACCGAAAATGATTATTTACTAGAAAATGAACATTTTATAATTTTGTAGTTTTGAAACCATTGTCATAAATAGAGCATTTGTTACTATGGAACAAATGCTCTATTTATCACAATGGTTTCAAAAGTGACTTTACAGAGGCGTCAAAATGTGTCAGTATGAGGTAATGGGTTAAGTAAACAAGTCATTTGCCATCTGTTCAGGGTCTGCTCTGTTTGATGTGCCTCATTAACCCATTACCTCATAGGCTATTTTTAGATCCTACCCCTTTGATTAAATCTACCGAAAATGAGTATTTACTAGAGAAAATGAACATTTTATAATTTTGTAGTTTTGAAACCATTGTGATAAATAGAGCTTTTGCCCCTATGGAGCGAATGCTCTGTTTATCACAATGGTTTCAGAAAGTGACTTTACAGAGGCGTCAATAGGCATCAGTATGAGGTCATGGGTTAAGTAAACATGTCATTTGTCATCTGTTCAGGGTCTGCTCTGTTTGTCAATCAATCAAAATCCTCTCACAAATTTAAGCCTGTCATACTGAATGGACACAATTACATGTAGTTACATAATTATGGATTTTGTTCAATTTTTTTTTTACTAATAACGGGTTTCATTTAAACACATCAAATAGGACACACACCTAATTATATACATGTGCCTGTAAGGTTGAAATTCAGCCAATAAACAGTCATTATTTCTTATTGAATATTCATCAGGTAAAAGGATAATGATATTGATAATGTGCTGAACATGCCAGTGTTTGATTGACAAGAACGTTCAACCTGTGGGTTACATGTATGTGTTTACTTTTATCATTAACCCTCTATATGTGGGAAACAAGTACATGTATACCAGTCATTTGCAAACAGTGTATACCCAGATTAAAGGGCTCCTGTATGAGGCCTCTGGTCAGGCTTTGCACTGTTTGCCATAAAATTCAATTCAATGATAAAAAAAAGTTGTTTTGTTGGATTGCTTCATTAATATTCATAAGGGGAGGAGTCAAATATTATAATTCAGCAAACAGATTCATGATTCCCTGCATACAGGGCTTTTTTTTAACCCTTTCCTCCATAAATACGCCTTTCTACACCTCTGTAAAAATCACCTGTTCAAACCATTGTGATAAATAGAGCATTTGCTCCTATAGGAGTAAATTCTGTATTTATCACAATGGTTTCAAACTACAAAATTCTAAAAAGTTTCCTTTTCTCTAGTTATTGCTCCTTTTCGGTGATTCATTCAAAGAGGTTGGGTCTAAAAATAACCTATGGAGGAAAGGGTTAAGTGATTTTATAGCCATTATTGGGCTATGTTGCCAATGGCAAAAATGGTGGGTTTCCCTACAGCTAAAAAGTTCCCAAATAAGACAAATGGGTCATCTTCCCAAAATGGTGAAAAAAAGCCCTGCTGTAGTGAATCTTGTCTTGTGTATATATACCTTTATCAGTGTATAAATATTTCATCATTTATAATTTTCTTTTTCACTTTCAGGGTGATTCTGGATCTGATCATTCTGTCCCATTATCAAGTCATTTGAAAGTGATAGTGGAAATACTGAAATGCAGCAGAGTCGAAATTCCAGCAGTTACAACCACGTCAACACCTGAGCGAGACATCAAAACACCCTTGATAAAAAACGTTTTAGGAGAGAATCTATATGCAAGCCTAGAAGAACTTTTTACATCTGAGAAAACAACCTTGACGGATGGGACTACCCAGAATGTTGAGAGATTGGTGAGGAAACGACAAGAAATAAAATGTGAACTCCTCAATAGGTACAATTTTGTTTTTTCAGATGTTTCTGAAATTTTCTTTGCTGTGATATTATTATTACTGTTATTAATTGCTGTGATATGTTTTACTGTGCTTGTGAAAAGGAAACTTAAAAAGAAGGTGACTTCAAGTGACCATGTATCAGTTCACACTGTTGACAGGAAGGAGGACAGAATTCCAAATACTACACACTCAAATCCACTGGATGAAAAACCTCTACAGCTAACACCTGAAAATAAGAAAATTGACCATAAGCAACCAGTGAAAGAGACTTTTACAAGGATACCTCTTGCTTATCAACTGAGGTCAAAGTCTACAAGTGTTCATAAAAGTCAAGTTGATCTTCCTACATTTCTTTTGAACATCAGTGATACACTTTTTTCAAAACTTGATCAATTGCTTCTTAAAGACAAGGTCGTAGATCAGACAAGGGGTCATGCCACAATCGCCACCCCAAGATTGGCTAGACGACCTTTGGGTAACCGACAGAGGGTGGGTAGCACGCCATCCTTGCCAGTCTTTACATCAGTCAGTGACGAGAGTCAGACCCCATTTATTGAGCGAAAACAAGCATGGAGCACATTTAAGACTTTTGCGAAAGAAATGAACTGGAAACGGCCAGACTATTTTCAGTTCGAGGACTCAAAATTTGATCGTAAAAATCAGAGACTTGTTCACTATTATCAAAGAGTTTGTCCAATTAAGAGTGATCACTGGAAGGTAACAGCATTTCTAACAAACTTCACACTATTTCTTCTGCAAGCAGAAAAAGAATACTTTGTCTGTCAGAATGGGTACAGGTTTTTAGAGTTCATTCCTGCAGGGTCAGGTAAGCAAGGCACAATGGTAGGTAGACCAAATCAGTTTGATGTGCTGATGATTCTTCAAAGTCCAGTTAGCCCAACATATGTTGTTTGTGATGATAAAAACAGTAGACTTCCTGCTGGTCACATTTTGATAGAGGCAGAGCTGTCAGGTGATAAGAGTGTTGCCACAAGGGAGACAACCTGTTATGCCAGAATAGAAACTGAGAAATTGATTTGTCTCTCTGCAAGGGAGTTTTCACGTTCAGCTGGTGAATTGATTGAAATGAGTATCCAGTCTTTGTACACAAAGACCAGATCTTTGATGGACAGACTGCCTTTTGTAATCAGGAGGTCGCCAACTCCAGATGTAGTTATATCCATTGATACAAGGTCCCTAGTTGGGCTTGGCCTTTCAGATATTAAGATTAACATTATTCCAGTATTGCCCTTGACACTGAATGGCTGGTACCAAACAGGTATTACATATGCCATGCCAATACCAGGAGACTATGAGTATAAACCCCAAACACCTACTGCCAGTGCAATCAGTCAGGACTGTTTATGGCAGGTTAATTATGATAAATTGAATGCCAAATTTATGGGAGGTCTAGAATCGAGGATGACACATGCCGGTGTGGATTCCTGCCATGAACTCTGTTTGATGATATTGAAAACACTCTTCACAGGGAAGGACAAGAACAGTCTGCTTGATAAAGGTGTTGTTCCAAGCTTCATCTTAGCAAATGCAGTAAATTTTTTGCTACTTGAGAGCTCAGCTCAGCAATGGTCAGTGGAGAATCTAAGTGACCGTTTCTCAGATTTGATACACTTCTTAAGAGCTGCTTTTAGAAATGGAAGACTGCCTCATTTTTTCATCAACAATCCCCACCTGAGCAAAAAAATGCCAGCTGTTGCTGCAAATCAAATCCTTGCTCGAAAGAAGCAGCAAAATTTATTGGCCCAAATGACAAGAGAGAGGTTGAACAAGTGTCTAGATTACATGGAGAGTTGCATCAGTGATGCTGGATTGACTGACTGTGTAAAGGGAGAATACTCTGATGATATGTGGGAGTACGAGTTCTTCATCTTTAATTAGCTCTTAGCTCTCTAGGTAATGGATGCTCAGAGCTCCAGATGCGTAATTTCAACCATTTTCAAGATTAGCTCCTTTATTTCTCCAGCAAACCCTATACTGCAACCAATCTTTAGAATCGTCTCTTTGAGGCGATTCTAAAGAGTGGTCACAGTATAGGGTTTGCTGGAGAAATGACTATTTTAGTATTTGGGTACGCACCTTTATCTGTAGCTCTGGATAATACTGTAAACTTGCTGTCTGCTTTGATTCTCATTTTGTTTCTATGTTTCACATACATAATCTATGACTTATGGATGCTTTTGATGCTTTTGATTCTCAACATATGTTTTCTACGTTTCAAGTCTATTTGGCTTTAACCCTTTAACTGATGAATACCCATGTAATTAGTAATGGCTTATGAACTCAGGAAAGTTTGTCTATAGCAGAACCTCCTGTAGAATCAGGGTCCATGCTTATAAAGCTTTTAGCTGAGTCTGAGTTTCGTTCTCAAGCTTTTGATTGGTCAGATTTGAGTTCTCAAGCCAGAGGCTCAAATCTGACCAATCAAAAGCTTGAGAACGTACTCAGACTCAACTAAAAGTTTTATAAGCATGGACCCAGATCTTAATTATTTCATAAGCAAATAAAGCAGACCTTAATTAGACAGTTCCTACAGGAGCTGTCTGATCTTGGTGTACTCTGTTCGCAAAGGTGTTAAAAGCATATCTATGAGGTAAAAGTTCAAGATATGAATTAAGAAATGAATGACGTGCTTCCGGTGTTCATGAGGTTATGCAACGCATAGCTTTACGAGCAAAGTTAGTGAAGCCCAAAGGGCTTCACGTGAATCTTTGCTCGTAAAGCTATGCGTTGCATAACCCATGAACACCGAGAGCACGTCATTTATTTCTTATATTTATATTCCATTGTATTTCTTATATTTAAGAAATGAATGACGTGCTTCCGGTGTTCATGAGGTTATGCAACTTTCTTTTTAGAATAAGGTTATATAAGGACGTTGCAGGGCGAATGTAAATATTAGAATGTGAAACATTTAACTGAATCCCTGTTCAAGATTCATGTTAGAAATAATGACCTCATGATTCATGAATATTAATAAGATTATTTTCTTAATCCTCTCCTTCTTTTAAATGCTTTTTCACACATCTGCAAACAGAGCAGATCCAGATCAGACAGCTTCTTTAGGAGCCATCTGATCAGGGTCTGCTCTGATTGCTAATGGAATTTGATAGATCTGTTTCTTTAGTTTTTGAAACGGCTACAATTTTCCACCGCCTCATTCCCAAGTTCAATAACTGCTAAATATTCATGGACAAAATAGTTATAATGAAATATGGAAGGTGGAACATTGTTGCCATATCAGAAAGTAAAGAAACAGATCTTTCAGATTCCATTAGCAAACACAGCAGACCCGGATCAGACGGCACCTGTAGGAGCCATCTGATCTCAGTCTACTCTGTTTGCAAATGTGTGAAAACACGTTTATATGAGGGAAAAGGTTAATATTCATGAATATCAAACACGGAAAGGGTTAACCAATTCCAGCCTTAACCCGTTCCCTCATAGGCTATTTTTAGATACAACCTCTTTGAATAAATCTACCAAAAAGGAGCATTAACTAGACAAAAGGAAAAATTTAGAATTTTGTAGTTTGAAACCATTGTGATAAATAGAGCATTTGCTCCTATGGGAGCAAATGCTCTATTTATCACAATGGTTTCACAAAGTGACTTTTACAGAGTCGTCAAAAGTCGTCAATATGAGGGAAAGGGTTAATCTGTAACCTGTTGTGGGCAGATCCACAATTATCTATGCAAACGGTTAGGACCCAGATCAGATATCTTATCAGGATCCAAAGTGTTTGACACTGTGATTAATATGCAAGATAATTCTATTTTGAAAACTGATGGAGATAATAGTTTCTAAAGGCTAGAGGTTAAATCTTTTGAGTAGGTTTTTTTCATTATTAATCCATTTTTTTTATCTGTAATGAAAAAACCTACTCAAAAGATTTTAACCCTTTCCTCCATAAATACACCTTTCTATGCCTCTGTAAAAATCACCTGTTGAAACCATTGTGATAAATAGAGCATTTGCTCCTATAGGAGCAAATGCTCTATTTATCCCAATGGTTTCAAACTACAAAACTCTAAAATTTTCTTTTTCTCTAGTTAATGCTCCTTTCGGTAGATTTATTCAAAGTGGTTGGATCTAAAAAATAGTCTATGAGGGAATGGGTTAACTCTTCGATCCTGATGAACCTATTTAGAGAGCTAAAGGTTACATATGCTTTCACTATATCTGTCAGAGTTTGACATATATCAGCATGAATTGCAGTACAGTACATGGGTTTTATTGGCTAGCCTTGCAAACGTTGAAGGCACTAGTAAGAGGTTGTAGTTTACATACACTGTTAGAAACTTTTTAAATGTCCTTTTTTATTGACAGAGATATTTTTATTATTAAGAAACTAGATCTATATTGTTGCTAATTTACATAGGTTTATCTTAGTTTTTATTCTCTTCTGAAGAGGATGTACGGGTCTACTCTTGTCTACCCATAGGTCTCTCCATCGGTCTGAGTCTGTCTGTCTGTCTGTCTGTCTGTCTGTTATACTTTTTGTGGCATGCGTCACTCCAAAACTATTTGACCAAGAGTTATGAGAGGTTAATTGAGTGTTGATCTTAACCCTTGGAATGTGGGACACAAGTGCATTGACATTTACAAACAGTGTAGACCCAGGCTAGAGAGCTCCTAGAGGAGATATCCTAGAGGTGATCTCTGATCAAGGTTTGCACTGTTTGTCATTCAGTCATCTCACAAGTTACAATTTTTCATACTGAATGGACTCTACTTTAAGCTTTTGCTCCATAATTACACCTATGCAAACAGATTAGACCCAGATCAGATGGCTGCTATAGGAGCCGTCTAATCAGGGTCTGCTCTGTTTGCTTATTATATAATATAGATATGATCCTACACTTTCTGCCATGGCCAAAACTGCCTGTGTCCATGTACTATTATAACAAATTAATCTAATTAATATTCATGACGTCATTATTTCTAGCATGAATATTCATGGAGGCAAGGGTTGAAGCAATAAAGGACCATACCACTATGAAAATTAAGCATTAAAAGGGTTAACCCATTCCCTGTTCTATATATTGGCCAAATTTCAGTACCTACTGAATATCTTCATTAGCAAAATAGTTATGATGAAATATGGAAGGTGGAACATTTTAGACATTTTAGAAAGCAAGGAAACAGATCTATCAAAATCTTTTAGCAAACAGAGAAGACCCTGATCAGACGGCTCCTCTAGGAGCCGTCTGATCAGGGTCTACTCTGTTTGCAAATGCGTGAAAACACGTTTATATGAGGGAAAGGGTTAATGGGAACCTGGGATATGGTTATAACAGGAGTTATGCCCCTTGTCTTAGAATGTACTATAGCTACACATGTCCATTCGACATATTCTTAGTTCTTACTGATTTTTGAAAATTTCATTATATTTTGTGTAGAATATAATTATTTGGAAAGTTCATTACAGTTTCATATAATGTATTTGGAAAGTTCATGACAGTTTCATATAA
Organism: Azorinus chamasolen; assembly: GCA_963576725.1. NCBI lineage: Eukaryota > Metazoa > Mollusca > Bivalvia > Cardiida > Solecurtidae > Azorinus > Azorinus chamasolen. The sequence goes on along the minus strand of OY755239.1, from coordinate 6,480,447 downwards.
ATATTAGGAAAGTTCTTTACAGTTTCATATACATGTACATGTAATATATTTGGGAAGTTCATTAGTTTCGTATACATGTAATATATTTGGGAAGTTCATTACAGTTTCATATACATGTACATGTAATATATTTGGGAAGTTCATTACAATTTCATATACATGTACATGCAATATATATAGTGTCATATACAGTAAACCTGCCTATAGTGACCACATAATGAATAAAGAGAGTACATTAGTAGTTATAAGCTGATATTTTATAATGGCACATGTATACAGTAAAACCTCTCTTTAATGGCCACTAAATAACATCAAGTAATTTGTCTTAAAGGCAGGTGGCTACTTAAAGCAAGGTGATAGGAGCGTTCTGTTTTACTTTCACTTTGCTTTAAGCAGCCACCTGCCCTAAATACCAACTAATTAACACAATTAGTGGTCTTTATAGAGAGGTTTTACTGTACATTAAATTTTAGTATAAATAGAAACATTAGAGTCAGATCTTTTATAATTTTGTTAAGCAAACAGAGCAGACTCTGATCAATCTTGGTCAATTCTGTTTGCAAATGTGTGAAAAGGTGCTTATATGGAGGAAAGGGTTAATGGAGGATGAAAGTAATGCAGAAAGCTCCTTTCATCCTACATTAAGCTGCCACCTGTCTTACAAACCCCAGAATTAAGCCTCTTCTTGTCTTATTAAACCCCTAATAGGACTTATTTTTAGATGGTCGCTATAGACAAGGTCTACTGAATATGTACCAATTTTGCTTTTTTTTCCTTGTGTGTGCCATAATGGCTTGATCTGAATCATTGTGTGTGCCATAATGGCTTGATCTGAATCATTGTGTGTGCCATAATGGCTTGATCTGTATCCCTGTGTGTGCCATAATGGCTTGATCTGTATCCTTGTGTGTGCCATGATGGCTTGATCTGTATCCCTGTGTGTGCCATAATGGCTTGATCTGTATCCTTGTGTGTGCCATGATGGCTTGATCTGTATCCCTGTGTGTGCCATAATGGCTTGATCTGTATCCCTGTGTGTGCCATAATGGCTTGATCTGTATCCCTGTGTGTGCCATGATGGCTTGATCTGTATCCCTGTGTGTGTTTTTGTGTCACCTGCTGAGAGGCAGTGTCACTTAGGGATCACTTTTCTGTCGTCTGTCTGTATGTCCGTTACACTTTCTTTTTTTGGCTGTCATTTCTAAACTAATCAATACAGAGCTTTCAAATTTTACATGTCTTCCTCTTATTGAGGACCATTGGAATAACTAAGGTCTATCACTCTGCATGCAATACTTTTTTGAGTTATTTCCCTTTGTTCACACTTTCTTTTTTGGCTGTCATTTCTAAACTAATCATTATAGAGCTTTCAAAATTCACATGTGTCTTCCTCTCATTGAGGACCATTGATGTAACTAAGGTCCATCACTCTGCATGCAATACTTTTTTAGCTCACCAGAGCACTTTTGTGCTCAGGGTGAGCTTTTGTGATCACTTGATGTGCGTCGTCCGTCGTGCGTCGTCCGTCGTACGTCAACAATTTGAACCTTTAAAAATCTTCTCCTCTGAATCTACAGGGTTCTCAGCTTTCATCTTTGGTACATAGCATCATCTTTAGGTCCTCTACAAAAGTTATATAAATTTTGCCCCTGGGGTCAAAATTGGCCCCGCCCCAGGGGTGCCTTGTTTTCTATTGAAATATATAGTAATACTTTGAAAATTTTCTCCTGAATCTACAGGGTTCTCAGCTTTCATATTTGGCACATAGCATCATGTTCAGGTCCTCTACAAAAGTTATATAAATTATGCCCCTGGGGTCAAAATTGGCCCCGCCCCAGGGGTAGCCAGTTTTGAATAGAAACATATACAGTGAAGCTCACTTATAACGAAGTCCGCGGGACCCGCTGATTTCTTTCGTTATATCCAAATTTCGTTATATCAGGTCCATTTTACTATATGTAATCAGAAAGGGGGAATAAATTTTATTTTGTTATATGCAGTATTTCGTTATATCCAAGTTCGTTATAAGTGAGCTTGACTGTTGTGACAACTTTGAAAATCTTCTCCTCTGAATCTACAGGGTTCTCAGCTTTCATATTTGGCACATAGCATCATGTTCAGGTCCTCTACAAAAGTTATATAAATTATGGCCCTGGGGTCAAAATTGGCCCCGCCCCAGGGGTAGCCAGATTTCAATAGAAACATATGGTGACAACTTTGAAAATGTTCTCCTCTGAATCTCCAGCGTTCTCAGCTTTTATATTTGTCACATAGCATCATGTTCAGGTCCTCTACAAAAGTTATATAAATTATGCCCCTGGGGTCAAAATTGGCCCCGCCCCAGGGGTAGCTAGTTTTGAGTAGAAACATATAGTGACAACTTTGAAAATCTTTTCTTCTGAATCTACAGGGTTCTCAGCTTTCATATTTGGCACATAGCATCATGTTCAGGTCCTCTACAAAAGTTAAATAAATTATGCCCCTGGGGTCAAAATTGGCCCCGCCCCAGGGGTAGCCAGTTTTCAATAGAAATATATGGTAAAACTTTGAATATATTCTTCTCTGAAACTGAAAGGTTCTCAGCTTTCATATTTGGCACATAGCATCATGTTCAGGTCCTCTACAAAAGTTATATACATTATGCCCCTGGGGTCAAAATTGACCCCGCCCCAGGGGTGGCCAGTTTTCAATAGAAATATATAGTGAAAACTTTGAAAATTTTCTCCTCTAAATCTACATGGTTCTTAGCTTTCATATTTGGCACATAGGATCATATTCAGGTCCTCTACAAAAGTTATATAAATTATGCCCCAGGGGTCAAAATTGGCCCCGCCCCAGGGGTAGCCATGTCTCAATAGAAACATATAGTTACAACTTTGAAAATCTTCTCCTCAGAAACTGGAAGGTTCTCAGCTTTCATATTTGACACATAACATCATGTTCAGGTCCTCTACAAGAGTTATTTAAATTATGCCCCCGGGGTCAAAATTGGCCCCGCCCCAGGGGTAGCCAGTTCGAAATAGAAACATATAGTGTCAAATTTGAAAATATTTTCCTCAGAATCTGGAAGGTTCTCAGCTTTCATATTTGGCACATAGCATCATGTTCAGGTCCTCTACAAAAGTTGTATAAATTATGCCCCCGGGGTCAAAATTGGCCCGCCCCAGGGGTGGTTAGTTTTCTCTAGAAACATATAGTGAAAACTTTGAACATCTTCTCCTCTGATTGCCTGGTGAGCGATGTCAGGGCCATTCTGGCCCTCTTGTTTAGGTATTCCTCTTTGTTCTGATTTCACTCCAGCATATTAACAGTTTTTGTGTCAGCTGCGAGCAGGTGACACATGTGTTCCTCCGAACACTCTTGTTTTTATTATATACAGATGTAAACTTGTCTACCCTAAATATTTGGTCAGCCATTCTCCATTCTCCACTGGTGTATTCCTCATATAGACACCTTTTCACGCCATTTGCAAACAGAGTAAAGCAAGATCAGATGGCTCCTGAGGGAGCCTATTTGCTTATGAAATGATACAGATCTGACAGTTTCTTCCATGGTAAAAAATTCCTTTGTTAATGGCCATTATAAAAATTCTGTTCATGAATATTCATTAAGTCATAAAATCAATTTTAATTGCATTATGAAAACAGGATTTTATTTATTCATGGCAGAAACTGTAGAATCATGTCTATATTATTCCATAAGCAAACAGGGCAGACCCTGATCAGACTGCTGCTACAGGAGCTTTCTGGCCTGGGTCTACTCTGTTTGTAAAGGTCAATTAGGGTAGTCTGTTTTGAAGTATTTTCACACTGGTGCTTCGATTTACCCGTTCCCTCATAGGCTATTTTTATATCCAACTACACATACTTTGAATAAATCTACCAAAAAGGAGCATTAACTAGAGAAAAAGAAAATTTTAGAATTTTGTAGTTTGACACCATTGTTCCTATAGAAGCAAATGCTCTATTTATCACAATGGTTTCATTAAGTGACTTTTACAGAGGTGTAGGAAGGTGTATTTATTGAGGTAAGGGGTTAACCCATGACCAGTATACTTATATGGTTATAACTTCGTCTTCGTCACAATGAACCATTTATCTGATGAATATGCATGCAAGAAAGAATGATGTTATGAATATTAATAAGATGAATGTTTAAAATGGCCTTATAAACTAGAGAAATTTTGATCATGACAGAAACTAGAATCAGATCTGGGTCCCTGCTTATAAAGCTTTTAGTTGAGTCTGAGATCGTTCTCAAGCTTTTGATTGGTCAGATTTGAGCCTTTGGCTCAAATCTGACCAATCAAAAGCTTGAGAACTCAAATCTGACCAATCAAAAGCCTGAGAATGAAACTCAGACTCAACTAAAAGCTTTATAAGCATGGACCCAGTACTACTGGTATTTCATACAAAGCAGACACAGATCTGACAGCTTCTACACGAGCTGTCTGGTCTGGGTCTACTGTTTGTAAAGGCATTAACCCTTTCCTTCATGTAAACGTGTTTTCATGCATTTGCAAACAAAGTAGACCCAGATCAGACGGCTCTTATAGGAGCTATCTGATCAGGGTCTGCTCTGTTTGCTTATGATATAATATAGGTATGATTCTATACTTTCTGCCATGGTCATAAATTCATGTGTGAACATACCATTATAAAAATTAATCTAATTAATATTTATGATGCCATTATTTCTTACATGAATATTCACGGAGTAAAGGATTAAAAGGCTTATCTGTTAAAGGTTAAAGATAGTTTCTACGTTGTCCATAAAGATAGTTTCTACGTTGTCCATTGGTCTATCTGTCTGTCACACTTTTTTCCTCATGCCTGTCTGCCACACTTTCTTTTGTCACGCTTTCAGCTGATGAAATATTATGTTCCTCTGAGCACTTGTTTTTTATTGGATTTTACACTATTTAATATCATAAGTAGTTTTACTTGAACTGCCATGCACATGTAATGTAACAGAGTTTTTACAACCAAAATCTATTTTTAGATAAATATATATTTGTATGTTTAAAGTTTAAAGGCTATGTTTAAGAAATTTTAGAGTACAATACAATATCCTGTATTAAGCCTTTAATCCATGCATATTGATGTAAGAAATAATGACATCATGCCTGCTATTTAGATTAATTGTTAGAATAGTACATCGACACTGGTATTTTGGCCACGGCAGAAACTGTAGAATCATATCTATATCATATCATAAGCAAACAGAGCAGACCCTGATCAGATGGCTCCTATAGGAGCCATCTGATCGGGGCCTACTCTGTTTGCAAAGGCATAGAAAGGCGTATTTATGGAGTAAAGGATTAAGCTACCACTTACCTAAACCCTTTACTTTATGAATATTCATGTAAGAAATAATGACATCATGAATATTAATCAGCTGACATTTTATATTGACACATGGTCACAGGTTTGTTTTGCCATCTATATTTATTATTAATTTACCTTTCCTTCAATAAATCATCACAATTTCCATCCAAATTAATTTATACCAAAGGCTTGGTACCATATTTCATAAACCATTGATATGACATAAAGACATACTTGACACATTTGCAACCAGAGCTGAACCATGGAATAAAATTGATGTTTTGAGTTATACAATCATTTATATTCACAAAATACAGATGAACTTTGATGTATCAAACTCAAAGGGACCATACAAATTAGTTTGAGATACATGTAACAGGTTTGAGTCATCCCATTTATAATCTGACCAATATTTGAAGTTTATAGCTTAATACAGGTCTAAAGCAATGTTTCGACCTGCATTGAGCTGTCACATGTGTTTCTAGATATGTGTAGTGATACACATTTTAAAACAATCCTGTACTGTAAATTTTGGAAGGACTGAAGTTTTTAGTTTGAGTTATCCAAAGTTTGAGTTATCCAAGTTCAAGATATCTAATTTCAACTGTACATAAGCATGCTAAACATGACTATTACCACCTTATATTTGAATTGGGTTATTACATGTAAAACTACAAATGTATAATTATCTGCATATCAATATTTGACTCTTTGATTTTTTTGTCACGGACTAAGATTCAAGTGTGGAAAATCTTGCAAGAAATTTACTCATGGCATTTATAATTAGCTGCGAATTTCTTGCCAGATTTTCCTGCAGTTGAATTTATGACCGAGACAAAAAGGTTTATAACAGAGTCCCTTGTGCTAATAGTAATGTTTTAGCATGAGTAAGTGTTTTGTTTATATAATTGTTCTTTGTTGCAAGCAATGCTTAAGCAGAGAATATCATCTATCATAGATTATGTTTATATATCAGATTCGAAAGTAATCATTTTTTCCATTTCCTTTTCAAAAACAAAATGATAAGACTGTCAAATAATTTGGATCCTGATATGACAAAGTGACACAGTTTTTCTCATGGATCCAAATTGTTTGCAAAGGTTTTGGCCATTAATGTGTTAGAGGTTGACCTGGTTCCAAAGTATAAAAAAAATCTGAGTCTGATCATTCTGAAGTATCTGATTGGTCAGATGCTTGAGAATGATCTCAAAACTCGAGGGAAAGATTTTATAACATCAGGGCCTAATTATCAGCTCAGTCAGGTTTTTAGGATAAGGAATATTTTAAATGCCAATTGGTTGTCAGAATTTTAGTATTTTTCTTTGAAATTCCCACTGATTATCACATCAGTTAATCCTTTACTGGATAATTGCACTGATTTACATCTATCAAGACAACCATGGCAACTAAAAGGGAATGACTTAAAAAAATTCTAACCTTAACCCTTCCTCCATAAATACGCCTTTCTACGCCTCTGTAATAACCACTTCTTGAAACCATTGTGATAAATAGAGCATTTGATCATATAGGAGCAAATGCTCTATTTACCACAATGGTTTCAAACTACAAAATTCTAAAATTTTAATTTTCTCTTGTTAATGCTCCTTTTGGGTAGATTCGTTCAAAGAGGTTGGGTCTAAAAAATTATTGCTACTGTTAGCCTCTATCGAAATTGTTCAAGATTTCCTCCATAAATACGCCTTTCTACGCCTCTGTAAAAGTTACTTTTTGAAACCAAATGCTCTATTTATTACAATGGTTTCGGAACAACAATATTCTAAAAAAAATCCTTTTCTTTAGTTAATGCTCCTTTTTGGTAGATTTATTCAAAGAGGTTGGATCTAAAAATAGCCTATGAGGGAAAGGGTTAAAAGAAAACATCTTACATGAATATACATGAGGACAAGGGTTGAACATACTCTTTATTTTATCATGGATGGGACATCTAAAAATATAAAACATTTAAAGGTAGTGGAATTGATGGAGCGGCTGCCCTCTGATCAGGGTCTACACTATTTTCCATATTTTACTATTTATTGACCCCTCCAGAATCAGCCAGAGACAGTCCAATCACCAATGTCAAATCTGAAAGGGTCCACTTGAAAACTCATCTTTGCCAGGGTTACAGTATTGAGTTCTTTGTTATGTGTATAAATTTTCCAAGTAATATTCTTAATGAGTAATATCACTCAGAAATGTTTTGTTCAGATATGTTCAGATATATCTTCCACTTACAGAATATTTGTAAGTAGGACTTAGTGCTAATCGACCTCAACTGAAACGGTCAAAAACTGGTATTTGAGTTCTTTGTTCACATGTATAAATTTTCCAAGTAATATTCTGAATGATTAATATCACTGAAATATGTTTTGTATGTAGGACTTGGTGCTAATTAATATTTGTCCTCTCTTAACCCTTTCTCTCATGATTATTCATGTAAAAATAATGACATCATGAGTATTAATCACCTGATTCTTTATACTGGTTTTTTGATACACCAATTTGTGGTCATGACAGAAATAGTAGTATCAGCCCTTTACAATTCCATAAGCAAACAGAGCAGACCCTGACCAGACAGCTCGACCAGACATCTCCTACAGGAGCCATCTGATCTGGGTCTACTCTGTTTTCAAAGGCGTAGAAAGGCGTATTTACGGAGTAAAGGGTTAAATATAAGAGTCCATTCAGTTGGAAAGGGAACAATTAGCAAGATGATTATAAATGGCAAACAGTGCAGACCCAACTCAGAGGGCTACACTAGGATCCTTTTTGATCTGGGTCTTGACTGTTTGCAAAACTCTGTTTCAAGGGTTAATGATGAATCTTTGGTTATGACTATTAATATTTAATGATTGGTTATTGTAAGTACACTAAAAACTGGGTACTACGAACACTTCAACACATAACCATTGTTGATCTTTAACACAGGTGGCAGCTTAATGCAGAGTGAAAGTCAAGCAGAAAGCTCCTCTAGGAGCTTTCTGCTTGACTTTCACCCTTCATTAAGCTGCCACATGCCTACAAAGACATACATTCTTCATTACTAAAATTTCGTAGCATCGAGATGTTACTGTATTTGTAGTTTGACCAGTGTGGACAGTTTGGATCTAGATAAGACACATAGTAAATCGGCCTCTCATCAGGATCCAAACTGCTGGACACTCACATGGCTTTTTTCAGTAGAAATGAAAGACAAATCAACTAGACAAATTTAGGAAAACATTTGATTAACCCTTTCCTCCATAAATATGCCTTTCTATGCCTTTGCAAACAGAGTAGACCCAGATCAGACGGCTCTTATAGGAGTTGTCTGATCAGGGTCTGCTCTGTTTGCTGGAGATGTAATATAGGTATGGTTCCACAATCTCTGCCATAGCCAAACATTCCTGTATCCATGTGCTGTTATAATACTTATCTAATTAATATTCATGATGCCATTATTTCTTGCATGAAAATTCATGGTGTAAAGGGTTAAATCTACCGAAAAGGAGCATAAACTAGAGAAAAGGAAATTTTAGAATTTTGTAGTTTGAAACCATTGTGATAAATAGAGCACTTGCTCCTATAGGAGCAAATGCTCTATTTATCACAATGGTTTCACAAAGTGACTTTTACAGAGACGTCAAAAGTCAATATGAGGGAATGGGTTAAGCCTTCAGCACTCTACTGGCGACGTTGTGATAACATATGCAAATGGTGTGGATCTAGATGAGATGCAGAGTGACAAGGTGTCTCATCAGGATCCAAACTGTTTGACACTCTGACACTGATTTTTAGAACAAGCGGAAGAAATATATATTTTTAGAATTGCAGCAGACGACATTATTTGCAGAAGATACTCGCTTAGAGTGCAGAAGGTTAAAGGTCAAAGAATGTAATTACTACAGTTATGCATTCAGTGCTTGAAATAGGATCATCTGATCCAGGTATGATACAATGTCTGCACGAAATAGGAGAAACTACTGTGATATTATTTTTTCAAAAGAAACTGCAGTAAAGCTCCGCTAAAACAACCAGTTAAAAGAAGTCTAATTCAGGATTTTTAAAACAAATAATAGCTTTATAATGCAGGAAAAAAATGATACAGAAAGCTGCTATAGGAGTTTCTGTATGACTTTTGCTCTGTATTATGTAGGCTAACCACCTGTTTTGCAGTCTACTATATTAACCCATTAACCCATTCCCTCGTATTGACACCTTTTAATGCCTCTGTAAAAATCACATTTTGAATCATTGTGATAAATAGAGCATTTGCTCCATTGGAGCAAATGCTCTATTTATCACAATGGTTTCATAACTACACAAGTCTTAACTTTTCCTTTTCTCTAAAAAATGCTTATTTTCGGTTGGATTATTCAAGGAGGTTGGATATAAAAATAGCCTACGAGGTAATGGGTCAATAAATCACGTGGTTGCTTTAGCAAGACTCGGCTGTAATAGAGTGTGTATTTTTTTTTCTAGTGTGTGACATATATTTCTTGCTTTTACATAACCGGTTTTTTTTGTGGTTAGTTGAAGCAGTGTGATTGATATTTATTTGAATGCTTCATTGTTATTTTTGCTAATTGTTATATTTTTTTGTGAAGGCTTTTGATAGTAAACATTTTGTCCATTTGTTTGCTTATCTTTTAAATTATCCTTAAGCAATGGGTAGATACGAGGGTTGTTCGAAAAGTTTCGTGACAAGTGCTGTAATTTTTTTATTTGTCAATATTTTTCTATGAAATTTTCATAAATGATAGCTGCAACTGTATGCTATTCATTTATTGCCATAATTAAACGTAGGTACAAGCAACACGCGGTATATTGTCACCATAGCAACGTCACGTCGACGTGAGCGGGACACCTTGGCGTCACCATGCAAAGTATAATGTTTGTATGGCCAGTTATGACATTATAAGTGCTTTAATATGGTTCTGACGTTGATATACATTACGGCGCCAGACTGCACTCCGTCAATGACGTCATTTCCCATTGTTACGGTATAAACAAGTCAGTTTTTTAATTAACAGATGTAAAATGAATCCGGAACAAAGATAATCTGTAAAATTGTGTGTCTTGATAGGGAATTGTTTTAGTAGATCGAAGACATTGTCATTGATCAAATCTACATATGGAATGCCCCATGCCGCATCTGCAACAAAGGAAGTACTTGCTGAGAGAGGAATTGACATAATTGCACACCAGCCATACTCCCCAGACCTTGCACCGTGCGAGTTTTGGTTATTCCCAACAATCAAGCGTGACTTGTGAGGCTGTCGTTTCGACGACGTCGATGACCTGTCGATTGTTGTCAGAGTGCATTCGAAAAATTCCATAAGAAGATTTCAAAAATTGTTTCATTTCTTGGGTCAATAGACACAAGAAGTGTATAAAGTACACAGGGGAATATTTCGAGAAAATCTGAGTGTTACAGACCTATATAAAGACACACCTTTATTGAGTATACCAAGGTGCCCCGCTCACGTCAATGTGACGTTGCTATGGTGACAATATTTCACGTGTTTCTTGTACCTACCTTTAATTATGGCAATAAATCAATAGAATACAGTCGCAGCTATCATTTATGAAAATTTCATAGAAAACTATTAAAAAAAATTACAGCACTTGTCCCGAAACTTTTCGAACAACCCTCGTAGGTATGTATTTTGGGATAGGGTAGGTAGGTTGATAGGTAGGCCAGTTAGTTGATTGATGGATGGAATATATATAGACTCCAAAATGTTTAACACACTGGTCCTTCTTTCAGAATAAATGGAACAGTGATATGGCTTACATTTCCACCAATGAAACTTTGCTCAGTATGCAGAAGGGTAACTATTTCCTGGTTGAACATTCATGTGAGAAATAATGACATCGTTTATTAGCTGACTTTTTAGCAAAGCTCAGGGTGAGCTTTTGTGATACTTGAATGTCCGTCATCAGTCATCAACAATTTGTTTGTGAACACTCTAGTGGTCACAATTTTAGTCCAATTTTCATGAAACTCGATCAGAAGGATTGTCTTGATAAAATCTTGGACGAGTTTGAATGTTGGTCACATGGCGTCATTCAAAAACTAGGTCAGATAGTAGGAAAACCTTGTGAACACTCTAGAGGTCACATTTTTAGCCCAATCTTCATGAAACTTGTTCAGAATGATTGTCCTAATAAAATCTCGGCCGAGTCCGTAAGTGGGTCATGTGGGATCAAGGTCACAAGGTCAAATACTAGAAAAACCTTGTGAACAATCTAGAGGTCACATTTGTAGCCCCATCAACATAAAACATTATCAGAATGATTGTTTTGATAAAATCTCGGACGAGTTCGAAAGTGGGCCATGTGGGGTCAAAAACTAGGTCAAACAGGAACACTTTGTGGACACTCTAGTGGTCACATTTTTTGTCCGATCTTCATGAAACTTGGTCAGTATGATTGTCTTAATAAAATTTAGAACGAGTTTATATGTGGGCTGTGTGGACTCAAGAACTAGGTCACTAGGACAAATAGTAGAAAAACCTTGTGAACATTAGAGGTCACATTTTAGCCGAATCTTCATGAAACTTTATCAGAATTGTTGTTTTGATAAGATCTCAGAGTTTGAAAGTGGGTCACTTGGGATCAAAAAATAGGTCACTAGATTAAATAGTAGAAAAACCTTGTGAACACTCTAGTGGTCACATTTGTCATGAAACTTATTGTCTTAAGACAATCTCAGACAAGTTTGAAAGTTGGCCATGTGGGTTCAAAAACTAGGTCAAATAGTAGAAAAACCTTGTGAACACTATATAGGTCACATTTGTAGCCGAATCTTCATGAAACTTTATTTGATAAAATTTGGAAAGATCTTGAAAGTGGGTCATATGGGGTCAAAAACTAGGTCACTAGGCCAAACAGTATAGATAACTTGTGAACAATATAGTGATCACATTTTTTGTTCAATCTTCATGAAACTTGGTTAGAATGATTGTCTTGATAAAATCTCGGACGAGTTTGAAAGTGGGTCATGTGGGGTCAAAAACTAGGTCACTTGGTTAAATAGTAGGAAAACCTTGTGAACACTCTATGTCACATTTTTAGAACCATTACTCATGATCTACTATCAATATTGTACAAATATTGTCACTTATAGGTTAATATTGGTTCCATCCGGGGACTACCCAGCTATAAACTTAAATCTATGGTAAGAAGGTGAGCGATTAAGGGCCATCTTGGCCCTCTTGTTTGCAATGGCATACATGTATGTACATAGGTTTTGGTATTAGTAGAAACAGTGCAATCTATTATAATTTCAAAAGCAAACAGTAGACTGTTCAGACAGCTCCTAAAGGAGCCTTCTGGTCTTGGTCTACACTGTTTACAAATGCTTGAAAATTGGTTTAAATGAAGGAAATGCTTAATTCATGTAAATATCTCTAAATGATAGCTATGATGTATCATATAGGTGAACCGGCCGCGTGGCTCAGTGGTAGAGCGTCCGCCCTGTGGTACGGAAGGTCGTGGGTTCGATCCCCGGTCGCGACAGACCAAAAGTCGTTAAAAGTTGGTACTAGTAGCCCCCTTGTCTACGCCCGACATTAAAAGGACTGGTCGGCCCGTAGTCAGGATAATGTGACTGGGTGGGGTGCCCTTGCCATGAGCCCGCGGCAGGGGCATTCCAGCGAGGCAGCACTATAACTTGTCTCAAGCGGGTGCCGTCTGCAAATAACTAAAATACTGTTGGTCGGACGTAAAACCCAACTCACTCACTCACTCATATAGTTGATCTTCATTTTCTTCAATGACTCCTGGACACTCTACACTGTTATTCGGCGCTGCTAGTAAAATTAGTATGTATATATACCCACTAGTATACGATGTGTAGCCGGGTAGAGATTGTGGTGAAATAAGTTGATAGGCTTTACTGTGTGGCTTGGTAGCTCAGTCGGTGGAGTGTTGGCATGGTAAGTCAGAGGCCCTGGGTTCGAGTCCCAGTCGAGTCGCAACTTTTTCACCATGTTACAATGGTTATACAGTATATCTATAGAGGTCACTTAACCCCTTTCTCCATTATGTTCATACAAGAAATAATTACTCCATAAATACTAATTGTAACCGGACTGGTCACGGCACCAAAATGTAACCGGACTGGTCACGGCACCAAAATGTAACCGGACTGGTCTGAATACAGAGTTTTCACAGAAAGCTCTGCATTCAGCCGGTTTAACCCAGGTTCGATTTTATGTCAAAGCACTTGTACACAGAGGGAAAACATGCAATACAGAGACTAGATTTTCAGTTTAGAACTTTAATCTTTAGAAATTAATGCCAGTTAAATTGGTAATCTGAACCTTAAATACTAAGCATACTATAACAGAGAGAAAGAGAGAGAGAGAGAGCAAGGAGAATAGTAAGCGTTGAGGAAAGGTGGCCAGCTGGAGAAGAGAGAGGTAAACTATACCTTTGTGTCTCGTACCAAACTGAGCACAGAACACAGAAAACAGGCAGTTTATAATGGGGAGAGAACAATAAAGAACCAGACTTGCACAAGGCAAGCATGCAAATACAGCGAGTTACACTCTGTATAGCAGGCAAACCATGTGCAAAGGGAATTTACCAGAGTTAAAGCAATTAAAACGACAAAGAGAGACAAGACTGAGTGAAGCATACAAATACCTGGCAAGTACATGTATATAAAATGAGCAAATCATGCAGGTACTTGTAAGAGTACAGTCATTTCTGCCACATAATGATATTAATTTTTATAAGCCCGAAGGTAACTTCGGTTGTATTGTGGCATGGCGCTTCTCCGTTAGCCACATCGTTGTCCGTGCCATAACTTGACAACTATTGGGTGTGCTGTCTTTATAGTTAGTAGAAAGGTGGGTTATGGCTAGTAGATGACCCCTATTGGTTTTGAGGTCAGTCGGTCAAAGGTCAAGGTCATCGTGACCTTCAACTCAAAAATATTGTCCGCTCAATAACTTGATAAGTATAAGGTGATCTGTCGTCATACTAAGTAGGAAGGTTGGTCGTGACTAGTAGATGATCCCTAATGATTTGGAGGTCAGTCAGTCAGTCAAAGGTCAAGGTCACCGTGACCTTCAACTCAAAACTCTTGTCCGCTCAATAACTTGATAAGTATTAGGTGCGCTGCCTTCATACTTAGTAGGGAGGTTTATCATGGCTAATAGATGACCCCTATTGATTTTGAGGTCAGTAGGTCAAATGTAAAGGTCACCGTGACCTTCAACTAAAAATATTGTCTGCTAAATAATTTGATAAGTATTAGATGTACTGTCTCCATACTTTGTAGGAAGGTTTGTCATGGCTAGTAGATGACCCCTCTTGATTTTGAGGTCAGTCGGTCACGGTCAAAGTCACAGTGACCTTCAACTCAAAAATGTTGTCAGCTCAATAACTTGATAAGTATTGGGTGTGCTGTCTTCATACCTAGTAAGAAGGTTGGTCATTGCTAGTAGATGACCCCTATTGATTTTACGGTCAGTCGGTCAAAGATGAAGGTCAGGGTGACCTTCAACTAAAACATATTGTCCGCTCTATAACTTGGTAAGTATTAGGTGTGCTGTCTTCATACTTAGTAGGAAGGTTGGTCATGGCCAGTACATGACCCTAATTGATTTTGAGGTCAGTCGGTCAAAGGTCAAGGTCATCGTGACCTTCAACTAAAAGATATTGTCCGCTCAACAACTTGATAATGTAGCCGGGTAGAGAGTGTGGTGAAATTAGTTGATAGGTTTTACTGTGTGGCTTGATAGCTCAGTCGATAGAGTGTTGGCATGGTAAGCCAGAGGCCCTGGGTTCCAGTCCGACTCGAGACACAACTTTTTCACTGGTTTACAGTTGGCGCCCAACGTGGAACTGTGACTGTATAAGCTCCGAGTTCGATTCCAAGTCTTCTCATACCCATAGAAATTCGGGACGAATTTCAACTTGCTGGGGGAGTATGTAGGTTTATCATCACTTGTACAAGTGCGCTTTTATGGCGACGTGGTAGGGTGCATGACTGCGAACCTGGCGACCAGGGTCTGAGCGGGTATGTTTCTTTATAAGAACACCCGGTTACAATAAGTAATAGGTGTGCTGTCTTCATACTTAGTAGGAGGTTGGTCATGGCCAGTACCTGACCCCTATTGATTTTGAGGTCAGTCGGTCAAAGATCAAGGTCACGGTGACCTTCAACTCAAATTAAAAGTGTGCATGGTACAACGGCTCATACCTAGGGCGTATAATAATGCTCAGACACACAGGGTTCTTGTTATAGTTGCACATGAACACAGGACTTAAAAAAATACCATGGCAGAAACTGTAGAACCAGATCTACATGTATATTGTTATGTCCCCACAAAGTGATGGAATATAGGGTTGCTCTTGTCCGTCCGTACGTGCGGACGTACGCACATCTAGAACAATTTGTCCGGGCTCTTTCTTTGAAAGTATGTGTCCAATCCACACCAAACTTTATACACATGTTTGTTGCCATTATATCCTGGTCATGTTCGATAGGATAGCCATGAAAATCGATTCAGTCCCATGAAAATCGATTCAGTCGTTCAGGAGTTGTGGCCCTTTATTTGCAAATTTGACTTTAAAAATATCTTGTCCGGACTCTTTCTTGGAAAGCATTTGTCCAATCCTCACCAAACATTACACACATGTTTTTGGCCATTATATTCTGGTCTAGTTCGATAGCCATGTAAATCGATTTAGTCGTTCAGGAGTTGCGGCCCTTTATTTGCAAATTTGACTTTAAAAATATCTTGTCCGGACTTTTTCTTGGAATGTATTTGTTCAATCCACACCAAACTTTACACACATGTGTGTGGCCATTACATCCTGGTCAAGTCCGATAGCCATGTAAATTGCCTCTGTCGTTTAGGAGTTGCGTCCCTTTATTTGCAAAAATGGCATAAATCACTTCAGTCGTTGCATACAATGTACATGATTATGGCCCTTACTTCCCGTGACAAAAAATCTGAAGTGGGAGCATTAGTGTCCTATGGGCAGATTTCTAGTTTTATTATTATTTTTATATAAGTACAAGGCGTCCAAAAACCGGAACCCTGGATCAAATGCGTATTTTAACCAATCTAACCGGACGCTTTAAAGTATAGATATACAGTTTTGTAGACGGACAATTTGTGCATATTTCTGCCAAATTTCTTTTCAAAATTGGCTTTGGTTTCAAAAGATATGAGTCTAAACATGATTAAACGGATTTCAGATACTTTCATTTAAATGCTGATATCTTAAAAAACAATGAATATGTTTAGACAAAATGTAGGCAATATATGGCAAATTGTTGTCCCTACTAAGCTACATGTATATACTTTTAATTTAAGTTAGCAATATTGACAGAAATGGGATAACTTGCATACTTTAATCCCGGGTTCCGTACATAGAAAATACCCTTATCAGGCGGCTCCTACGTGAATCGTCTGAATTGGGTCTACTCAGTTTGCAAAGTCAGACAATAGAAACTATTCAGTAGACTAAAGGCTGATAGCCTTAACCATTTACTCCATAAATGCGTCTTCCTACGCCTTTGCAAATAGAGTAGACCCAGATAACGGCTCCTGTAGGATCTCTGTAGGGTTTGTTCTGTTTGCTTATGATATAATATAGATCTGATTTATCTACAGTTTTCCCTTTTGCAAACAAATTGCACGTAATAATATGCCATTTTAAAAGATAATCTAATTAATATTCATGACGTCGTTATTTCTTACATGAATATTCATGGAGTAAAGGTTAAGTTACATGTTCCGGTTGACTGTGCATCATCCGTCCATGCGAACACTATCCCTATTGAATATTCATATAAGAATAATAACCTCATGAACATTTAATAGCTGAAATTTTACAATGACATGTATAGTAAACCCCCTCTAAACCGGACGTTAAATTTGGTATAAATATTGGTCTTGGAGACAGGTGGCAGCTTAATGCAGGGTGAAAGTCATGCAGAAAGCTCCTCTAGGAGCTTTCTGCATGACTTTCATCCTGTATTAAGCAGCCACATGCCTAAAATTATCTAAATTCTTCTCTACTAGAAATCCGGTTTAGAGAGGTTTTACTGTATACCCGTCTATTTTAGTACTGTGTAAAACTAGTATATTAAACCATGTATATTTTAATTGCATAAGCAAACAGAGCAGACCCTGATCAGACGACTCTTCTGGTCTGAGTCTATTTGTAGAGACATGGAAAAGCGTTTGTATGAAGGAAATGGTTTACCTTTTACTCTTTAAATACATGTACACCTTTCTACGCAGTTGCAAACAGAGTAGACCCAGATCGGACGTTCAGTTTGCTAATAAAATAATATAGATTCTACAGTTTCTGCCATTGCCAAAATTTCTTTTGTTGATTTTCCTTTGTAAGAAATAATTAATATTCATGATGTTTTTTATTCCGTACATGAATATTTTTGGAGTAAATGGTTAAGCCTGTGTATGTACGAACTAATGATATGCTGACGTATACATTAAAACCTCTCTATAACGGCCACTAAATTGTGTAAATTAGTTGGTATTTAGGGCAGGTGATTGCTTAAAGCAAGGTAAAAGTAAAACAAAACGCTCCTGTAGGAGCGTTTTGTTTTACTTTCACCTTGCTTTAAGCAGCCACCTACCTTTAACACAAAATGCTTTATGTAATTTAGTGGCCGTTATAGAGAGGTTTTTACTACATCGGATGTTTGACCATAGCAGTCATTGCAGACTCTGCGGCTTATATTCTTCTGTCAGCAAACAGAACAGATCTTGATGAAACGACACTTACAGGAACCACTGATCTATGTCTACTTTTCCGCCAAAGTACTTTACTTTTACTTTGTTGGTAAATGTGTTAAAGGGCAGCCGCATCTCTATCAGGAAAAGGATTAAAGAAAACAAAGTATGATAGCGTGTAAATTGAATGCTAATTAATATAATCTCATTAGGACAAAACTCTGGTGTTTTGAAATTTTGTTCATCAAACTCTTCAAAGCAGATGATATTGTTACCCTTTGAATGCGGGTATACTGGCGTTTTGCAAACAGTGCAGATCCATGGCTCCTAGAGGAGTCGTCTGGTCAGGATCTGCAGTTTGTTATTCAAAATGCTCCAGCAAAACTGAGCCCGTCATACAGCATGGACTCCATCTCTAAACACCGACGTGCCATTCCACTTGGAATATTCACAATTCAAAGGCTTAAAGCATGAACTTGGGAAAAGTATCAAAAAGCGGAATGGATAATGCGATTAAGGACTGTGTTGCTTGTACCGGAAGAGGCGCCCCCTGTTGGGTTTCACCTCGTTCAGAATCCCACGAGTGCTCAAGCCTATTTTAAGCGCGTATTATGTTGGCCCACGCTAAAGCTATTAAGTTTAATAAATACCCTTAAATGGGGATTTTCTCAGATTTAAACAGTAGGGGTTGAAGAATGTGTACAAACCCTTGGACTGGGGTTTTAACCCTTTCCCTCATACAAACGTGTTTTCCCGCATTTGCAAACAGAGTAGACCCAGATCAGACGGCTCCTAGAGGAGCCGTCTGATCAGGGTTTGCTAATAGAATTGGATAGATTTGCTTGTTTGCTTTCTAAAATGTCTACAATGTTCCACCTTTCATATTTCTTTGTAACTATATTGTCCAGGAATAGTCAGTAGGTATTGAAATTTGAAATAAACACAGAACAGGGAAAGGGTTAAACATTATAATTGCAGTAAATTTCCCAGCAGTTTTGGTCCAGATCATTCCAGTAACGATACCCTCTGTGTTGGTAGAGCCATCGTCGTCGATAAAGGATAGCGTCTAAAATAAATTGATTACCTTTCATTTCATAAAACGAAAACTTGAAAACATTCAGAGTCTGTTACCGTTGACGTGTGGTTACGGGTCACAAGGTGCTTGTTCAATCATAATTACCCGACCGTTTCCACTGAGCTGGGAAAAAGTACTGCGTAAACATTAGTGGTGTACGGTGGTCTGGTGGTAACGCGCTTGACTACCAGTCCGAAGGTCCCAGGTTCAAATCCCGGTCCCTCCCAGAAATTCAGAGACGCTTTTCAGCGTCTCCCATCCGCACCTCCTCTCCACCCATGAGGGTCACTAGCCGGTACTGCGGCTGCATGATAGCGCCATATGTTAGCAGTGCTCAATATTGTAGGCGAATGACTCAATGACCAGGGGCGTAAATGTACAGTCGGCTGAACAGTCATTCGGACTGAAAAGTAGACTGTATCTAGGTACCTTTTTACTTAAACTAATTACTCTATGAATATTCATGTAAGAAATAATGACAGCATGAATATCTGTTAGATTATTTTTCTATAATGACACATGAACAGAAAACTTGTTTTGCATTTTGAAAGTGTATAATCAGATCTATATGATGTTATAAGCAATCGGAGCAGACCCAGATTAGGCGGCTCCTATAGGAGCCGTCTGATCTGGGTCTACTCTGTTTGCAGTGGAGGAGAAAGGCGTATGTATGGAGTAAAGGGGTTATACAGTCATTTGACTTGTGTGATTTGTTCCGGCGAAGTTCGCATTATCTGTTGTACACTTATTCACCTAGTAAGACAACAAGAAAACAATATTATTGTGCTAGCGGCGAAACTGTGATTACTTATTAACCCATTTGCTCCCACGATCCCATATATGGGACGTAGGCAAACAGTGTAGACGTCAGACATAATGCGACGTCTGATCAGAGTCTACACTATTTGCTGATAGGGAATTCAATATAAAACAAAACAAAAATGAAAATTTAGACCAGGCATCCTTTAGATAAAAGATAGACTAACCCAATGGAAGCATGGAAGAATCCACTGGGAGCAAATGGGTTAATGCAAACAATTTGGATCCAGATGAGACGTCGCACAATGCGGCGTCTCATCCGAATCCAAACTCTTTTACATTTTGGCCATATTTTTAATACAGGAATGAGACAGAATTTATTTTGAGAATTGAAGCAGACGGCAATTGTTGCAGACGAAAAATTACTTGGTTAATCATCGTCCAAAGCGTTAAAGAAACGGACATAATTACTAACGTTTCGATCATATTACGTTTCAAAATGCGCCAATGGTTTATCAAAATTAAATTTAAATCACTATTCGTGATTTTGCAACGTCATTTTGAAAGAAGTCCGTCAATATTGTTACCACGGTGATTTACGCACAAATCACCCGTGTGTTCCGATTTGGTGTTTATCAAAAAAAGCCTAAATGGTCAAATTATTATCCGAACCAATGTCATTGTGAAGAAAAAATATGAGAAAGATTAGCCCAATGTCTTAACCATTTATTCAAATACTTTTAAACGCCTTTGCAACCACAGCTGACTCATGCCAGACAGCTGCTGTAGGATGTGCCTCGTCAGGGTCTCCTCTATTTGCTTTTGGAACAGTTAAAGTCTATATCTGTCTGTCTGTCTATCTGTCTGTCTGTCTGTCTGTCCGTCTGTCTCTCCCTCTCTCCCTTTCTCTCTCTGTGTGTATCTCTGTATGTATGTATGTCTGTCACTATATGTCTATATCTCTGCCTCACTGTATCTCTCTCTGTCTCTGTCTGTCTCTCTTTGTCTGTCTGTCTGTCTCTCTCTGTTTCTCTGTCAGTCTCTCTGTCTGTTTTTCTCTGCCTGTCTAAATCTTTGCCTCATTGTCTCTCTCTCTCTGTCCATGCCTCTCTCTGACTCTCTCTCTCTCTCTGTGTATGTATGTCCCTGTCTCTCTCTCTCTCTCTGTCTGTCCGTCTGTCTGTGTGTGTGTCTCTCTGTCTGTCTGTCTGTCTCTGTCTGTCTGTCTCTCGCTCTCTCTCTCGTCCCTGTCTGTCTGTCTGTCTGTCTCTCTTCTCTCTCTCTCTCTGTATCTTCTCTCTCTCTCTCTCTCTCTCTCTCTGTCTTTCTCTCCCTCCCTCCCTCTCTTTCTCTCTCTCTCTCTCGCTCTCTCTCCCTCTCTCTCTCTCTCTATCTCTCTCTCTCTCTCTCTCTCAGAACTGCGTCAGGTTTCTTGTGTCTTGTGTCTTGTTCTTTTCGAGTAAAATAGTTTTATAGATGTCTAATGTAATCACATAGGAACATCAAGTCAGTGACAATCTTAAATCAATTTAGGACACTAACTGAATGTAATGTATAAGATTTCTTTAAACAATGT
Source organism: Azorinus chamasolen (assembly GCA_963576725.1). Classification (NCBI taxonomy): domain Eukaryota; kingdom Metazoa; phylum Mollusca; class Bivalvia; order Cardiida; family Solecurtidae; genus Azorinus; species Azorinus chamasolen. The sequence continues at coordinate 6,459,000 of OY755239.1, read as the reverse complement.
AACTTGAAATAGTAACTACATGTACAATAATAACTGATTCGTATAAACGTGCTGTATAATGTATGGAACGGGAAACGAGAAGAAACTCTATGTTTTAGAATTTTATTTAAATGAATGCAGAAACAGCTGAACAATGATAAGAAATCATGGAATAGGCGAACATTGTATTTGCATGACGGGAAATAAGAAAAGAATAAGAAGTGGACAACCTATCCACTACCCGGAATCGATTTCAGATCACTGGGGTCCGTTTAACGAAAAATCATACGACTGGTTCTAACGCGTGACGACCACAACTCCCAGTCATGGTCGTCGTATGACAGAACTTACCATGCTTGCTGTCGCATGCTAGAATATTTGATAATTTCAAATATGTAAATAGTAATGACTGTTTTAAATTGGGACTTCGATAATTGAAGTCGTATGATCATTCATAAAAAGGGACCTTGGAGTGCAAGTCAACAACGGTCACACTTGCACTACTGATTCCTAGTTTTGGCTATAAACATACATATATGGTGCGATTTTCGTAGGATAAAATAAATCGATGTGTAACAACTACCTACAAATTCGAGTATATACCTTTGCGAACAGTGTAGACTCAAATCAAAGGGTTCCCTATGGAGCCCTTTGATTTGGGTCCACATTGTTTGACATGTAACTCATTTTCGTCGCAGATACATTTTGATATTGTTTGGTTTTTATTTATTAATATTAAGAAAGGGAGGAGTCAGTTTTAATTATTCAACAGGTTAAGGATTACAGACAGATAATTATACTAAATTGAGTGTTCGGATTATGCGATGCTTTACTGTAATTTAGATGGAAAAGAATAAACATTGGTCTGTGTATTCTATGTCTGGGGCCTAATGAAAGGTTAATAAGCGTTGAAGACTTGTATTGAAATTTTGAATTTCGCAGAGACAGGCTAATCTCAACCTAATTATAAGTTAATTTATTGCGAAATCGCTTTTAAAATTATATAATATCATACAGGGATTGCACCCAAAAAACATTCAATTGATCCTATTTTAATGATTGTTATTCAACTTGATTGATTTTTCTTTGTGTGCATTTGTAATTTCGGTAAAATGTAAACATTAAAATCTGATGAGCTCTTTCGCTGCCAGTGACGTTTTTTATTACCTATATACAAACAGTTTGGATCAAGATGAGACATCGGGTAACTCGGCGTCTCATCTGGGTCCAAACTGTTTCGTACTGTAATTATGCTTGTTTCGATAGAACGAGGAAGAACATTAAACAGTGAAATTGAAAGCAGGTAATACTTTTGCATCGAACTAGTCAAACAGTGTTACGTAGCTCCATATAGAATCTGGCGCTTAAACCTCTCAGAGTGAAAACAGCCCGTCAGAGTTTAATTATAGAGTCCACATTTTGAATGACAAACATTGACGGCCCCGATCAGAGGGCTCCTCTATGAGCCCTCTGATCTGGGTCTACACTGTTTACAAATGTAGCTGCATGCGTGTCCCTAATTCAAAGGACTGAATATATAACCCCCACCACTTCCCACTCCCACTGTTATATAACAATTTCATTTCAAATAATTCAATAGATGTATGTATGAAACAAATCAACTGCTAAAATACCTGTATATGGCAATCAAGTTGTAAATAGCGGTTGTTCATTGTTTACGTTTCATCTCAGAGACACTGATGCATTTTTTGCCTATAACAAGCATACCCTTTTATGTCTATTGAATTTGAAATACATTTGTACATTACAGTTAACCTATTCCCTCATATTGACGACTCTGTAAAGGTCACTTTGTGAAATCATTGTTATAAATAGAGCATTTGCTCCTATAGGAGCAAATGCTCTATTTATAACAATGGTGGGGGTTATATATTATCACAATGGTTTCAAACTACAAAATTCTAAAATTTTCCTTTTCTCTAGTTAATGCTCCTTTTCGGTAGATCGGTTTGATATAAAAAGAGCCTATGAGGTAATGGGTTAAACTACGCTAACCCAAACATTTAGTACAGAAGAATTGTGAGCTTTTTAGGCAGCTGGCTGCTTGACCCATTACCTTATAGGCTACTTTTAGATCACACCTCTTTGAATAAATCTACCTGAAAGGGGTAGTTACTAGAGAAAAGAATAGTTTTAGAATTGTGTAGTTTTAAAACCATTATGATAAAATGCTCAATTTATCACAATGGTTTCAAAACGTGACTTTTACAGAGGCATCAAAAGGCGTCAATATGAAGGGATGGGTTAATGCAGGGTGAAAGTCATACAGATAGCTCGTCGTTCTACATGACCTTTATACATGACCTTCACGATGCATTAAGCTACCACCTGTCAGACCGATTATGTTATTTATAAGAGTGTTTGGATTAGCGCTGTTTTGATGAAGAATATAAAACACTTTCAGAAGACTGACATAAGTGTTTCTGAAACATTTCCCAGGTATTCAAGATGGTTTTTTGCATACGTATAATCTGAGCAACTTTTAACCCATTTCCTCATATTGACGCCTTTTTGCACCTCTGTAAAAGACACTTTTAGAAACCATTGTGATAAATAGAGCAGTTGCTCCATAGGAGCAAAATGCTCCATTTATCACCATGGTTTCAAAACTACACAATTCTAAACTTTTCCTTTTCTCTAGTAAATGCTCCTTTCCGGTAGAATTATTCAAAGGGTTGGGTCTAAAATAGCTTAATATATGAGGAAATGGGTTAAATCTTATCCAGCTATTCATGAATGTACTCTTCTTTGCAAACAGGGTCCATGCTTATAAAGCTTTTTAGTTGAGTCTAAGTTCGTTCTCAAGCTTTTGATTAGTCAGATTTGAGTTCTCAAGCTTTTGATTGGTCAGATTTGAGCCAAAGGCTCAAATCTAACCAATCAAAAACATGAGAACAAACTCAGACTCAACTAAACGTTTTATAAGCATGGATACAGATTGGATCTAGATGAGACTCAGAGTTACTCGGCCTTTGCCCAGGTTCTAAGCTGTTGCCCAGTAAGTCAATAGTTTCTCAAAAGTTTGATCGAATCGGAAGTAGGCAAATTTTCACCCGATTCAAAATTTAGTAGATATTATTATTCGCCCGCAAACAAAGTTTGGTGGGATATATACTGGAATAACCCTGTCGGTCCATTGGTCGGGCGGTTATTCGGTCGGTCCGTCCGCATTTCTAATTCGGTATATATTGCTTACAAGTTATAATGACGAATAGTAGAATGTAAGACTAAGTTTCACGTGTGTTTAGCGACAGACATTGCAGAATTATCTTCCTATGAACTTTGAGTATTATTTCATATTTTTGCGTGAAACATTGGTAGTTGGTGTCGCCAGCTCCTCCTTCAGTGTGCAAGTTATTGAATGGAAATAACCACGAATAGTAGATGTGCAGAACACAATTTGTATTTGCTTATCGCCAGGCATTGTAGAATTAATTTATCTCCCTTGAACTTTGGGTATTTGTCATTTGGGCTTCGTAACATGGGTAGTTGGTGTTGCCAACCCCTCATTCAATTTGAAAGTTATTAAATTTACATTTGGCATACATAATTACCACGGATAAAAGATGTGCACGACGCAATTTTCGTGTGTTTAGCGCCAGGCATTACAGTATTATCTCCCTTTGAGCTTTGAGTATTTTGTCCGTTGGGCCTTTAACGTGGGTAGTTGGTGTCATAAACTCCTCCTCCAGTTTTTATTTCCAAAACATTTCAATGAAAGTTTATATACTTGGTCTTTATGAAATGCATTCGTGCATTCAATAATTTTCGTTCGCCTGTCTCTAGGTTATATGGAAGTGCCTGTCCCTGAATTTAGATGTAATGGTTATTGTTGTATATGATACAAACTAAAACTACTTCTACATTTTCACCAGATTTGTACAAATGGTCTCTTTGAAGTGTAGATGTGCTTAACATATTTCTTTTCTATGTCTTACAAACCATTCAGGAGTTATCTGCCCCGGGACTTGTATCATATGTTATGCTAGCCAATAACGTTTGCGGAGTGACCATGCAGGAGTGATCAGCCCTTGGTTGAGAGTGTCATTTTTATGAGTATGTCATACATATTCTTGAGTATACCGTTTCTGCTTATGTGGAATAGTATCTGCATAAACGGTGTTGTCTGTATAACACCACACATTGAATAACGATTTACTGTTGTTTTATTACAATAAAAAATATACTTTTTAAATACAAATCATTTGTCACAACCATCCCCGTGTTTGAGGTAAAATGTGCCACTGTATGGAGTCAGCTGTGCCAGCTGCATACATAACAAACACCGACGATAGATATTCACACTTATGTATATCATACTATTATCCAATTTACATGAATTCACGTTGTTTTCAGAATTCTGAAATCATTAATTGTCGATTTCAACTTCGCTAATTCTCGATTTAAACTGCATTGATTCACAATGTTAGTAGCTGTAGTTGAACACCGTCAGCCTGTTTCGCTGCTTTTACTTTGCTAATGAAAAGACAGGAAAGTGCCCAATATTACGAACAGTGTACACTATTCTGCTCCCCTTGTCGTGAATCAGTGCATTGCACAGTAATGATGGGTCAACAGTAGTCTGATCTCCTGACTGAGAATCAGTCTACATAGCAAACGGTGGTGGGTAAGTAGTAGTCTGCTCTCCTGACTGCGAATCAGTCTGCTGGGTAAATGATGTTGGATCAACCGCAGTCTGATCTCCTGACCGAGAATCAGTCTACATGACAAAAGATGGTGGATCAACAGAAGTCTGATCTTCTGACTGTGAATCAGTCTGCATAACAAATGATGGTAGGTCAAAGTAGTCTGATCCCCTGACTGTGAATCAGTCTGCTTGGTAAATGGTGTTGGATCAACCGCAGTCTGCTCTCCTGCTTGTGATTCTGTCTACATGGCAAAGGATGATGCGTCAACAGTAGTCTGTCTGTTCCCCTGGCTGTGAATCAATCCGCCAATCTCCTTGCAGAGTTGTCGTTCGTTACTCTCACATACACATAGAGATGCGATGGACTCAATGACAAGAATCTTGGCAAAACCAATAGTTTGTGTTTTATGGTTATCTGAGTCGATAGTTTATATCAAAATAGCATGAATCGAGAATAAATAGCTTTTATTTTATCATAAAACTGGTAATACAGTTTAATTTCAGAGAATATTTGATGGCCTATTTTCATGCCGCTTTACGCTTCAATTATTTCACAAATGTAAACCAACAAAATGGAATGATGTCTTCCCAATCTTTCGAAAACAGTTTCTGCAAACTGTAGAATCCGAACTTCTTATAAGGGCACTGCAATTCTGCTATAACTCCAAAGGGCACACAACTTATTGGGAAATTCCAGTCTTTTGCTTTTCTTCCCTTGATCTGTCTGTTTTGTACGGGAGTTAGTTTCATTTCGGACTACTTTCTGAGCCAACTACAGAGGTATATGTAATGTAACCGGGTTTAAGAGAGTGTTAATCTGCAAGTTCAACAGTAGTCTGCTCTCCAGACTGCTCTCCTGTCTGCATGGCACAGGATGATGGGTCAAAGTAGTCTGCTCTCCTGACTATAAATCAGTCTGCATTAAGGATGATGGGTCATCAGTACTCTGCTCTCCTGACTGTGAGAATGTGAATGAGCCAACGATAGTTTACTTTCACTGCCTGTGAACCAGTCCTTGCGAAAAGGATGATTTGGCCAACAGTCGTCTGTTCTCCTGGTTGTGTTGAGTTGCTCGTCGTCTCATTCGGATCCATATATCGCTCTGATATTGTTTTAATAACAACAAGGTCATGATGGTCCTTTATCGTTCACATGGTGTATATGTCAAGCGATCTCTAGTATGTTCCACTACCAACTGTTGCAGCATATTTAAACCATTTCCATAACTTTGATAGACATTTACTGTTTATTACTGCGAAATTTGATAAAATTCCGGTCTTTGTTTTAGGAGATGATCATTAATCCTTTAATCCATTAATACGTCTTTAAACGCCATTACATACAATGTCTGCTTATGGAATTAAAAATAGACCTGATTCTAAAGTTCCTGCAACGGGCAAACTTTTCTCTTTTCATGTGTCATTTTAAAATAAAAACAATTAAAGGAAATTTCTATAAATAACACGTTTTAGTCTGTAAAAATAAAATAAAACTGTAGTTTTTTACGAAAACATAGCATTGAGTAGAACTAATTTACGAATCATCACTTAAAGCGCTAAAGTTTGATGTTAAAGTGTCCATGTCGGATATGCTATTCGCCTGCGTTCTAGACAAAGTCTTTGCGGTGTTGTGATTGGGTTTCCGAGGTAGCCCGGTTAGTTCCATACTTGGTTGCATTAACGCAATGATATTTTGTTCTAGAACAAGAAATAACTAATGAATATAAAATTCCATGTGGTGATTAAGGAGGATATTGATATAACTTGTATTCGAGACATCCTGGGGACCACTTCTTTGAAGTTTGGAGATGTCTTTAACATTCTATGTTTAACTCATGTGACATACTTATTCATTGGACCGGAACCAATCACACAACTTTCACAGAGGCTCATTCCTGTGAAGTTTGGTCATATTCCAGTGTACACTTTAGTAGAAAATGTGGTTTAGAGAACTATTTAGCTACTGTACTCTATTTATGCATATACTTTTTATCAGGACCTCTTGATGATGATGCCCCCAGGTTATAAAACTTTTTGCTTGAGTCTGAGATCATTCTCAAGCATCTGATTGGTCAGATTCTGAGCTTGCAAGATTAGAAGTTTTATAGCCTTGGACACAGGTCTCTGAACTTTGATCAGTTCATATTCATTGGTTAAGAAGATATCGTGGAATTGTGCGTTAAATCTATTTTTAGCTACTTTGACCTACTTATGCAGCGGACCGAAACTTTTATAGAGGGTCTCCTGGGTGTTTTGTCAACTCCAAATGAACGGTTTATAAGACGTTGTTTCCAAAACATGTGCGTTAAAATCTATCTTTAGCTTATGTAAGCTACTTGTGCAGCGGATTATAACTATTTATACTACTTTAATAGTGGACCACTTAAGGATCATTCCTGTGAGTAGTTTACGAGGTGATGTTGTTTAATAAAAATGTTTACGAGGCACGAGGCACGACACAAGACGTACGCTCGAGGCACGACGAACCACACAGGGCAATAGACCCAGGGTGCAACTGGTAAGCTAAAATGAAAGAAAATTCAGCTTTGACAGTTTCTGGAAAGCAGTTATTTTCAAATGCTTATAAAAGCTGAATAATGTAATTATACGACAGTCTTACAATCTACATTTTGTTGTTGTAGCATACACCTTTCTAGAATAAAGACGGTTGACCCAAAGACCTATGATAACGCATCTTTGGTTGACCTAAATAACATCATTATCCCATAAGCTATTTCAGACCCAACCTCTTTGAATAATCTACAGGCAAAGAGCATTTACTAGAAAGAAGGACCATTTTAGAATTGTAAGAAATGTAAACCATTGTGATATATAGAGCATTAACTCCTATGGAGGCATCAAGTAGAAACACTAATACTACCGTTTCTTGACCATTTACTCCATGAACATTCATTTAAAAACAATAATGACATCGTGGACATTAATAAGATTAATTGTTATAATAGCACATGAACACAAGTAGGTTTGGTCATGGCAGAAACTGTATATTAACCGATTTGCTCCCAGTGGATTCTTTCATGCTTATATATTGGATTAGTCTATCTTTTATCTAAGGGATGTCTAGTCTAAATTTTCATTTTTGTTTTGTTTTATATTGAATATCCTATCAGCAAACAGTATAGACTCTGATCAGACGCTGTCTGCACTGTTTGCTTACGTCCCATATATTGGGTCGTGGGAGCAAATGGGTTAATATCAATATTAAACCATAAGCAAAAAGACCAGACCTTGATCAGACGACCCCTTTAGAAGCCCTCTGATCTGGGTCTACTCTGTTTGCAAAGGCGTAGAAAGGCGTTTTATGGAGTAAAGGGCTTAAGCCTTGTATGTAATGGTTCGTCTTTATACGTAACGGAAAACCTTGATATTTGCGCTAAATGAACAAATACATTTTCTCTCTCTTTTCACATTTATGTCCTTATTTAAATTTCACACCATATTTAAAGCCATCATTAAGTCCTAAAACTAGCATTAGAAGACAATTAGGCAAATCAACACATTTCACATCCTTTGGGAACCTTTTATTATTGTTTTATTATTTATTGCTCTAAGTAACACGCGATCGTCGAATCGAATCGCTCCATCCTATCCGCCACTTGATTGGAGGGCTTGATTTATTACTAACTGAAGTCACAAATTTTGCATGAACATTTCCTAAGTTCTCTTAATTTGATCTTGAAAATAGCGTCACCGGTCATTTTTTCTGATACACTTACAGGAATCGAGAGAATTGTGTTTCACGATTAGACGATGTGCGTGTTTTGGTCCGGGAATTAGTCCCTATCTATTTCCGGTCGGCCTCCGATAGGAATTTCATTGCTTTTAAATCTTATTTCCATTAACGGTGATTAGGCATGATGGGTAATAGATAGATTAATGGGATCCTTTTAACTTTTTATGTATATTGTTCGACAGGGAAGGATGTTTTCGCGACTCTCTCGCGTAGGGCGCGAGATTTTATTATTCCACAGAAGACGTTGATAGAATCCGAACTAATGTTAGGAAAACTTAAAGTGGTCAGTTGTGGAGAGACAATGTTTGGAGTTCCATTGTAGAGAGTTGGCTTCTTAACCATTTACTCCATGAATATTTATGAAAGAAATAATGATACAATGACTATTAATAAGTTTAATAATTTAAATTATAATAACACATAGACACAGGAAAGTTTGGCCATGATAGAAGAAACTGCATAATCACATATATATATTGTATCATAAACAAACAGAGCAGACCCTGGTCAGACGGCACCTATAGAACTTAAGCAGTCTGATCTGTGTCTACTCTGTTTGCAAAGGCGTATAAATGCTTATTTATCGAGTATAGGGTTAAAGCGGTCAGTGGTGGAGAGACTGGAGTTCCGTTGTGGAGAGTTGGCTTCTAAATCCTTTGAATGTGGAACATGTGTGTACTGGTAGTTGCAAACAGTGTAAACATAGATCAGACGGCTCCTTCGGAGTCCCTCTTACCTAGGTATGTGATGTTCGTAATTCAAAATATTCCCATACTTTATGGGTTCTACCGATAAACAATGATGGGCCATTCCACATTGAACATGCAGCATTTAAAGGGTTAACTCTTTCGGCGCCAATGTCGCCTGTTGGCACCATTGAAAACAGTGCAGTCCCAGGTCAGATGCCGCCTTTTCAAGGCGGCATCTGACCTGGGACTTCACTGTTTTCTGTATTATTTTTGCCCAAACATACAGGTTGTCGCCTGTTGGCACCATTGAAAACAGTGCAGTTCCAGGTCAGATGCCGCCTTTCAAGGCGGCATCTGACCTGGGACTTCACTGTTTTCTGTATTAGTTTAGCCCAAACATACAGGTTTTTAAAAACAGATGTTTTACTAATATACCTTTATTATTTAGTTTAGAATTATATTTAATATAAAATTATTATTGCAGACGACACTTTTAAATTTGGCGCCAAAAGGGTTAAAGTATCTTCAATCACGTTATAATCGAGATATTATCAGGATGAATATGAAAGTATAATGGAATCCGTCTCAGTTTCGCACTCATATACCTACAATGTGATTTGCTAACAAGCGCTTTTTAGTAAAAATTAAGAGTTAGTGTACATCATCCTGCTGCCCTTTGTGTTTCCGGACGATACTGATGGCAATATTCGTGTGTCATTCGCGTATTATAATTATCAAAGTTGTGTTAACCCTTTCCTTCATATAAACGCATTTTTACAAATCTGCAAACAGAGTAGACCCAGATCAGACGGTTCCTGTGATATAGATACGATTCTTCAGTTTCTGCCACAGCTAAAAAAGCTTGTGTCCATGTGCTATTGTAACAAATTAATTTAATCTATATTAATGACGTCATTATTTCTTACATGGAAATTCATGGAGGAAATGGTTCAAAAGTAATAATCGGAAAGCCGCGAACTGTTAAACGCAACCGATTGTCTCAAAAATGAGGAAAACACTTGAAAATTAAACATTAACACCTTTCGGCGTCAGATTTCTAATTGTCGTCTGCAATGAGATGAATATACGCAAATTTCAATGAATAAAGCACAGATATAGAAATAGAGTTTGAGACAAAATATGAAGTCCCTGATCAGACGCCGCCTTAAAAAGGCGGCGTCTGATCTAGGACTGCACTATTTGTCGTGGTGCATTTTGCGACATTGGCGGTGAAAGATATTGATATTTAGGCAGACTTTGTTAACCCTTTACCTGATAGATATGCATGTCAGAATTGATTGCATCACGAATATTGGTTCTAAAGATGTGCACGCGAAGTATTTGGCCATTGAAGAAACTGTAGAGTCAAACCTATATTATCTTATAAGCAAACAGAGCAGATCCTAACCAGACGACACCAACAGGGACCGTCTGGTCTGGGTCTACCCTGTTTGCAAATGCGTGAAAAGGCGTTTGTATGAAGATTAGCGTTATCATAAATTAGAGGAAAGTAAATACGCTTTAATTTGCATGCATTGTACGTGTATATATTTTGGCTTAAAATAAAAAAAAAGTTACAAACCACCGATGCTGTATTCGCCAATGATGGTTTCAATATTGATATGTGTGTCTTTCATAACATACTTAACCCATTACCTCATAGACTATTTTTAGATCCAACCTCTTTGAATAAATCTACCGAAAATGAGCATTTACAAGAAAAATGGAAAACTTTAGAATTTTGTAGATTGAAACCATTGTGATAAATAGAGCATTTGCTCCTATAGGAGCAAATGCTCTATTTATCACAATGGTTTCACAAAGTGACTTCTACCGAGTCGTCAAAAATCGTCAATATGAGGGAATGGGTTAAATACGGAAGGGCAAGGAAGAACTTGTTTCTTTTTTTGGATCCAATTTAAGTGTCATAAATACATAAAACTTTACAAATATGCAGGGTTATGTCTTTAACCACTAACCTGTTCAATATTGAGATTATGAATATATAATCATCTTCATGTCAATATTTGACGTTTTAATATTTGTCTGGGTCAAAATTCCATGGACGGGAACATCTGGAAGGAAGCTGTAGACAACTGAAAGTTTCCGTAAATAAGCCTTTCTACACCTCTGCAAACAGAGTAGAGCCAGATCAGACGGCTCCTATAGGAACCGTCTGATCAGGGTCTGCTCTATTTGCTTATAGTTTGATATAGACATGATGCTTAAGTTTTTACCTGACCAAGAATTCCTGGGTCCGTGTGTCATTATAAAACAACTAATAAATATTCATGACGTCAGTATTTCTTACATAAATATTCATGGAGTAAAGGTTTAAGAGAAAATAGTTAAACTACTGCAGTCGGTATCGCTGGAAATGTTTTATACCTACAGTGAACTCTTTAACGTATGCCCTTTCCAGTAAACGGGGAAATCACCGTGTACCTTTCTATAATTCTTATAACGAAATTGATTAACACAAATGAAACGTGTAAATATAAATTAACACTAGTTTAGTCGTTATACCAAAGCGAAGATTTAGAAATATTCTTTTACCATTGGTTCATTAGCACAATAAAGCTCCGTGTTCTAAACACGACAAGTGTGTATTGTTAGGCAGGTTATAGCTAAGTGCAGGACGAAGGTTGTGCAGAAAGCTCCTCTATGAAGCAAACAGGGAAGACCCTGATCAGATTGTTTCTTTAGATGTCCGCTTATCAGCCATTTGGCATAACTGGATTAACGGTTTAAACAAACTGCTTTTATTTCATGATTTTATATTCAATGACGCAAACTAAAGCGTTTGTGATAACTGCGCTAAAAGATTGTACCACCTGTTTTTAGTTCATTATGTTAGATTCCATGAGGCAAATTAAAGCGCCTATCACAGACGCTTAACTGCGTTAAAGGGTTGAACAAACTGCTGCTTTTAGTACATTATTTAGATTCCATGACGCAAATTAAAGCTTTATCACCAAATTTCCTTTTTACAGATATAGTTTCCCCTTGGTATCGGTGTATCTGGGTCCATATATGACCCCGTGACACCGTGACACACTGATCGTACTTTTGGAAAATATGATAACCCTTTCCTCCACAAATACGCCTTTCTACGCCTCTGTAATAACCACTTTTTGAAACCATTGTGATAAATAGAGCATTTGCTCCTATAGATGGGAGGTTACTGCATTACTTTAGTTCAATATTAAGAAACCACCTGTTTTAAGACGCCTGTGTTCAATAAATGAATGGCCTCTTAATCCATTTGCTCCCACGATCCCATGTATGGGACGTAGGCAAACAGTGTAGACTACATTGTTTGCTGATAGGATTTTCAATATAAAACAAAACGCAATTTAAAATTTAGGCCATACACCCCTTAGATAAAAAAAATGGACTAATCCAATATATAAATATGGCAGAATCCACGGGGAACAAATGGGTTAAGACAGGTTCTGCTGTATATCATAAGCAAACAGAGCAGACCGTTCTCAGGCGGTTCCTTAACCCATTACCTCATAAGCTCTTTTTAGACCCACCCTCTTTGTATAAATATACCGAAAAGGAGCATTAGGAAAAGTTTAGAATTGTGTAGTTATTAAACCATTGTGATAAATAGAGCATTTGCTCCTATGGTTCAAATGCTCTATTCATCACGGTGGTTTCAAAAAGAGACTTTTACAGAGGCGTAGAAAGGCGTATTTACGGAGGAACGGGTTAAGGAACTATCCGATCTGGGCCTAAGCTAAGAATATTCAGAGATGTTTAAAGAAAATTGTATCATTCAGGACCACAATGGAAATAAGAGCATGCTCTTTATTGTGTTATCCTTGGTATAGAAAGCATGCCATGGTTTTTCACTATGCATCATTTTACGAATTATTATTTATTATGATGTGATACATGTTTGTGAACCATATTATGTTTTCTGTTTGCCGAAATAAATATATCTATGTATAACATGATAACACTGGAGACCCTGATGAGATGGATCCTCTCACATTGGTCTACACTCTACACTGTTTGCAAGGTGGTTAGTGGCTCGTTTCCAAACTTCTGGTATTAAGCAACCAGAATCAGGCAATGTAATTATTAAACCCATCAACTTCGTATTTTGCTGACCTGAGCAGAAATTTGGAAACCATGAATGTCTCACGCGAGGAATATCTGCAAAAGAAACATATTGTGAAAACCTTTGATGTTGATTGATATAGAAAACAGGATGTATACTAATCACATGGCCCCTTCAGAAGACCCCTGATTTGTGGCTTCACTGTTTGCCGATATACCATGTATGGGACCACGATAGTTTATAATACAGGAGAACCTGTTAAGCGACCGTCAGAGAGCGGTCTAATTATGGTTCTGTACGGCAGGTGGATGCTTAATGCAGGGGGAAAGTAATACAGAAAGCTCCTATATGAGCTTCCTGTATTACATTTTGCCCTGCATTAAGCAAACACCTGCTTTTTAAGACTCATGTGTTCAGTACATGAATGGACGCTTTGGGCAGGTTCTATAGTGTTTAGGCTGTGTCAATGATTTCAACGAACTACAACGATCGTCCCTTTAGTGAAAAACAATATATTCAACCCTTAACTGAAACATGACGTCTTCTCAATCTCTGATCTACTACATTTCTTACTCATTGTCGATTCGTTAAACCTTTTAACCCTTTCCTCCATAAATACGCCTTTCTACGCCTCTGTAAACGTCACTTTTTGAAACCATTGTGATAAATAGAGCATTTGTTCCTCTAGGAGCAAATGCTCTATTTATCACAGTGGTTTCAAAACTACAAAATTCTAAAATTTTCCTTTTCTCTAGTTAATGCTCCTTTTCGGTAGATTTATTCAAAGAGGTTGGATCTAAAAAATAGCCTATGAGGGAATGGGCTAAGAAATTATTGACAAATAGGTCCTGTAGAGGCATTGGTTCACTTGGCGTCTCGTTTGGATCGAAGTTGTCTGCAACGCGAGTCAAGTCGCGCTTTGCAAGATAATGCTAAACCATTTCCCTGTTCTATATTTATTACAAAATCCAATACCTACTGAATATTCATGGACAAATTAGTTAATAATGAGATATAGAAGGCGGAACACCTTGGCTGTTTTAGAATCTACAGAAACAGATCTATCGAAATTCCATTAGATAACAGAGCAGACTCTGACCAGACAGCTCCTATAGGAGCCGTCTGACCTGGGACTCTGCGTGGAAACATGTTTATATGAAGGAAAGGGTTAAACTTTTTGAGAATTATTGATCGTGTGCCAAATAGATTCTGTTGAGACACCGGTTCACTAGACGCCTCACTTGGATCGAAGTTGTTTGCAATTTAACCTTTAGCCTGCTATGGGCGGATGAGTGAATACCTATGCAAACAGTTTGGATCCAGATGAGACGCCGAGTAACTCGGCGTCTCATCAGGATCCAATTTTTTTGACACACCGATTGCAGTTTTGTAGACAAATTGATTATATAGCTTGACTTTTGAAAATGTACTTAGGTGTAAAAATCTGCAAAAATAATTTGCTCAGCAGGCTAAAGGTTAAACGAGTCAAGTCGCGCTTAGAAGGCAAATGCTAGATAGGTACATGTATTAGTATTTTGCCCATGAATATTCAGTAGGTATCGAACTTTGGAATAAACACAGAACATGGGAAGGGTAAACTGTTTCGCTGTCATTGTCGCGTCTGTGGTTACATTTGTACCTATGCAAACAGGTCGGATTCATACCGTATGTTTTGTATAGGACAAAGAGAGAAAATTAAACAAATGAAAATTGTTGCAGACGACAATTTTTTCAGACGGCAATATTTGGTAACGAACGAGTTTAACGGCGTCAGATATGAAATGAAACTGACGTGAAACGGATGCACAAAACAAGATAAGGGAATTAACACTTTACCGTATAGAGACGCATTTGTACGCATTTGCAAACAAAAAATATCCAGATCAGACATTCCCCGAAGGAGTTGTCTAATCAGGATCTGCTCTGTTTGCTTATGATAAACAGTAAAATCTACAGTGACCACGAAAACTAGGTCTGATTCTGATGGTAGCTTAATGATCTCTGCAATACCTTCGCCCTGCATTAAAACCGCCTGCACTTGCGTATATCCTCTTGTTAATTTCATTATATGGTCTCTATATAAAGGTTTCACTCCTATAGAGGAGCCTTTCCAATCTGGATCTACTATGTTTGCAAAGGCGTTAAACGGCGTCTATTTAAACCCTTTCCCTGTTCTGAGTTTATTCCAAATATCAATACCTACTGAATATTCATGGTAAAAATAGTTATAATTAGATATGGAAGGTTGATCATCGTTTAGAAAGTAAAGAAACAGATCTATCAATTTCCATGAACAAACAGAGCAGACCCTGATCAGACGGCTCCTATAGGATGAATATTTATAAAAGAAATAATAACATCATGAATATTAAATAGGTTCATTTTTATAATGGCATATGAACACATGATATTTTGGACATGTAAGAAACTGTAGAATCATATCTACATATATATTATGTTATAAGCAAACAAAACAGACCCTGATCAGACGGCTCCTCTAGTAGCCGTCTGATCTGGGTCTACTCTGTTTGCAAATGCGTGAAAAGGCGTTTATAAGGGGGGGGGGTAAGATAAACGGTTAGCCCATTGTCCCAGGACTACTGACGACCTTTGGCACCTCTTTCAAACCATGAATAGGAGGAGCGAGTGCTCTGTTTACCACAATGGTTTCAAAAGTATACAATTCTAAAAACAATCCATTTTTTCTAGTAAATGCTCGTTTTATGTAGATTTATTCAAAGAGGTTGTTTCTAAAAATAGTCTAGAACGGAATGTGTTAAATAGGTTCTATTGTACTGACAGTTTGCTTTGTTAGTATCTCACTAGCAGAAGTCAAACTAGAGGGGGCGATAAAACACTAGTGCACACATCTTGTGAACTAATTGCATCAGTAATCGTTACATATGCCATAATATAGCAGTTCAACAATATAAAATAGTTGATATATGTTCTTTACAACTCTAAAATATGTGGAATACAAATGTTTGATTATCTTGATTGCCGTAAGTATTCGGACAGACACACTTAGGCAAATAGTGCAGACCCAGATCAAACTGCCCCTTTAGGTGCAGTTTGATCATGGTCTGCACTATTTGCTACTCTGCCATTCTAGTTTTTAAGTTATCAAAATGGGGTCAAGTTGAATTGTGCAGGTTTACGAATCCATATTGAGGGAAGAAGGGTGGCCCGAATACATAGGGTAATTAAGGTATCCTGACGGACACTTTCCGTAAAACTCTGTTTTTTAATCTCATCTTGAACAGCATTTCTGAATTATTGTTGTATAGCCTAATTACATCCGATATAAGAAAATGTTTGAGGCAGTTCTTGCAAGAATGGTTAAATCCTTACACTGAAATGCATACCGTATTAGTCTCTAAAATAACCAATAAACAGAAGTCTTAACCTAGTACCTCGTGAATAGGAATGATAGAACCAACACATTGTACAGTAAAGTTCCGGTAATGCGACCACCTAAAAGAGGTATAATTCTGGGTGCTAGATGCAGGTGGTAGCTTAATGCAGGACAAAAGTAATGCAGAAAGCTCCTAGAGGAGCTTTCTGCATTACTTTTGTCCTGCATTAAGCAACCACCTGCTTATAAAGACAGCTATGTTTATTCATTAAGTGGTCGCATTAGTGGGATTCTACTGTATTTTTCTTATTGTGTTATAATAACCCTTGCAGTGCGGGACATGAGTCACTTATGCCCTTTGCAAATAGTGTAGACCCAGATGAGAGGAATCCTAGAGGAGCCCTCTCATCAGGGTATCCACTGTTTGTCATGTTACAACACATTTCTTCAGAAAAATCCCTACGTATTCACGATCAGCTACACATGTTTTAATTTTGGAATAGTCCATTTGAAAGTCAGCGTTGCTATAATGGTTAAACAAGTGAGTACAATGTTACGACTAACATTAAAGAATAAAATGTGAGATGTTAAACATTTACCAATTTAATTACAAAATTGTCATTAACCTTTTACTGCATAAATACGCCTTTTTACACATTTGCAAACAGAGTAGACCCAGATCAGACTGCTGCAATAAGAGACATCAGGGTCCATGCTTATAAAGCTTTTAGTTGAGTCTGAGATCGTTCTCAAACATTTGATTGGTCAGATTTGAGCCTTTGGCTCAAATCTGACCAATCAAAAGCTTGAGAACTCAAATCTGACCAATCAAAAGCTTGAGAACGAAACTCAGACTCAACTAAAAGCTTTATAAGCATGGACCCTGATCAGGATCTGCGCTATATGATTATGAAAAGAACATAGATCTGAGTCTGCTATTTTTTCATGTCCGACGTTTTCTGTGTCCATTATACAAAATGAGTTAATTATTATTCATGACGTCATTATTACTTACTTCAGGGCTATTCATGGAGTAAATTATAAAAAAAAGTGACTACATGTATGTATATTGCTATGCCATGCAAATAGTATAGAAACGGGTTCTGAGTTTGTTCTCAAGCTTTTGATTGGTCAGATTTGAGCCATAGGCTCAAATCTGACCAATCAAAAACTTGAGAACGAACTCAGACTCAACTAAAAAGCTTTATAAGCATGGACCTAGATATAAGACATGCTATAAACAAACAGAGCAGTTCCAGACCAGACGACTCCTACAGTAGTTATTCTTTGTTTGTAAATGCTGATACGATAGAACCTGTCTTAAGCGGTCATCAAAACACGCGGTCTAATTATGGGTCTGTAATGCAGGTGGTAGCTTAATGCAGTTCAAAAGTAATGCAGAGAGCTTCTATAGGAGCTTTCTGTATTACTTTTGCCCTGCAATAAGCAACCACCTGCTTTTTAAGGCTCATATGTTCAATAAATGAATGGCCTTTTAGGCCAGGTTCTGCTGTAATGCGTTTCTATCCGACAAAGAGCTAGGACAGGAGGTAACTGTGTTTGAAAACTCCGCATAATGCTTCCATTGGTCTTTAGAGCAGTTTTGTTTTATTTTTTCGTTCTGTATTAAGTAACCACACGATTTAATCCATTCCCTCATAGGCTATTTTTAGATCCAACATATTTTAATAAATCTACCGAAAAGGAGCATTTACTAGAGAAAGTGAACAGTTTAGAATTCTGTAGTTTTGAAACCATTGTGATAAATAGAGCATTTGCTCCTATGGGGCAAATGGTCTGTTCATCACAATGGTTTCAAAAGTGACTTTTAGAGAGGCGTCAAAATGCGACAATATGAGGGAATGGGTTAAATACATTTTAGACGCATTTCCAAGCCTCTTGATGCGTTTGCAAACAGAGCAGACCTAGACCAGACGACTCATGTATACTATCTTGTATCTGTTTCTACAGTTAATTGTGTCACGCTAAAAATCCCTTGTTAATCATTTCGATGCCAAACTCTGTCGTCTGCTAGCTTTGTCGTCTGCTACAAATTTTCATTTTTTTTATTTTCTTTATTTTTATTTCAAAGACATAGTAACAGTAACAAACAGTTTGGATCCTGATGAGACGCCGAGTTACTCGGCGTCTCATCTGGATCCAAACTGTTTGCATAGGTAATCACAGATCCGGCATTGGCAGCGAAAGGGTTAACAATGCTATTTAAAAAATTGGCTAATTAATATTCATACAGAATTTACCCCTTACATAAATATTCATCTAGTCAAGGGTTGAACGTTACCGTGGTGTTCTACAGTAGTCAAGTCAGTTGCCATCTTGCCGGGATTAAAGTTGTTTGACACTCTTGCCATGATTTGAAAAAAAAGAATATCATCACATATGAATTAAATAGGCGCTATCTTTTTGCTAATGACAAATAATATCACGTAAGATAGTTTAACCAATTACTTCATATATATTTGCAAACAAAGTAGACCCAGATCAGACTGCTCCTACTGAAGCCGTCTGATCAGGATCTGTTCAATTTGCTTATGGAATAATATAGATCTAAATCTTCCGTTTCTGCTACGCTAGTACGGCCAACATTATTCTGTATTCATTTGTCATAACAAAAATACCCATAAAATTCATATCCATTATGTCATTATTTCTTATATAAAATGGTTAAAATGAAATACAACAAAGGGTCAAGGAATGAAGAAATAGTTTGCAGCACCATGAAGGTATGTTATAAAGCAGTGTTTGCCTGCAAGATCCTGTTGGGTGTGTTTGAATGAGCTCGTTCTTTGCTGTCAGCAACAGAAGCCAAACTCCCCAATCTAATTACCCGCTGGGTCTGCGGAAAATTGTCCGCGCGATTGTTACAATTAGATACTCGGCAGGGTTCTCTCTAATTATTATTAGAGTTACAACGCAGAATTATCACTTGTAATGAAAATCTAGTTAGCCCCCATTCGGAAACACTCGGACTGACCGAGGTGGTATTGACGCTTACATTTCATAATCATAATCATACAAAAGAATTGTGGACTGATTTGGCTCGTTTGGGGAGTTTTAGCTAGCCAATTAGCGATAGAATTAGCGCTACACAGTAATGTCGTTTCGTTAATAAACAGACCGTAATTTTGATGAAAACTAGATTGGGAAATTGGACTATGATAGTCCGTGAATACACCAGAAATTACGAAACAGTCTGACAATAGAACGAAAATTGGACGTAATGAACTATACACGGTCTTTTACAAAATTGACAAAACCTGTTGCACAGTGGCTGTGTACATACACTAATTACCCTAAGTATTCCTCCCCACCCACACCACCATTTTCTCCACCATTTTGTAAATCTGAATAATTCAGTTAACCACCATTCTGATAACTTTACATTGGACTAATATAGTAGCAAATAGTGTAGACCAAGATCAAACGGCTCCTGAAGGAGCTGTTTGATCTTGGTCTGCGCTATTTGTCTAAGTTTCTCTATCCGAATACTTAGGTTAATTAACCCTTCGCTTGCTGAATTTTAAAATACATTTCTCCTTCTTTATCCATGCCCTGTTGTATAATTACATATATCTTCACTGTGTACAAGTATTTCGCTGTGCAATCACTGCTGTGGAGTGCACTGGTTGCACAATCAAC
The DNA here is from genome assembly GCA_963576725.1 of Azorinus chamasolen. Taxonomy (NCBI): domain Eukaryota; kingdom Metazoa; phylum Mollusca; class Bivalvia; order Cardiida; family Solecurtidae; genus Azorinus; species Azorinus chamasolen. Next base: position 6,438,823 of record OY755239.1, on the reverse strand, counting down.
TTGTAACTAGTGCAGACCCTGATGAGACAGCTGCTGCAGGAGCTGTCTCATCCGGGGCTTCACTATTTACATGTAGGTATATTGACGTGAATAGCAAGCGAAGCGTTAAGTTATTGCATTCGATCGAACAAAATCAATTTCTTGTTCTATTACCGTGATTGATTCTTCAATTCTACTTATGCTTTTAAACATGTTAGTGAATGAGATGAAAATTAACCATGCTGCGAAAATCAAATTCTGATTTGAAGACATTTCACTTACTTCCAACTCGTCCAAGCTTTTGAAAAAAAAACTATTAACCTGATGGCAACCAGGTTAGATCTAAACGAGACGCCTAGTTATGTTGGTTTCATTTTGATCAGAAGTTTGCAAATGTTTGTACCTGTCAGACTTAGCATTATAAAGATGAAACAGACATATAAATTAACCCTGATGCAAGATTCATTAAGTTGTACAAATACTAATGCCATATGTTGAACTCTTTGAAATTAGAATTTTGAATTTCTCATTGAATGTACATAAACAGATCAAAGATTTAATAAAAGCCGTTCTTACTTAAACCTTTGCATCATGAATATTTATAAAAGAAATAATGACATCATGAATATTAAATAGATTCATTTTTATAATGGCATATGAACACATGATATTTTGGACATGTAAGAAACTGTAGAATCATATCTACATATATATTATGTTATAAGCAAACAGAGCAGACCCTGATCAGACGGCTCCTCTAGGAGCCGTCTGGTCTGGGTCTACTCTGTTTGCAAAGACGTAGAAAGGCGTATTTATGGAGTAAAGGGTTAAACATTTACATCACGGATATTCATATAACAAATAATGGCACCATTAGTTTAAATTAACTTTCATGATGAAATATGAACATGGTAAGTTTTGTTCTTGACAGAAGCTGCAGAATGGGATCAAGTCCTAAGCAAACAGAGGATACCCATATCAGGGGGATCCCACGGGTTTGCGCAGGCGTACAAATGTGTATACATGCTATATGAATTAACGCATTCCCTCCTACTGACGCGTTTTGACGCCTCTGTAAAAGCCAAATGTTTGAAACCATTGTGATAAATATGGTAGCATTTGTAGAAATAGTTTGCATTTTATATAAAGCAGTGTTTGCCTGCAAAATACTGGAGCATTTGCTCCTATATAGAGCATTTGCTCCTATGGAGCAAATGCTCTATTTATCACATTGATTTCAAAAGTATGCACTTCTTTAAATAATCCTTTTCCAAGCAAATCCTCCTTTTCAGTAGATTTAGTCATAGAGGTTGGATCATCATCATCTTCAGTAATCGCAGAACTCTCACAGAGTATAATCGCGATGAAAAATGGTTTAAAAGCACATGTGCATAAAGATTTGGTCAATCTAACTGAGAGTTAAAAAGGTTTATTTACACACATGTTTAAAAATTGTGTTAAAAGACGCATGAGTTTAGTTTGTCCGAATGACATTGCCGAGGGCCGACCGGAAAGTTTCCACAGTTGGCTGGACCATGACGGTGTCTGTGAGGCGGTTCCACAAGACGATGCTGGCAGGAAAGAAGCTGTGTTGGTAGGAAGTTTTATTGCATGAGATCTGGCAGTAAATGGTCTAAAGATAATCTAGGAGGAAATGGATTAAAACACAATGTCGACTCTGCAACGTAATTAGTAATACAACGAACATACAGAACTGTAAAACCCCTCTGAATCGGGAATTTAATAAAGAAAAATGGGATCTTTTTAGGCAGTTTGTTGCTTAAATGCATGGCGGAAGTCATACAGATAGCTCCTTTTGGATGTTTATTCATATTCATATATTCACGACTTTTGGCGACTCTGTAAAAGCCACTTTGTGAAACCATTGTGATAAATAGAGCATTTGCTCCTATAGGAGCAAATGCTCTATTTATCACAATGGTTTCAAACTACAAAATTCTAAAAAAATCCTTTTCTCAAGTTAATGCTCCTTTTCGGTAGATTTATTCAAAGAGGATGTATCTAAAAATAGCCTATGAGGTAATGGGTTAATGTGAGGAAGCATTCCAACTGGTTTGCGATGCTTCTCTTGCATCTGTAGATAACTGGACGACGCGATATAACTGAAAGCATGTTAAACCCTTTACTCCATACAGACGCCTTTCTATGCCTTTAATATGAGCTCAGTCATTATTATGAAGGTTGCCAATTTGAACGTATATTGAAAAATGTCCCTGTGATACAAATAAACCGATTTCATCAATACTCATAATTTTTGTTCTACAACACAATATTATCGGCATTTTCCGTTAAAATTTTCCGCGTATTGCCGATGATCACCCGATCCCTCCATTGTTTACGTAAAAGCGTTTCTTGGAAGTGGTCGGAGAAACGCGAATAGGGCGAACTGTTACGAAACTAAAACCCAACCCGAATAAAACTGAAACATCGGGGAGTAAAATTGGGATCGGCGATATCAAACACATGGATATTTTGTCATTATAAACAGTAATTGGATGGGTTTTCTTGCGATATACTACTTTTCAGCATATAAACAAATGAGTTTTGTATATTTTAGGTGTTTTTGAAACGCGTCAAATGTAGGGACTTCCCCTACCACTAGTCTTTAACACTTTCCCTGTTCTATGTTTATTTCAAATTTCAATACCTATTGAATATTCATGAATAAAGTAGTTATAATGAACTATGGAATGTGGAACTTTTTAGCCATTTTAGAAGGTAAATAAACAGATATTTTAAATTCCATCAGCAAACAGAGCAGATCCTGATCAGACGGCTCCTCTAGGAGCCGTCTGATCTGGGTCTACTCTGTTTGCAAATGCGTGAAAACACGTCTATATGAGGGAAAGGGTTAACACGCGGACATTGATACGGATTTGAAGGTCCGGTTTGGAGGAGCTTTACTGGTACTACGTATCGACACGTGCTTAAACACTCTTTCAATGTCAGTAGCGAATTTGCAAACAGCTTGGATTAGTCGGCGTCTCATCAGAATCTATTATGTTTGATGTTGTGAATACCTCTTTGGTTAAAAAATGAAAATTAATCGAGAGAACAGATTTTACAGCTGCAAAATAAATAAGTACAGTATAATCTGTGTTAACCCATCCCTCATATTGACGCCCTTTGACGCCTGTCACTTTTTGATACCTTTGTGATAAATAGAGCATCCATAGGAGCAAATGCTCTATTTATCATAATGGTGTCATAACTGCACAATTCTACATTTATCTTTTCTCTATTTTTTTGGTAGAATTATTCAAAGAGGTTGGGTCTAAAAAATAGCCTATGAGGTAATTGGTTAAGCGGTCTTAATTATGGATGTTCCAAACAGGCGGTGGCTTAATGCATATCAAAAGTAATGCAGAAAACACCTATCGGAACTTTCTGCTTTACTTTCGTCTTGAATTAAGCAACCACCTGCTTTTTAAGACTCTTATGACTAATACATGAATCGTCATTTAAAGGGAAAGTCCCTACATTCAACGCGTTTCAAACATACCTAAAATATACAAAACTAATTTGTTTATATGCTGAAAAATAGTTTATCGCAAGAAAACCTATCAAATAAACATTGAAACTGACAAAATACCCATGTGTTTGATATCGACATTCCCGAATTTATTCCCCGATGTTTCAGTTATATTCGGGTTGGGTTTTAGTTTCGTATCCGTTCGCGCTATTCGCGTCTCTCCGACCACTTCCGAAAAAAAATGTAACGTAAACAATGGAGGGATCGGGTGATCATCGGCATAACGCGGAAAATTTGAATGGAAAAGGCCGACAGTACTTTGTTGTAGAACAAAAAATATAAGTATTGGTGAAATCGGTTTATTTTGTATGACAGGGGCATTTTTCGATATAAGTTCAAATTGACAATCTTCATAGTGATGATTATGGAACGCCATTTTGCCATGCTAATTGCTAAATACAAAATGCAAAATGCGTTCTGCCAATTGCGTAAATTGCTAGCGAATATTCCAAATGGTGGATGTAAATGACAAATGCGAACTGCTTATTGCTAAATGTATGTTTGCACTGCTAGCATTGAACAGCGCTATTTTTAAAGTGACTGTATATTTGCTAAATGCATGTTTATTTACATTAAAACTTATTGCACTACTAAATTAAAAATGGTGCTGTTCTATGGAACGCTATTCTGCCATGCTAATTGCTAAATACAAAATGCGAAATGCTTTTGCCAATTTGTAAATTGCTAGGGAATGTTCAAAATGATGGATGTAAATGACAAATGCGAAATGCTTATTGCTAAATACATGTTTGCACTACTAGCACTGAACACTCCATTTTTAAAGTTACTGTACATTTGCTAAATGCATGTTTATTTACATTAAAGCTTATTGCTTATGGCACTACTAAATTAAAAATGGCGTTGTTCAATGCTGGATAGTGCAAACATGCATTTAGCAATAATCATTTCGCATTTGTCAGTTACATCCATCATTTGGAACATTCCTGTTCTTTCCCTAGCAATTTACATAATTGGCAAAAAGTATTTCGCATTTTGCATTTAGCATTTCGCAATTAGCATTTAGCAAATGGCATGGCAGAATGGCGTTCCATACTGTTCAATGCTAGTAGTGCAAACGTGCATTTAGCAATAAGCATTTCGCATTTATCATTTACATCTATCATTTGGAACATTCCGGTTCTTTCCCTAGCAATTTACACAATTGGCAAAAAGCATTTGGCATTTTGCATTTAGCAAATAGCATGGCAGAATGGCGTTCCATAGATGATTGAGCATAACAAATACCATTTATATGATATTATTGAAAATATGCGTTTATTGTAGGGACTTCCTCTTTAAGTCAGGTTTTACTGTATACAGTAAAACCTCTCTAAACCCGAATTCTTATGGACAAGAATTTAGATACTTATAGGCAGGCAGCAGTTTAATGCAGGGTGAAAGTCATGCAGTAAGGTCATCCAAGAGCTTTCTTCATGACTTTCACCCTGCATTAAGCTACCACCTGTCTCCAAGACCAATATCTATACTAAATTCAACGTCCAGTTTAGAGAGGTATTACTGTATAAATCTCGACCAGCGCATAATTAGTTAATAACTCAAGTTAGTACTAATGCCGGTCTGTTAGACAGGTGGCAGTTTAACTCAAAGTGAAAGTCATGCAAAAAGCTCCAAATAGGAGCTTTCTACATGACATTCATCCTGCATTAAGCAGCTACATGCCTAAAAAGATGTACCTTCTTTACTAAAATTCCGGTTTAGAGTGGTTTTACTTTGCATGTTGTTACCATTGATTTAACCCTTTCCTTCATATGAACGTGTTTTCACGAATTTGCAAACAGAGTAGACCCAGATCAAACGGCTCTTATAGGAGCCGTCTGATCATGGTCTGCTCTGTTTGCTGATGGAAGTTGAAAGATCTGTTTCTTTACTTTCTAAAACGGCTACAATGGTCCACCTTCCATATTTCATTATAACTATTGTTTTATTAATATTCAGTAGGTATTGAAGCTTGGAATAAATACATAACAGGGAAAGTTCTTCCATCTCTTTGAACAAGCGTAGTCTCAACTAAATTGTATCCTGGCGAGTGTCTTAACCCATTCCCTCATATTGATGACTTTTGACGACTCTGTAAAAGTCACTTTGTGAAACCATTGTGATAAATAGAGCATTTGCTCCTATAGGAGGCTATAGGATGCTCTATTTATCACAATGGTTTCAAACTACAACATTCTAAAAAATTCCTTTTCTCTAGTTAATGCTCCTTTTCAGTAGCTTGATTTAAAGAGGTAGTATCTGAAAATAGCCTATGAGAGAATGGGTTTAAAAATCACTTGGTATCTCGTCTAGATCCAAGCTGTAAGGGCAATCACAAGTTAGCCCATACAAAGCAGGCGTAATTATCATCTGAATTTGCGATAAATGCTGTTTTTGCGACGCTTTCGAAGCAAAGCCACACATAGTTCTTTCACCACCATAGACGAATCCGCGATTGGATTTGTAATCAGATTGGATCCCGATGACTAGCCGACAAACCTCACGTAACCGAACTTTTAGGAAACAAGAATGATCTACAGTAAAACCTCTCTATAACGGCCACTTAATTGTGTTAATTAGTTAGGGCAGGTGGCTGCTTAAAGAAAGATGAAAGTAAAACAGAACGCTCATATAGGCGCGTTCTGTTTTACTTTCATCTTGCTTTAAACAGCCACCTGCCTTTAACACAAAATATTTGATGTAATTTAGTGGCCGCTATAGAGAGGTTTTACTGTAGTCAATATGCATATAATTGCCACATATCTTAGAGACCGACACTGATACAGAAATATAAGAGTTCGATTTAGAAAGTTTGAATTGTATCCATGACTACAAATGAATGTGCGTACAAACCCTGTGTTTTAACCACTCTTTAGAATCGTCTCGAAGAGACGGTTCTAAGGAGTGGACATAGCATAGGGTTTGGTGGAGAAATAAAGGAGTTATTCCCGAAAATGTTTTAATTTACGCATCTTAACTGTACCTCTGGTATTTGAATGATCTCCATATCGCTTTCTACCAACAATAAAGACTCTCTTAACTCATTCTCTCCTAGGCTATTTTTAGACCCAACCTTTTTCAATTAATCTAAATATCTAAATTCTTCTTTACTAAACTTCCGGTTTAAATATGTTTTACTGTATATGTTTAGTTGATAAACTCTTTGATATTATCGTTATATAAATGAATGAATAATTGGTGTTTTAGAAGTACAAGTGAAATGGTTTTAAGCTGTAAAGGCAATCACAAGTTAGCCCATACAAAGCAGGCGTAATTATCATCTGAATTTGCGATAAATGCTGTTTTTGCGACGCTTTCGAATCACCATAGACGAACCCGCGATTGGATTTGTAATCAGATTGGATCCCGATGACTAGCCGACAAACCTCACGTAACCGAACCTTTAGGAAACAAGAATGAGCTACAGTAAAACCTCTCTATAACGACCACTTATTTGTCTTAAATTAGTTAGGGCAGGTGGCTCCTATAGGAGCGTTCTGTTTTACTTTCATCTTTATTTAAGCAGCCACCTGCCTTTAACACAATATATTTTATATAATTTAGTGGCCGCTATAGAGAGGTTTTACTGTAGACAACAAACATATAATTGTCACATGCCTTTGAGACCGACACTGATACAGACATATAAGAGTTCGGTTTCGAAAGGTATTGTATTTATATTATACCCATGGCTACAGATAAATGTGCGTACTCACATACTAAAATCGTCATTTCTGCAACAAACCCTGTGTTGTAACATAGGGTTTGGTGGAGAAATAAAGAAACTATTCCCGAAAATGTTTTAATTTACGCATCTTAACTGGTATCTGAATTATCTCCATATCGCTTTCTACCTACAGTAAAGACTCTCTTAACTCATTCTCTCCTAGGCTATTTTTAGACCCAACCTTTTGGAATTAATCTACCGAAAAGGAGCACTAACTATAGAAAAGGAAATTTTTAGAATTTTGTAGTTTGAAACCATTGTGATAAATAGAGCATTTGCTCCTATAGGAGCAAATGCTCTATTTATCACAATGGTTTCACAATGTGAATTTTATAGAGGCGCAAAAATGCGTCATTAGGGGGGTAATGTGATAACCGGACGTTTAAATTAGTATCATTTTCGGTCTGTATGACAGGTGGCAGCTTAATGCAGGAGGAACGTCATGCAGAAACATCCTACTTTCATCCTACGTTAAGCAGCCACCTGCCTTAACCCTTCGCTTGCTATTCACGTCAATATACCTATCTGTAAATAGTGAAGACCCAGATGAGACAGCTCCTGCAGGAGCTGTCTCATCAGGATCTGCACTATTTACAAATTGATTGTGCAACCAGTGCACTCCACAGCAGTGATTGCACAGCGAAATACTTGTACACAGTGAAGATATATGTAATTATACAACAGGGCATGGGTAAAGAAGGAGAAATGTATTTTAAAATTCAGCAAGAGAAGGGTTAAAATATCTAAATTCTTCTTTACTAAAATTCCGGTTTAAATAGGTTTTACTGTATATGTTTAGTTTGATAAACTCTTTGCGTTATCACAGGAGCAAACATTTTGATAGACCGGCGGACAACGGACAGATGGACGGATGTTATGTGACTATTCTTTTGTTAAAAATAGTCACATAAAATGAAATTTTAGTCAAATAAAAAGAAAGCCACAAAAGATCTTTTGTTCTCAGTGTCACGTAACAATCAAGCCGTGTAAGCGGACGGACAGACGGTCAGGCTACCAGACAGGTAGACAGACGGACGGACGGACGGACGGATATATGAAGTTTAATCAAACCATAGTCCCGTGTTTAAACCAGTAGTTTTAAGTGTCCTAACCACAATATTAAACATCAATGTGTTAGTACATGTGACATTTTGTGTTTATACCAAAGTGTGGTCAGTTTCGTGACTTTTGTGGCTTTTGATATTTTCGTTATATAAATGAATGAATAATTTGTGTTTTAGAAATACAAGCGAAATGGTTTCATCAATTTTATATACAGTTGAACTTCGATATCTCGAACTTCAAGGGACCATACAAATTAGTTCGAAATAACAGAAGTTTGAGTAATCCGATCTAGTCTGTACAATTTCTCAAAGTAATGCTGAAAGCTCCTACATGATTAAGCTGTCACATGTATGTTTAGATATGCACAGTAATACACATTAGAACAATACTGTATCATAAATTGTGGAAGGATATAACTTTTAGTTCGAGTTATCCCGAAGTTCGAGTTATCCGAGTTCGATATATCGAAGTTCATATATATGTCATGTCTCACAGTTAAACCTCGCTAATTGGAACACTTAAATAAGTATCATGTCCGGTCTCTAACTCATTCCCTCCTAGACTATTTTAGGCCCAACCTCTTTGAATTAATCTACCGAAAAGGAGCATTAACTATAGAAAAGGTGAATTTTAGAATTGTGTAATTTTGAAACCATTGTGATAAATAGAGCATTTGCTCCTATTGAGCAAATGCTCTATTTATCACAATGGCTTCAATAAATGAGCTTTGACAGAGGCGCAAAAAGGCGTCATTAGGAGAGAAATGAGTTAACCCTTTCAACCTTGAATTATGAGATTGGACTAGCACATCAGTTTAATTATATATAGAGACCACTCGACATGAAATGCTTAGTAGAGGATTTTGAATAACAAACTGTACAGACCCTGATCAGAGAATGCCTCTAGGAACCTTCTGATCTGATCTCTTGGAACGTTCTGCTTGACTTTCATCCTGCTTTAAGCAACCACCCGCCTAACACTTCTCAGCTATCCTTTACTAAGTCAAAATTTCGGATATACTGTATATATTTGAGTGCATGCACCATGCAAATTCTCAAGGAAAACGCTGAATCGGCTTATAAGTAATTTGAAAAGTTAGAAATTCCACCCGACGTATGTTCTGTTCTATTCTATTGTTGTATTGGTGTAAGGAGATTCTGTCAGACCTGTAGCCCTTAACGCTTTACTCTATGAATATTCATGTCAGATTTAACCCTTTCACCACCAATGTCGCCTTTATGCACCACGACAAATAGTGCAGTCCCAGACCAGACGCCGCCTTTTCAAGGCGGCGTCTGATCAGGGACTTCACTTTTTGTCTCAATCTCTATTTCTATACATGTGCTTTATTTCTTTTAAATTTGCATTCATTTATCTCAATTCCTTATTGTACCAAATGATTTAACAAAATTGGATTGCAGACGACAATTAAAAATTTGGCGCCAAAAGAGTAAATGACTTTATGAATATTCATTTGCTGGCTTTTTAAAATTGTATCGTGAACAAGGGAATATTTAGTTTTGTTTACCATGTCAGAAACTGTAGAAATAGATCATCATTTCATAAACAAATAGAGCAGACCACGGTCAGACGACTCTTTCGATAGCTGTCTGATCTGGGTCTACCATGTTTGCAAAGGTGTCATTAGACTTATCTATGAAGTGAAGGGTTAAGTCTATGTCCGCCGTTGTGGAGCCATTGTAGACGCTATGGCTGGCAACGCTCTCCATTCAGAGAGAAATGGCGATAGTTTGACAGCCATGGCCGTTAATGTGATACTCATATCATTATAACGAAGTTAACTAATAAACCTAAATGCAACAAATAGTTGTCGAATTACCTGAAAACGGGAATAAGTAGGCGGTGTCATTTTACCAGCTTCGATCTCATCATTCTCGCCTTCGTCGGTCAAATTAGAGAGCACGTGTTGCGGACCGCTCTTGGTGCTAATTATTTTATTGACACGGGTTCGGTTTTCGTTGAATTTTGTGTCAACTCTCTTTGTTGAGCAATAGTCGAAGCCGACCGATTGGTAAACTGAAATCTAGACTAGAATTAGAATTGATAGAAATTCGAGAAATGATCTGTTGGCAGTCTCCAACAAAACTTCTAATTTGTCTTGCAGTACAAACACGATGAGAGAGTCACGTGCTAATGGAATTTAATACACAGCAGGGAATGGGCTCCGTGGAGACTGGCACATCTCCTTTCTTGTGACCTATTCCAGAGACAAACGAACACAACATTGTTACTTTGATGTTGTACAATATCACATCGACATGTTTTCGTGAATCACAGACTACGAGCATTTTTATATTGCTGCTAATAGTGCAACAGATACACGTGTGTACTCAAGTACCCAAATAGTTATTTCTCCACCGAACCCTATGGTGTGACCACGCCTTAGAATAGTATCTTCGAGATGATTCTAAGGAGTGGTCACAACATTGGGTTTGGTGGAGAAATGAAGAAGCTGTTCTCGAAAATGTTTTAATTTGCGCCATCTTGTTTAGATCTCTGTAAATGCATGGCAAATAATGCTGATCCAGATCAGCAGTCACTTCTCTAGCTTTATCTCTGATCACGGATCCACAATGTGTGGCACTTGCCAAAGTAGCAGTGCTTGTTCTGCTACCCATAAAAGGGAATATTTAAATTAGTCGCAGTAAAAGAAACTTTTTGTAAAGGTCCATACTGTTGCAATACACTTATACATAGTTTACACGTATACTAATACCGGGAATACACTAACACCGGGTATACACGTATACTAATACCGGCAATACACTCATACCGACAATACATGTATACCGGCAGTACATGTATACATTACTAATTCCTGTTATACACTAATACTAATGATGGGTATACACGTATACTCATACCGACAATACACTCATACCGACAATACATGTATACCGGCAGTACATGTATACATTACTAATTCCCGTTATACTCTAATACTAATACCGGGTATGCGCGTATACGAATACCGACAATACACTGATACCGACAACGGACGTATACCGGCAGTACATGTATACATTACTAATTCCTGCTATACACTAATACTTATATCGGGTATACAATACATTTATACCAGCAATACTCGTTTAACGGCAGCACATGTTTACATTTCTAAAGCCTGCAATACACGTATACTAATACGGGCTTTACACGTATACCGGCAATACACGTATACTTATACCAGTTGTACACGTATACCGGCTATACATGTATACTTATACCGGCAATACACGTATCATAATATCCCAAATACACTAATACCAGCAATAAACGTGTACTGGCAGTACATGTGTACATTACTAATAACATGTATACATTACTAATACCTGCAATATACGTATACTAATACCGGCAATACAAGTACATGTATACTGACAATTCACGTATACACATGTACTTATTCTGGAAATACACTAATACCGACAATACATTAATACTAATACCGGAAACGCACTAATATTTTACAGGCAATACTCCAATACCAGCTATACACTAATACTAATACCCGCAATACACTAATACTAATACCGGGTATAAACATATACTGATACCGGCGATACACTAATACGGACAATATTCGTATACTCGTACTGGCAGTAGATAATACTTTATTAATATCTGCAATGCGCTAATATATACTAATACCGGATATAAACATATGCTGATACCGGAGAATATTAGTGACACTTATACGGACAATATTCGTATACAGGCAGTACATGCATGCATTACTAATACCTGCAATACACTAATACTAATACCTGCAATATACTAATACCAGCAATACACGTACATGTATGATAATATAAGCAATACACAAATGCCAGCAATATACGTATACCGGCAGTACATGTATTGTATACATTACTAATACATGCAATACATGTATACACTAATACCCACAAAACACCAATACAAGTAAGGCACATATTCTGGCAGCACATGCATTCATTACTAATACCTGCAATACAGGTATACTAATACCGGCAAAACACGTATACCAGCAATGCACATATACTAATACCGGCCATACAATAATACTGGCTATGTACATATACTTATACCGTCTATACACGTAAACCGGCAGTACATGTATATTTGTACCGACAATACACTAATACGAATACCGGCAACACACTAATACTAACGCTGGCTATACACTAGAATTAATACCAGGTATACACATATATTAACTAATACCGACAATACACCTATACTGACAATACACTAATATTAATACCGTCTATACACGTGCAACGGCAATATACGTATACTAATACCGACATTATACTAATAGCGACTGTATACTAATACCGGCAATACACATATACTAATACCGGCTAAACACGTATACCGGCAACATACTAATACTTATACCGGCAATTCACTAAAACTTACCTCGGTTATACACTAATACTAACACTGGCTATACACGTATACCGGCAACACACGTATACTTACACTGACAATACATACATACTAACAACACATAAATACTAATTCCGGCTATACACGTATACCGGCAACACACTAATTAATACTAATACCGGCTATACACTAATACCAGCAAATAACTAATACTTATACCGGCTATACACTTATACTAGCAACTTATTAATACTTATACCGGCTATACACTTATACCGGCAACACAGTGGTATTAATACCGGTTACACACTTATACCAGCAACACACTAGTTAATACTAATACCGGTTATACACTAATACCAGCAACACACTAATACTTATCCTGGCTACACATGTACACCAATACCAGCAACATACTAATACTAATACGGGCTATTATCTAATACCAGCAACACACTAATACTTATACCGGCTCTACATGTACATCAATACCAGCAACACACTAATACTAATACGGGCTATTGTCTAATACCAGCAGAACTCTAATACTAGTACCGGCTATACACGTATACCAGCAATGCATTAATAATTCAATAAATACTAATACTTTGCAAAAAAAGAGAGCGTCCATTTCTTGTGATACGCCCATTTAGGTCTAACAATAGATTAACCAGTGGTCATATCCAGCTGTCGACTGTGTTGTTATTTTAAGAGATCAAATCAATGAACATCATGATTGAGTAATTAAATATTAATGTAAACTGATTACAAAGTCTGATTACAAAGTGATTACAAAACATTTACCATAACTTATTGTCCTGCTCTTTCCAATGTTTTCGTTAGTAATCCGTATAGGCTATTCGCGACCTAGCTCATATTTACATAATTATACATATAGCTTGAATCCAGATGGGGACAGGGAGTAACTCGGCGTCTCATCAGCATCCAAGCCGTTTGAAACTCTGTCAATTGTTTCTCAAAAAGCTTGATCGAGTCAGAAATAGTACATATTTCAGCAGATCAGAAATTGAGCAGACGACATTTCATTCACTGCGGGATAAAGGTTAAACATTTAAGAGCTTGTATATTCTATCTAAATATGAAGTTCTGTGACAGTTAATTTAGTATTTCAACAATGACGCGTCAAAACTGGTATTTAGATTTGGTATAATGAACCATTTCACGCCATATTCAACGATCAAAGCTTTTATATTAGCCCTTTCAGTGCAGGAAACGAGTAATTTATGTCATTTGCAAACATGTAGACCCAGATGAAAGGGTTCCTAGTTCCCTTTCACCAGGGTCTGCACTGTTTGTCATGTCACACTGTTTTTATCAATCAATGAATATCCACGGTAAGCTTGACCTGTTTGAATCTTGGGGTAGTCCATTTGAAAAATATAGCGTTGAAAGGGTTAATTGTTATTATTTGATTTCAACAAATAAATCGGTGAAATGCGGTTTTTATACAATAACGTGTTTTCATAACAGTTCAATGACAGATTTTCATTCAGGTTGTCATTTTTTCTTTATCAGTGAAATATTAATAGAGACATTGAAATGTTGAGGGGTTCAAGTGAGATTCGAGAGTAAACAGTGGCATGAAAAGGCATTAGTGTAAATTGGATTCATAAATTGCCATTATGTTACAAGATGGCCGAGGCTAATACAGCAGCCTGGAGTCGCAATGTCATCTCATATTTATTTGAGATAATGAATACGGTGTACCGTTGTTTTCAATATTACATAAGATTTAAACACGATCTTACGTAACAAGAGGACACTATAATACATGTTTTAAACATGAGTACTTTGTAGTGACACTTATAAACAGTGTAGACACATATTAGAAGGCTGCTAGAGGAAGCCTCTGATCTGGGTATGCACTGTGGATCATTCAAAATCCGCTTACAAATTATACCCTTTCTTACTTAACCATTTCCGTGTTCTATGTTTATTCCAAATTTCAGTACCTACTAGACATTCATGGAAAAAATAATAAACGTCGTTTCACGCATTTGCAAACAGAGTAGACTCAGATTAGACGGTTCCTACAGGAGGCGTATGATCAGGGTCTGCTCTGTTTCCTTTTGACACGATATAGATATGACTCTACAGTTTTTGTAAGAGCAAAAACATTCCTTGAAAAGTTAACATTATAAAACTTCAGCAAATGAATATTCATTATGTCATTATTTTTTGCATGAATATTGAACAGGGAAAGGGTTAATTATAAGACCATAAAAGACGAAATAAAGCAATCCCATATTACATGTTCTGGTGAGCGGCCATTCATTTATTGAACATAGGAATCTTTAAAAGCAGGAAATTGCTTAATGCAAGACAAAAGTTACACAACAGGCTCCTGTAGGAGCTTTCTGCATTACTTTTGACCAGCATTAAGCTACCACCTGCCTTACAAGTCCATAATTAGTCCTCTTTTTGATGGCCGCGTAAGGCATGTTCTCCTGTATACATGTATGTTTAATAAATAGACTTTCTTTTATGTAACCCTTTCCCTTATGTAAGTGCATTTTGACGCATCTGCAAACAGAGTAGATCAAGATCAGAGCCGTCTGATCAGGGTCTGCTCTGTTTGCTTATGGTGTAATATAGATCTAATTCTACAGCTTCTGACTGAGGCAAAATGCCTTGTGTTCATATGCCATTATAAAAAAAATAATGTTATTAATATTCATGAGGGCATTATTTCTTACATGAATATTCATCAGGGAAAGGGTTAACCATGCTCATGCTGAATCTGTGTTTTGCTGAAAATTTCGCTGATTTCCAATTCGTTCAATCGTTTAAAAACTATTGACTGTGTGTCAAATAGCTTGTACAGTATAACCTCTCTTAACCGGAATTCTAGTAGATAATAATTTAGATACTTTTAGGCAGGTGGCTGCTTAATGCAGGGTGAAAGTCATGCAGAAAGCTCCTCTAGGAGCTTTCTGCATGACTTTCACCCTGCATTAAGCTGCCACCTGTCTCCAAGACCGATATTCATACTAAATTTAACTGCCGGTTAAGAGAGGTTTTACTGTATCTTGATTAGACGGTAAGCTACTCGGCGTCTCATCTGGATCCAAGCTGTTTGTAAATGTCAGCCATATACTTATTGAAAATAAATAAAAACAAACTTGAAAACTTTTTTCCATGTCAAAATCAATAGCGACTGAAAATTAAAGTTTAATTTGAACATTGTATCCTGCCCATTACATGTTTAACCATTTAACCTCGTGAATATTTATACAAACATTCAGGACTTCGTGAATAACCATTAACTTAATTTTTATAATATTCATTGGACAATGGAATAGTTTTGCCCATTTCAGACACTGTCGAATCAGATATCTATTATGCCATAGGCAAACAGAGTAGACCCTGAATAGACAGCGTTGAAAAGTGTATTATAAAGAGCATACAGTTGAACTGCGATATCTCGAAGTAAGAGTTCGGTCCTTCCAAATTTTACAATATAGAATTGTTCTAAAATGTATCACTAAGCTTATCAAGAAACACATATGACAGCTTAATGCAGGTTTAAAGTAATGCTGAAAGCTCATACAGGAGCTATCAGCATTACTTTAAACCTGCATTAAGCGGTAAGATAAGTTCAACTTCATATGAATGAAGGGGTTAAACTATATGTTTCCATAAGTAGTCACTGGCTATCTCTGCGAAAGACAGGTGTGGAAGCAATCCCAGTCACATAAATCAGGGTGCAAAATCTGACATTTAGTGAAAGTACAGTAAAGTTCCGCTAATGCGACCACCTAAAAGAGGTATAATTATGGGTGCTAGATGCGGGTGGTAGCTTAATGCAGGACAAAAGTAATGCAGAAAGCTCCTAGAGGAGCTTTCTGCATTACTTTTGCCCTGCATTAAGCAACCACCTGCTTATAAAGGCACCCATGTTTATTCATTAAGTGGTCGCATTAGCGGGGCTTTACTGTATTTGAAAGATCACATTTGCAAACAGTTTTGATCCAGATGAGTGCGTGAGTACTGGTATAATAAAGCAAGCAATAAGATGTTATTAAACCATTACCTCATAAGCTATTTTTAGATCTAACCTCTTTTAATAAATCTACGAAAAAGGAGTATTTACTAGAGAAAATGAAAATTTTAGAATTGTGTAGTTTTTAAACCATTGTGATAAATAGAGCATTATCTCCTTTGGAGCAAAAGCTCTATTTATCACAATGGTTTCAAATGTGATTTTTACAGAGTCGCCAATATGGTGGAATGGATTAAACCATGTAACAGATTGGATTCTCTAGATACTATTAATCCTTTTCTTAACCCATTCCCTCATATTGACGTCTTTTGACGCCTCTTTAAAAGTAATTTTTACAACCTTTGTGATACATAGAGCGGTTGCTCCCATTTGACCAAATGCTCTATTTATCACACCGCTTTCAAAACCAAACTAAGATTTTCCTTTTCTCTAGTAAAATGTCCCTAATCGGTATATTTATCCAGTGAGGTTGAGTCTAAAAATAGTCTTGGAGGGAATGAGTTGATAAATGCGCCCTTTTGCATATTTGCGAAAGGAGCACAGTCAGATCAAACAGTCCTGAGTATGTTCTATATGCTTATGTAACCAGAATCAGGGCTGTTTGACATTCTGACAGTAGGTTCTAAGAAACTTCCACCAACTGTAAGTAAGCAAAACTTGTTCCACATTAAAGTTTGAGTATACAGTAAAACCTCACTATAACGGTCACTAAATTGTGTTAATTAGTTGGTATTTAGGGCAGGTGACTGCTTAAAAGCAAGGTGAAAGTAAAACAGAACGCTCCTATAGGAGCGTTCTGTTTTACTTTCACCTTGCTTTAAGCAGCCACTTGCCTTTAACACAAAATATTTGATGTAATTTAGTGGCTGTTATAGAGGTTTTATTTTATGTACTCGTACATATCTTTAAAAAACAGTGTCCACGCAGTGGTTTGTCCTTTTAACCCTCTCCGTAATGAACATTTAACCCTCTCCGTAATGAAAATTTATGGATAAATTGACCACTTTATTAATATTCATGAAATTATTTTTTATAATGCAAAACATTCAAGAATAGTTTTTGCTGAAACAAAGTACACGATCAATACAACCCATACCACAAGCAAACAGAGCAGGCCCTGATAAGATGGCTCCTTTAAAAGCCGTCTCGTCTGGGTCTACATCTAGTACTTTTGAAAAGCGTTTACATAAAGTAAATGGTCAAAATCATAGATCCTTACTCTTTGAAACCGCTTACTTTATCCATTTACGGAATATAGACACTGATTTACGCATTTTCAAACAGGGGCGCTGAGGGAGCTGTTCTGTTAGGTAATGAAATAATATAAATCTGATTCAACAGGCTCTGTCATTTCCATGACAATTTGAAAACTCGCCTGATTAATATTCATGATGTTATTCTGTCTTACAGGGATATTCACCAGGTAAAGGGTAATACCGGTTGTAACTGACACGGGTATTCACCAGGTAAAGGATTAACCCTTCGCTTGCTATTCACGTCAATATACCTTCCTGTAAATAGTGAAGACCCAGATGAGACAGCTCCTGCAGAAGCTGTCTCATCAGGGTCTGCACTATTTACAAGTTGATTGTGCAGCCAGTGCACTCCACAGCAGTGATTGCACAGCGAAATACTTGTATATAGTGAAGATATATGTAAATATACAACAGAGCATGGGTAAAGAAGGAGAAATGCATTTTAAAATTCAGCAAGCGAAGGATTAATACATGTTAGCACTGACATGAATATTCACCAGGTAAGGTATAAAACCAGTTCCACGTAAATGGTTAATATCGGTTCTCATTGACACGGATATTCACCAGGTAACTGGTTAATACTGGTTGCAACTTGTCATTGGCATGGATATTCACCGGTTTACCCATTCCCTCATATTGACGACTTTTGACGACTTCGTAAAAGTCACTTTGTGAAAACATTTTGATAAATAGAGCATTTGCTCATATAGGAGCAAATGCTCTATTTATCACAATGGTTTCAAACTACAAAATTCTAAAATTTTCCTTTTCTCTAGTTAATGCTCCTTTTCGGTAGATTTATTCAAAGCGGTTGTATCTAAAACTAGCCTATGAGGTAATGGGTTAAAGGGTTAATATTGGTTGTCATTGACAAAACTAATTTCTTTATTTTAATCAAAGACCTATGATAACACATATCATGTTATCATAGGTCTTTGTTTTAATGTAATGGAGAAATATGCGACCAATGCTAAACAACACTCACGTTATTTGGACGATGGGACGTTAGTTAAAATGTAAAACAAAACCAATTCAATATTGTTTAATTATTTCTTTTATTCAAAAACAATGTAGCACCCAAATATATAATCTTCACAATACCACAAAATTATACAATACATACAAATCATTGGGTAGTTTTAACACAATTTACCCTGCCTGTTAAAGTAAGTTTCATTTGAAATAAATAGTGAAATATCATTTACAAATGTAATTTCAAAACTAATTTATGGGGGAACAGAAACAAATGTTTTGCATTATTTGTCAACCCATGTAGAACGTGTACAATACGGGCCTTGCAAACAGTGTAAATCCATATCAAACGGCGTATCACTGGCACATTCGGATCTACATTGTATACACAGTCCCAGCACATTATTTCATGTTGTAATACTGGCAGCTGCAACTTTAGAACTCAACGCAGTGCTAAAGTTAATCATGTTCTCAATTAAACGCCTTTAATGCCTTTGCGAACAGGGTAGACTCAGATCTGATAAGCAAATAGAGCAGACTATGAGCAGACGGCTCCTACGGGAGCCGTCTGGTCCCGGTCTGCTCTGTTTACTTATGACATAATATGAATCTGATTCTACAGTTGCTGCCATTATAAAAAGTTTGCTTAATTAGCGTTATTATTTCTTTCATGAATATTGATGGAGTAAATGGTTAACCCTTTACTCCATAAATACGCCTTTCTACGCCTTTGCAAACAGAGTAGACCCAGATCAGATCCTATAGGAGCCGTCTGATCAGGGTCTGCTCTGTTTGCTTATGATATACTATAGATATGATGCTAAAGGTTCTCTCGTGACCAAATATTTCTGTATCGATGTGCTATTTCAACAAATTCATAATAAATTAATTAACACAACACATCTAATTACTAATCATGACGTAAATATTTCTTACATGAATATTCATGGAGTATATTGTTAACTTTTCTTTGCTAACCGCATCCTGATTCGCACTTGCAAACAGCCTAGGTCCAGATGAGACGTCGAGTAACTCGGCATCTCATCAGGACCCAGGCTGGTTGATACTTGGCCAATAATTCCTCAAAGGGTTGAACGAATCGATGGTCAGTGAAAAATTCCTCAAATCAGAGATTGAGAAGGCATTACTTTTCCAACGGGAAAATGATTAATAATTGTATACTTTGTTTATAATACATATGTGTGCGTTAATGAATAACGACGTCAATAACACAAAGAAATTACTAGCAAATTAACCAAATTCTTTCCATCAGTTTTTATTGTAAGTAATCTGCCGTCATAATATTTAACGCTGACCTGACTCTACTTTTCAAACAGTTTGGATCCGAACGAGACGCCGAGTACCTCGAAGTGTCACCAGGATCCAAGCTGCTTGTCACTCTTAAAAACACATTTATTTAACCCATTTTCTACCAGTGGATTCTTCCATGATTATATATTGGATTATATATTGGATTAGTCCATTTTTATCTAAGGGGTGCATGGCCTAATTTTTCAATTGTGTTTTGTTTGATATTGAAATTCCTATCAGCAAACAGTGTAGACTCTGATTAGAGTTTACACTGTTTGCCTACATGGGAATGGGTTAAACTCTCTTTATCCGTTGTATAGTGGCTAGATTTGTAACAAGTTTGAAACATAATGTAATTATGAGTACAAGTTCGAAAACTCAAGATTTGGGTCGTGAAACTTTTTCCAATTCTGGAGAACTTGTTGAACTGTCTCGGTCAAGTGAAGTCGAGTGTTCCTTTGCTTTCAACCTGAGTTTGTCTATGCTAGACCTTCTAAAGTCGAGACCTTGCTCCGGCTCTGAAACCGGAAATCGAGATGACAGCGGAGTAGCTAAATTTGGGGACGAATGTGGTGGCAAGTCAGCCATGCTTTGGCGCAGGAATACTCCGGAAGTCAGTGGATTACCGGCTCCCATCATGTAGTTTGAAAATAGTCCGCCAAGATGGAGCTTGCCTTGCACATACTGAGCTGTGATGTTGTTGAGTGCTCCTTGCGCGTGCGGAAACGTAAACATTGGATTCATGGCGGATATACTCGGCACGCGATTGGCCCAGAAAGCCTCCATTGGTGACGGAAATGCAAGATGTGTTGATCCATGCGGTATATCAGCCAAGCCCATGCCGGTCTCTCCGTGAAGAAAGTTGGGACTCTCGCGCCCAAGGACTTTTTCACGTTTTCGCCATTTCGCACGACGATTTTGGAACCAGACCTGAAACAAAGTAAATGAAAACTTAAAAGCATTTGTTTCCCAAAATGTTTCCGGCGCCATTCAGTCAAAACGATAATTTAAGCTATCTAGCATCGCTATAAACTTACATATGGAGAATCTGTAAAATGAATTAAACTACGTCTTGTGCTTGCGCCTATGCAATTCTCAAAAGTTTCCTTTTCTCTAGCTAGTGCTCCTTTTCGGTAGATTTATTCAAAGAGGTTGGGTTTAAAAATAGTCTCGGAGAGAATGTATGCAGCAATCAACGGGTTAAGTTGTTTAACTAACGTCGGGTGTTAAAGTAATACATGTAGTCTCGTTTATTGTAGGGGCTGGCATGCGCAATTCATGATCACTTTTGGCAAACAGTATAGATCCAGATGATGAGTTTTCGAATAACTCGGCATCCAATCAGAATCCAAACAGTTTAGATCCAGATGACAGGTCGAGTAACTCGGCATCTCTTCAGAATCCAAACAGTTAAGCACTATGGTTATGTCTTTATAATACATGTACATGTAGAAATAGAAGAATATCTGCTTTGAACTTTCAACGAGAAGATATGATTTATGCACTAAACCTAATTCAACATATTAAAGTTATAGGACATTATCGGATTTGGTGCTTTTTGGTTTTTTATTCTTTCAGTTTTCTTGTAAATGTTGTATTAAAGTCTTACTAAAATTAATGTCTTACTAAAATTAATATAAGAGTGTGAAACAGTTTTCATCCTGATCACATGCCGAGTTTAGCGGAGTGTTGTCCTGCAGTTTTCATCCTGATCACATGCCGAGTTTAGCGGAGTGTTGCCCTGACCACTTTGTGCTGCACATGATTGTAAACCCCACGGTTTGATATTTTAACCCTTGCCCTGCCAAACGAGACCAAACCGTTATTTGCAAACAGCTTTAATTCAAATAAGATGCCGAGTAACTCAGCGTCTCATCATGAGTCAAGTTTGACATTCGGTCAATAGTTTCCCAACAGCTTGAACAAATCAGAAATAAGTACACCTCGCTACCTATCAGAGTTTGGTCAAACAAGGCTCCAGATAAGAGTCGTACATTAATATATAGTTCTCAATAACTCCTTTATCTCTCCACCAAACCCTGTACAGTGGTCATTAGTATAGGGTTTGGTGGAGAAATGACGATTTTAGTATTTGGGTACGCACTCGTATCTGTAGCTCTGATCAAATATTAGTTTTATGGCAAAATAAGGGTAAATATGTTAAGCAATTGATATCTTCTACATCGGGTTTCAATGAAGACTTTCCATTCAAAGATGTATAAGATTGTCAAACAGTCTGGATCCAGATGAGACGCCGAGTTTACTCGGCGTCTCATCTGGATCCAAACTGTTTGTAAAGGTGATCACAGATTCGCCTATAGCACGATAAAGGATAATAGGATTTTCCCAAAATAACACAAAACGGAGGACACTTCGTCATTTTACACTCAGTCACTTATACCAGCCAGCACCACTTGGTCGGTTTTCACGGCTACCCAGTCTATGGAATTAAGGCATCAGCGGGTTGCCAATTAATAGGGATTGTCTGCTCTTGTAAATAAAAATCTCCTTTATATTATCATGGCTAATTTGATAGTTGGGTTAGCAGTTCGTCATGTTGCAGACCTTTTCTTACGCAATTCCATTTGTCACATTGTTATCGGATTACAAATTTCTATCAATTTTCTTCCAATTTAGCAGTTTCCACACTTTCGTAAGAAAAAAACCCCAACAATTCGTAACCCGTCTTTTTGAGCGAAATCCGCAGTGGATGATAAATCGGATTTGGACACATCAACCTAATTCCTATTTATAATTCTGGACATTCTCATTCGGAGTACAATAGTAGAACAGGGACGAGGAGTAAGAGAGTAATCACAAAATGATTAGGTGTTAAACAGCTTAACAAATGCTATGATGTGTGGTCTTCTTTGACAAATGATTAACCCTTTACTTCATAGAGTCGCATTTGTCACGCCTTTCCTGCATGAATATTTATGTAAGAAATAATGACGTCATGAATATAGTTATAATAGCACATGGACGGAGTAATTGTAGGCCATGGTAGAAACTGGGATCATGTCTATATTATATTGTAAGCTGGATCTGGATCTACTCTGTTTACAAAGGTGTCCGTATACCATTTTAAAAATTAACATGTAATTGATATTCATTGTTTCTTACACGAATATTTGTGAAAATAAAGGTTCTCACTGCAGAGTACATTAGAAGATAGGACTTGGATGCGAGAGGTCACGAGTTTGATCCTACGTTTGGCCAGGGAACCCCCATTTAACTTTAAATATAGTAAAACCTCAAAAGAGAAATTTAATTCTGGGTCTCTAAGATGGGTAATGGCTTAATACAAGACACTGTAACGCTCCGAAAGGAGCTGTCTGCATTACTTTTTCCCTGTATTAAGCAGCCACCTGTTATGCAAGGCTGTTATGTCTAATCAGCAAGCGGTCACTTTAAAATGCTTTACTCGAGGAATATTCATGTTAGAAACAATGACATTATGAATATAAATCAGATTATTTTTTTAAATGACATATTGACACATTAATTGTTGGCCATGGCAGAAACTGTAGAATCAGATCTATATCATTCCATCCGCACACAGAACAGACCCTGAACAGAATATTCTTTGAAAGAAGAAAAATAAATAATATCTTAACCTTTTACTTCATGAATATCAATGTAAGAAATAATTACAGCATGAATATTAATTAGATAATTATGGGTTTAGATCTACTCTGTTTGTATTTTGTGTTAAGGGCAGGTGGGTGCTTAAAGCAAGGTGAAAGTAAAACAGAACGCTCCTGTAGGAGCGTTCTGTTTTACTTTCACGTTGCTTTAAGCACCCACCTAACCTAAATACCAACTAATAAACACAATTTAGTGGCTGTTATAGAGTTTTTACTGTATATAACGTACGCAGTTAACCATTTCCTTCACATAAACGTGTTTTCATGCATTTGCAAACAGAGCAGACCCAGATCAGACGGCTCCTAGAGGATCCGTCTGATCAGATTCGCTCTGTTTGTTAATGTACATTTGTAATTTGACAGATTTGTTTGTTTACTTTCTAAAATAGCTATAATGTTCCACCTTCCATATTTCGTTGTAACTACTTTGTCCATGAATATGCAGTAGGTATTGAAATTTTGATAAATCATAGAACAGAGAAAGGGTTAATGGAATGTTGGTCAGCGGAGTTTACCTTCCAAATCAGGTACATTGTATTTGTATTGCAAATGAAACTCATGAGAACAAATATTTAGGTAACACATGGGTGAAAATTGAGTTGCAGAAATAGCAAGTGAAACAGGTGTAGCGCCTTGTACACATTTCATCCATTGGTATCAAGTCATTCCTTTTAAAACAAGTTTGAAACCATTTTATTTTGTACCATGCTCCAAAACTCAATAATTAACAATGATGCTTATTCATTGAATGAATGAATAAATGAATGAATGAATGAATGTGCTTACCTGTACTCTTGCCTCGCTCAGATCGAGCCTCATAGCCAGTTCTTCCCGTGTGAAAACATCCGGGTACTGAGTCTTCTCGAATGCCCTTTCCAGTTGATGAAGTTGGAATGTCGTGAAAGTAGTGCGACTTCTGCGTAACTTTCTGGGCTTGGAACTGGATGTCAGTCCGTCCTCGTGGTCAGATGTCGATGTGTTTAGATCGTTCTGCGAATCGTCTACTGTCGCATAATTATCGCTGCCCGTGTCGGACTTTTCCGGACTGGAGTCGAAATAGTTTTCGCCATTTCTTGACGTTTCTCCGGACCGATCGAGATCCTCGTGAGATGGGCTGGTTGTTATGGTTAAGCATGGTGGCTGTTGGCCTGAAAATTTAAATACAAATAATTTATGTCCAGCTCTTTATGTGTATAATACACAGGTAGCGGTATAGAACTGAGTTTATGATACATAATTATGCGGATAATCCACACAGGCCACGTTTGAAAATCTCATCCTATTTAGTATTTACAATTGCAATGAAAGAGAAAATAAATTGTTTTATTTTCATGTTATTTGATAAAAAAAAATCTTGAAAGGATAATTTCGCAAATTTATCAATCAGCCTCGTATATTGATATAATTTATGTATAATTAACACGCAATTATTGTATTAATATAGTGTGTATAATAAACATATGATAAGAATGTTGTTATATAAGGAGAATAATAAACATATAATAAGTAAATTGATATGATGTGTATAATAAGCATATAATGAGTATATACGTATAAAGTGTGTATTATAAGCATATAGTAAGAATGTTGTTATAGTGTACATAATAAATATATAATGATTATACTTATATAGTGTATATAATAAACATAGTATAAGTGTATAGATTATAGTGTGTATAATAAACATATAATAAGTGAATTGATATAGTGTCTATAATACTTATATAATGGGTATAGTGGTATAGTGTGTATAATAACTACATAATAAGTGTATTGATACCGTAAAGTGTGTATAATAAACAGTTTGGTAAGTCTTTCAATACAATTTTACTTGTCAAATTTAACTACAGTAAAACCTCTCTTAACCGGACGTTAAATTTAGTATAAATATCGGCCTTGGAGACAGGTGACAGCTTAATGCAGGGTGGAAGTCATGCAGAAAGCTCCAAGATGAGCTTTCTGCATGACTTTCACCCTGCATTAAGCAGTCACCTGCCTAAAATATCTAAATTCTTCTGTACTTGAATTCCGGTTAAGAGAAGTTTTACTGTAATTGTTTCATACCGACGCTTTCTTCACGCTTTTACAAACATTAGACCCGCATCAGACGGTTTATATTTGCTTATGAAATAATATACAATCAAATCTCGATAATTCCGAAATTTTAATTAACAATTATTTAGACGTTTATAGGCAGGTGGCTGCTTAATGCTGGGTGGAAGTCATGCAGAAAGCTCCCAGAGGCTTTCACCCTGCATTAAGCTGCCACCTGTCTTGAAGATCGATAATGATACGTATTTAACCCTTTCACCGCCGCAGTCGCATAAATGCACCACAACAAATAGTGAAGTCCCAGATCAGGGACCTCACTATTTGTCTCAATCTCTATTTCTATATATGTGCTTTATTCCTTTGAAATTTGAATTTATTTATCTCATTTCCTTATTTTACTGCATGATTTAACAAACTTCGATTGCAGATGACAATTAGACATTTGGCGCCGAAAGGGTTTAGTGTTCGAATAATCGCGACTCTACTGTATATCGGGTTCTACAGTTTTGTCATGACCAAAAGCTCCTTTGCTCATATGTCAATACAGAAATTCAGCTAATTCATATTAATCATTATTTCTTACACGAATACCCATGATGTAAAATGTTAAGTATGAAACTGTATCAAAGCATTGGTATTTTCTTTTATATATTAGTATGGAAGACATTCTTACATGAAGCGCAATAATTAATACACATGACTTATAGAATATCAATCTTTAAAACAAATATATTTATCCTAACTTTGTAACAAGAATTATACGAACAATATCACAAAATTAACTGTTATTAAGTAGAATAGCAACAATGGCATTCTGTTGTCCAAACCTAATCTGGCGACATTAATTCCGGTGTAAAATGTTTACTCCATAAATACGCCTTTTCGTGCATTTGCAAACAGAGTAACCCAGATTAGACAGACCCGTGGTAGCCGTCTGATCGATGTCTGCTCTTTTTGTTAACGAACTAAAATATATCTGAAATTCTAAACAAGTCTGTGTTTATATGCCATTTTAATAACTGGGTTAATAAATATTCAAGGTATTATTATTGCTTACACAAATATTCACGAGGTAAGGGTATAATATTAAGCTGCAGAGAACATTATATTTTATATTAAATCCGTAATAATTTTATGATGAGATGTCTTTATCAAACGTTCCAACATTTGCTTAGAGGGTGTTGATTCCCCAAATAAACAATTACATTGTATTTATGGTACATTTTTGGCCAAATGTATTTAGTACATTAATTGAAATCTATAAAGTTAAGTAAATAATGTACATGAGGCAAAATTAGTCTGTCTGCCAAAGTGAACCACGTGACCGAAAAAAACAACAACATAAAATTGGCACACCACAAGCGACAGAGCTCGTTACGTTTGGTGCATACTTTCGAAACCATATCATAAACCGTTTCGATCTAGATGAGTCGGCGAGTAAATTAACTTCTCCCCCAGTATCCAAACTGGTCTCTTTCAATAATATTATGTACTGACGAATTATCTAGCTTGATTTTTAAAATGAAGCCGACAGCAAAATAAGCCCAGTGCACATAATTGTAGTTAAACCCGGCCCACCTCTCGGCTTATTCAGATTTGCTTGTATCAATGCAACTGATTGTTTGGTGATAACAGTGGTGCGTATTTTCATTTTTTAACCCATCATCAAAGTGGTATTAGATATCTAAATTCAACAATAATTTAAAACATCTTGAAAGCTATCCGACAACAAGTCTAGACCGAATATAGTGACAAGATTACTAACTATATACTGTAAATTAAGTCTTTTCATGAAATATCACTGCTCTTTTGAATAAGGGCAAACTTATAATTCATGAAAAAATTGTAATATCCAAGACTTGTCAAAAAGCTTAATAAATGTTTCGAACACTGTAAAAGACATTCTTTCCTTTTGATACTTATTTTAGTTTTCAGTTCTCTCTTTTTTTTAGTTTGAGCTTATCATAAAAACGCTTCGCTTGTAGTAGGATGATAGCATTTGATTTGTCTATGCACAATCCTTAAACTAAATCATTGATGTTTCTATATCTTCTCTACCCCTTAAATGCGGTAGCTGAGTAAATAAGACGTTTGCAAACCGTGTAGATCCAAATAAAAGGGCCTTTGAGGGAGTAATTTGATCAGGATCTGCACTGTTTGTCATAAATATCATTTTCTTCTGTGACAAATTTTGATCCAAAATTTTGTTGAATTAATATTCAGAAAGGGACGGGCCAGTTTTATTTATTCAACAGATTAAGGGTTAATAAAAAGCCGAACATCGAACATAGTATTTCTACATGTACATGTATACATGTAACCCTGCACCTGACAGAAATATCTTCTAGTGCTTTTGCAAAAAAAGTAGACCCTGGTCAAGGTATGCTCTGTTTGCTTATGAAATTCTATAATTTCTGGCACGACCAAAAAGTCCTGAGTTTGTGCAACATCATAGCTTTTCTGATATACCCATGATGTAATTATTTCTTACATGAGTATTCATGAGGTAAAGGTTTAATGTATTTGACAAATGGCAAAAAAGTTATAGAATTTTCCTCTTTTAATTATCATAATATTCCTCCATTGAAAATTCATTGTAATAATGTCATCTATTTAATAATCATACAACCCTTATTAATACCCTGTCCACCAGTTACAGCAAACAGCTTCCCCTTTCTCTCTTTTCTTTTAATAAAAACTAAGTTACCATTACAATGTGTGTGTGTTTTTTTTATTTTACTGAAATTAGCAGATCTATATATACAACGTCGCAAAAATCTCGGATCACCGCCCCATGTGTTTGAATCTTTCCCTGTTCAATATTTATGTGAGAAATAATGACATCATTGATATTTATTAACTCATTTTTTATGGTGCATGAATACAGGATTTATTTGGTACTGGTAGAAACTGTAGAGTCATATCTATTAATAGTTTCATAAGCAAACAGAGCAGACCCTGATTAGCCGTCTGATCTGGATCTACTTGTTTGCAAATGCGCGAAAATGTCAAGTAAATATATAAAATACCCCCACCCACCCCACCCCACCCCACCCCATCCCAAATAGAGGGAAACGGTTATGGCTTAGCTCTTTCTTCCATAAATATTAATATAAAAATAATGACATTATGAATATTAATTAGTTTATTTTGTAAAATGACAAATGAATACAGGAATGGTTGACCATGGCAGAAACTGTAGAAACATATCTATATCATTTGAAAAACAAACAGAGCAGACCCCTGATCAGACCTTGGTCTACTCTGTTTGCAAAGGCGTAGAAATGCGTATCAGTGGAGTAAAGAATTAACGATGCTAAATGTGCAGTCTATTTCATTAATTTATTTTTATTAAGTCTATTTATATATTATCATGTACGCTACAACGTATCAACTTTTTCACGATTGTCCTAAATTCAAGAATCCTTTGAACAACGTGCCTAAGAAAACGATAATAAAATACATATACATATAAAATGTTATGAAGAGAAGTGGGAGAAGAAATAGAGAGAGAGAGAGAGATGTTATTAGCAGATAAAAAAAATTATGTGGTAATTTTATCAGGGAGGTGGGAGAGATATATTTTCTACTACACCATGTATGAATTCCCCGCCACCTGGCTTCATATGACTTTTTGGTTGATATTTTTGTTGTCTGTATCAGTACCAAAAAAGTCGTCCAAATACCCCCTCTTTCAGCACCTCATTATGAAATACGCTTTTGACATGTCCATCTTTCATTGCATCGTCAAACAAAATCTATTTACAATTTGCACGCATGATGCTTTGCATTCGCCGCTTGTGGCCTTTCGACATTTTCATTTAAACACTTTTACATGCATTGCTAGTTTAACCTTTTTTCAGAATTCAGTAAAATCCTCTCTGAAACAAATATTTAACACATTACGCCCTAGCGACGCATTTTTTTGCGCCTTTATAAAATTCACATTATAGGAGCAAATGCTCTATTTATCACAATGGTTTCAAACTACAAAGTTCTAAAATTTTCCTTTTCTCTAGTTAATGCTCCTTTTCGGTAGATTAATTAAATAAGGCTGGGTCTAAAAATAGCCTAGGAGAAAATGGGTTAATACAGTAGAGAGGCGATTCTAACGAGTAATAACATGTGGTTTGACTGGAAAAATAAAATATTTCACTTTCATTTTTGTATATTCGTATAAGAAATAATGACATCATGAATATGTATTAGCTGATATTTTATAATGGCTTATGCACGCATGTTTATTCAGTATTGGTACAAACTGTAGTGTCAGATATGTTATGATTTCATTAGCAAACAGAGTAGATAATGATCTCGCCTCATCTTGGTCTGTTCTGGTTTCAAAGGCCTGAAAAGCGTTTGTGTGAGGGAAAGGGTTAAGCAGACGATGTGTTATTCTACGCGGCGACTTTACTGGGTATACCCTGTTTGTAAGATACGTCTTTTTCTCATGGAACAATTCATAATGCATGTACTTATAATCAGCAACACAGATTAACCGTTTTGACCTGAGGGAACGAGCTGGTATTTGGAAACAGTGTAGACCCACGTCAGAATTCTTCAAAAAAAATTAATTTTAATTTATCATTTCATAATGAATGGACATTACCGTGTGATAACAATGATGGAACATTTAATATGAGTTCCCTTTGTTAATTTTTGGTTCAGCCTGCACCAATGTACGAAAGCGGTATGGTGTTTCCCAAATACATGCATTAACTCTTTAAGTTTCTCAAAATCTTAATTGATGTATCAGATCTATATTGTTTCAGAAACAGAACAGATCTTGATCAATCGGCTCCCACGGGAACCATCAGATCTAGATCTGCTCTGTTGTTGGGTTTTTTGCAAAGGCGTTTAAAGGTGTCTCTACCAGGTAAAGGGTTAATTGTTTTTAGTAGTAAGTCTCCGTGTGACTGTTTTACATATTGATTAAGCATTACCGATTGCATCTTTTAAGTTGTTCAGAGCACAGAAAGTATTGTGTGAGGAAAATGTAACAGAAGTTTTGTAATTTGCAGTAAAGCCCCACTAATGCGACCACCTAAAAGAGATTTAATTCTGAGTGGTAGAGGCAGGTGGTAGCTCAATTCACGACAAAAGTAGAGGAGCTTTCTGTATTACTTTTGTATTGCACTTTATTAGAGGGTTCTAATGTATTAGTGTCATTAACGAACTAGTCCTTAAATGAGGCAAAGCAAATAGCAGTTACATTTGCAGTTTAAAATCTATAGAAATTAAATAATATAAACACAAATACATTAGATGTTTCACAATATTCCTTGTTTAACCCTTTCTTTCATATTTATAAACATGTTTTCGCGTATTTGCAAACAGCGTAGACCCAGATCAGACGGATCATATAGGAGCCGTCTGACCAGGGTCTGTCCTGTGTGTTAATGGAATTTGAAAAATCTGCTTCTTTATTTTCTAAAATGGCTACAATTTCCCATCTTTAATATTTATTTATTACCATTTTGTCTATGAATATTCAGTAGGAATTGAAATTTGGAGTAAGCACAGAACATGGAAAGTGTTAAAGCCCTTAGCCTGTTGAATATCCATGTGAAAAAAATGACTACATCGTTAATATCAATTAAATTATTTTT
This sequence comes from Azorinus chamasolen, assembly GCA_963576725.1. Lineage (NCBI taxonomy): Eukaryota > Metazoa > Mollusca > Bivalvia > Cardiida > Solecurtidae > Azorinus > Azorinus chamasolen. The sequence goes on along the minus strand of OY755239.1, from coordinate 6,407,236 downwards.
ATAATGATATATGAACACAGGGCATTTTGACTCGGACAGAAACTATATAATCAGAGCTTTATTACACCTTAAGCAAACAGAACAGCTCCTGATCAGACAACTCCTATAGGATCCGTATGATCTGGGTCTAATCTGTATGCAAAAGTGTGAAGAGGCGTTTACATGTATATGAAGGAACGGAGTTTAAGAAACATAATATATTATAAGACTATCGGAAAGTTTAAGCTTATAAAAACATGTTGGATAAATGCAATAACTGTCATAAAAAATATTCAAAGAGGTAGCACGTAATACAATTGTATAAAAAAGGAGAGAGATATATTATATATCATACAGGAGCCGTCTGATCTAGGTCTACTCTGTTTGTAAAAGCGTGAAAAAGCGTTTGTATGAAGGATAGGATTAAAACAAGAAAACTGAGTAATAAATACGAGTAAAGAAAAATGTAAGCTTATGAAAACAAGCTTGAGATAAATAAAAGTAAATAATTGTTATATTTAAAGACTTGATAAAAATGTAAAAAAAGAGAGAAAAATGTTTTTTTGTACTTACATCTCAGCAGCTGAGGAGATCCCGCTTGCTTCATGTCTTTTTCGGTGGTTTGCGTTTTCCTATCTGGGGTACCCAGTATACTGTCTATGCTGTATTTGACACTTGACGGTAACGCCTGAGTGCTGCTCGTGGTCTCCATCATACCAATGCTGAATTTTAAACTGCACCGCAAAAGTTTAAATATATATTTCACTGTAAAGTCACACCGATTTTTATTATCCCGTTACACGCATAAAGCGCGATGTAGATATGTTCTGTCAATGATGCAGATATTGCCGCATTAATAGTATCGCTGTTTTAATTTGTTTAGATCGAGAGGAATTGTCTTCAAAGAAGCCTTTGATGTCACTCCCGATAAAATCTCATTTAAATCCTAAGATGCTTACTGAAATCAAATTTACCAGCGCATCTTTTATTACAGACTGACGGTTTTCCAGACAAGTAAGCCTTTTAAAGTAATTAAATCAGTAATTTGTCGCAAATTGGGTCTATTCTTCCACAAAAACACTTCAAGATAAAAGCTGCTCTCTCATTGGCTACTCCTATTGTCACATTGTGAAATGCCTTTTGAGTGGGCAAAATATTTATTAACTGCGGGATATCGATCTGACATTGATATCCGGTAATCCTTTCAAGCGATGGGCGGAGCTTAGCTCTCAATGATGGTTTTAGTGAGAGATTGCGACAAAAGACGACTCTATTTGCGACAATTCAGAGCCTATTGAGATGGGTGATTGCTGCAGTTTATTAAATTATAATGAGAGGCTTAAAATCGCCCTCATTATATGTAGCACGGTAAATTGTCCTTTTATTGCGCATGACCAATTCTGTACAAAGTTCGAGATACTCCCCGTAAATATTTCGCCGGTTCATTAGCGCTCGTATAAAAGAGTAAAATGCAGAAATTAGCGGGAAATCGGCGGATAATCAGATTCATTCTCTTGTATGTTCAAGGGTGCTCTACACTTGTGACAAATTTCCTCTCTCATCCCCTTTCATAATCATTCAGCACTCAATTCGGGGGCAATTTAGCGCGTGTGCGGAGTCGGTTATTGGTGTCGACGCTCAGCACTTGACGAAAAGTATCTTCGTATAATAAGATCCATTGTCCTTTCGATTGGGTTTGTGTCATTTCATTAGCACGGGGGAACTGGACGCGATCAACACTAGTGACTCGGGCTTCCCACAATCACGAAGCAAAAGACCAAACAGCTACAAACTTCTTTCTAAGGTTGCTAAATTCGCTAAAGTATGTCAGCTGTTAGAACGAACAAAGGTTTCAATTGCTAATTGATAGTTTATTTCAACAGGGTTGGACAAAGGTGTTCCAACTGAAACGTGTGTCCATCTAATCTTAATGAGATTTAAAGAGATTTTTCAAGAGCAAAACACACTCAGTTTTGTTTGGCAAACTTAACGCTTTTTGCTGCTCTTATCTGGATGATTATTCGTTGACACTAAGCTGTATGACCGCTGAAAATTCTTTCGCGCGAGATCGGTAGTCAAATAGTGCCTTCCCAATTAAGATCATCTCCTCAAATTTTCTTGTGTCCGTTCGCCCTAATTTATTACCAAACACCAGAACAGTGAGTGTCAAAATCTCAAGTGTTTGGAGTAAAAATTAAAGTTCCCTCTTGAAGGCGGGGTAACTTTAACTAGCGGCCATATTGTGTCAATATAGGTAAAGTTTACCTATGTAAGTAATGCAATAAAAGAAAGTGGATCTAATGGGACCAGATGTGTCATAGAAAACAAACAAATCACCCTCCTAGTAAAAGGTGACCAGTATATTGTTTACACACGTGCTGCTTAATTATTGACTTGTTTTGTGGCTCAATTATAGTGTACAACCATTAGACTGATATTTTTGTTTTTATTTCATTTATTACAACCCGTTTATATGGATGCGGTTTCTTGCAATATCTAGTGATTGATTGATTGATTAATTGAAAGCATGATGAATGTTGAAAATATATGTGCATGTATATATAAACCTCTAACCTAGTAAAAGTGCATTTTGATGCATTATGCAAACACTGTAGACCTAGATAAGACGGATCATGTAGGAGCCGTCTGATCAGGTTCTGCTCTGTTTCCTCATGGAATATTATACATGTAGATATATTTCTATAGTTTCTCCCATAGTCAAACTTTTATCTGTTCATATGTCATGTCATCATAAAGAAATAATGTAATTAATATTCATGCGGTAAAGATTAGATACTTAAGAAATAAACAAGTACATGTATACTTGAAGAAAACGTAATTGGCAGAAATATGAATAAAAGCCTCCAATAATGAAGAATGAGAAATTTATCCGATTTTGATCAATAGATTCACCCTTAAAGTGCGGGGAACGAGTTACTTATGTCCTTTGCAAACAGTGTAGACCCAGATAATACTAGCCCTCTCATCAGGGTATGCACATGTTATTATATTACTTTTTTCTTTAACTCTTACTCCATAAATACGCCTTTCTACGCCTTTGCAAACTTTTGCTGTATTATATTTATATCTGACCATTTAATATTCATGATGTCATGTTTGTATGAGCTAATATTCTTAAACCGAAAAATCCCACATTGAATTATGTAAAAAAGTTGTCTTTATTCTAAGCAGATTTCTTGCGATCTGTCGGGAGAAAAACATATTATTCACATTTCAACAAACAACCCTTTTTTAAGTATTATTATTTACCCATTACAGTAAACCTCTCTATGACGACCACTAAATTACATTAAGTAGTTTGTGTTAAAGGCAGGTGGAAGCTTAAAGCAAATGTGAAAGTAAAACAGAACGCTCCTATAGGAGCGTTCTGTTTTACTTTCACCTTGCTTTAAGCAACCACCTGCCCAAAATACCAATTAATTAACACAATTTAGTGGTCGTTATAGAGAGGTTGTTCTATATTTATCTTATAGTTTGCTACTGTTTGACATAGCAATGCATTTCCTTGTATTTTTTCTAATACAATACAATACATGTAATTAAAATAAATCAATATTTACAATGAGTGGTGCATTGAATGAATATTCATTACGGAGTGATATACAGTAGAACTCCTCTAAACCGGACATTGAATTTAGTATAAATATCGGTCTTGGAGACAGGTGGCAGCTTATAGGAGCTTTATGCATGACTTCCACCCTGCATTAAGCAACCACCTGTCTAAATGTATATTGATTATTCTCTTATATAATTCCGGCTTAGTGGGGTTTAACTATAGATCTAATTCTACAATTTCTACCATGGCAAACTTTCCTATGTTCATATGCCATTGTAGAAAATTATCTAATTTATATCCATGGTATAATTATTCTTAAACATTTCCTTCGTATAAATGCCTTTTCACGCATTTGCAAACAGAGTAGATCCAGATCAGACGACTCCAATAGGAGCAGTCTGGTTAGGGTCTACTCTATTTGCTTTTGACATGACATAGATCTAATTTATTATAAAAATTGAGCTAATGCATTTCCATGCTATACTTATTGCTTACATGTATACTAAATAGGGAAAGGGTTAACCCATTACCTCATAGGCTATTTTTAGATGCAACCTCTTTGAATAAATCTACCGAAAAGGAGCATTAACTAGAGAAAAGGAAAAATTTAGAATTTTGTAGTTTGAAACCATTGTGATAGATAGAGCATTTGCTCCTACAGGAGCAAATGCTCTATTTATCACAATGGTTTCACAAAGTGACTTTTACAGAGTCGTCAAAAGTCGTCAATATGAGGGGATGGGTTAAATGAATATCTATATGAAGTAAAAGGATAGGCCTAAGGTGGCTCTTGGGTCAATTGCACAGTTAACCCTTTCCATGTTGAATATTCATGTAAGAAATTATGACATCATGAATATTTATTAGCCGAATTTTTATAATGGCATATGTTCGATGGATATTTTGGTATTGGTAGAAACCGTAGAGTCAGAGATCTATTATAAGTCATAAGTAAAACACAACAGACCCTGATCTAGGTCTACTCCGTTTGCAAATGCGCAAAAAGGCGTTTCTATAAGGAAAGTTTTAAATCATGAATAACTTGATAGGAAACGGTTACAGTAAAATTTCATTATGTACAGCAATCAAATAACCCTTTACCTCTTGGATATTAACCCATTCCTTTCCTACCGACGCCCCTGAAAAGGTCATACTCTGAAACCATTGTGATAAATAGAGCATTTGCTCCATAGGAGCAAATGCTCTATTTATCACAATGGTTTCAAAACTACACAGTTCTAAAATTTTCCTTTTCTCTAATAAATGCTCCTTTTCGATAAATTTATTCAAAGAGGTTGGGTCTAAAAATAGTCTAGGATGGAATGGGTTGATGTAAGAAATAATGACATTATGAATATGTATTAGATGTACTAAATTGTATAATAACATACTGGGTTATTTGCAATGACAAAGGCTGTGGAATCAGTTCTATATAATTGTACATGTATATATAATATACCAGACTCCAATCAGATGACTCCTACAGAAACGGTCGGATCCGGGTCTACTCTTGGTCTATTCTGCTGAAATGGCGTTGGTTCCGGGTAAAGGAACTTACTTTTTTAAACAGGGGGTAGGGTATAATACAGGACAAACGTTATTCGGGGATTTCAGTATTAATATCTCCTACAGGAGCCGTTTGATCCGGGTCTGCTCTGCTTGCAAAGTTACCAAAAGTTGTCTATATTACGGAACGGTTTTTTGTTGTTGTTTTTTCACCGTTGGTCACATTTTGTTTTGAAATACTTAGTATACGTAAACGCGTGTTTTTTGTCAAATTGCTCAAAACTGATATGGAATATAGTTCAATTCAATTTTCAATTCAATTTCTTTATTGCATAAAACATACATAGTATGTTTATAGCTTATAGCAAGCATGATAAAGAATACAATACAGTGATATATGAACATGTTAATAGACTAAACGAATGCTAGATCTATACCTCTTTCAAAAAGAAAAAAAAGACTAGAATAGAAAGTTAGGTTGTTGTTGTTGTTGTTGTTGTTTGTTAGTGGTTTGCATCGTTATCGCTTTTCAGGGGTTCTACTGTATCTCGATATCTATCTATCTATCCATCTCTATTTCGATATCACCGGTCCCACCTGCCGATTTGGGCTCTATTCTCGCACTTTCCAAATTAACGCCAATTTACAACGTTAGCAGTTTGTAACAAATCACGCAGTTTCCTATTTCTACACCCAGTCTAATTAGCAACCAACTCGAACAAAGGTAATCATCGATCTTGTTTAATCCGCCTCATGCTATGCAAGTTTTGACTGACATTTGCAAACAGCTTGGATCCAGATGAGACGCCGAGTAACTCGGCGTCTCATCAGGATCCAAACTGTTTGAAATTCGGTCAATTGCTTCTCAAAACTTTGATCGAATTGGAAGTCAGTGAACATTTCAACAAAGCAGAGATTGAGCAGACATTATTTTTTCCCCGCATGAGAGGGGTTAACATTATGTGAACAAGCTAGTCCTAATGCCCGATGTGAACAAGCTAGTCCTAATGCCCGTATAATAAAGCTATATACAGATATGAATATAAATAATGATATTACCGTATCGGATTGCATTATTACATCTCATCTTATAACAGTTAGGGAGAGGTTGAGATTAACGTATTAGGATAAGCTAAAGGCACAGCACGGCCCCACTAATCCAGCGCTAGCGGTGACACTTATCTGTTTGTTTGTACTAATCCATTACACATATCCTTAAAGACGAATGTGTTTAAATTATGACACTTTTCATAAATTAACAAAATCTTGTTTCCAGTGATTGTAAAATTGTATTATGCAGATAAGTTTGATTTTAATCTGATTAGTCGCGTAGTCTCATTCACGTCGTTGCCAACTGCACGCTGTTCTTCTCATGAAAACTATCGGAAAAGTCCCTGAACCCTTACCTCATAAATATTCATGTAAGAACTAATGATGTCATGACTATTAATTAGATCAATTAGTTTTAACAGCACATGGGCACAGGAATGTTTGGCCATGGCAGAAACTATAGAATCATATAGATCTTTATTATATCATAAGCAAATAGAGCAGACTCTGATCAGACGGCTCCTACAGGAGCCGTCTGATCTGGGTCTCCTCTGTTTGCAAAGGCATAGAAAGGCGTATTTATGGAGTAAAGAGTTTACCCATACCTGATAAATATTCATGTAAGAAAATAATCACAACGTCAATATTCATTAGCTGATTTTTTTTAAACATGATATAGGAATACCGGATTTGTTTGGCAATGACAGAAACTACAGCATCCTATCTATATTATTCCATAAGCAAGCAGAACAGAGCCTGATCAAACCACTCATACATGTGCCGTTTGATCTGGGTCTACTATGTTGGCAAATGGCTTCAAAAGGCGTCCCTATCAAGTGAAGCGTTAACCAGCGCAATGGTTTTTATTTATTACAGAAATGTGTGCATTGAAAATAATTACGGATAACAAATATATTAAAATACATATTAACTATCTCCACGTTCTATGTTTATTTCAAATTTCAATACCTTCTGAATATTCATGGGCAAAATAGTAAAATGAAATATGGAAGGTGGAACATTGTAGCCATTTTAGAATGCAAATAAACAGAGCTATTAAATTATATTAGCAAACAGAGCAGACCCTGGTCAGACGGCTCCTATATGAGCCGTCTGGTCTGGATATACACTGTTTAAAAATGCGTGAAAACACGTTTATATGAAGGAATTGGTAATACTACGCCCATTACGAAAACTAATACATTTAATTACTGTATTAGCATTATAAAATGTAATCTTTCTACAGCATAGTTTGAACAGAAAAAACTTGACTTTATAATATTCGTATAAATGCCTTAACCCCGTATTCCATACATTATGACACATTTGTAAACAGTGTAGACCCAGATCAGGCGGCTCCTACAGTTCTGTTTGCTAACGAAATAGCATATATATATTTCTACAGTTTATGCCATAATAAAACTCCTCTTTTTCAAGAAATTTTTATAAAAAACCAGCCCATTAATAGTCATACATTCATTGTTTCTGTCATGACTTCATGAAGTAATTTGGTAATATTTTGTGTGTACATATTTATAGTTATAAAAATTGACATTTGTCGTTTTTATCAAAGCTCACAGATAGATGTAAAACCGCTCTATAAATCCTGATGAGATGGCGCGTACCAGCTGTATACAAACTGATAGCAAATGTCATCTCGCCAACAGACTGCACTTACAATAGTTTTACAGAGCTCGATATTAATCGGGAATATTCAAAAAATAAAAAGCAGCCTCAATATTAGGGTTTAAGCGACCGAAACGTACATGTATCTACATATGCACGTAGGTATATATACACCTGCAAGTACATGCATCTTAATCTACACGTAGGTATATCAACATCTGCATATGCATGTACATATTTCTACATCTGCAAATACATAAATCTACATCTGCAAGTATATATACCTACGCCTGCAAGTACATATATTTACATCTGCATGAACATATATCTACATCTGTAAGTATATAATCTGCATCTGCATGTACATGTAAATGCATCTGTACGTTCATCTGCTTCTACACATACATGTATTTACATCTGCACGTACATGTTTCTACATCTGAATGTACACGTGTGTATATCTGCACGTGCATATTTATTTGCATATGGACATACACGTGCATATGTACATTTAGCTAAACATACACATAAATGTATCTATATCCGTACGTGCATGCATCTACACCTGCGCTTACGTGCATATACATCTACACGTGTATGTATCTACATCTGCACGTACATGTGTTGTATCTATATCTGCAGTACATGTACTTGTATCTAAATCTGCACGTACATGTATCTACATCTGCGCGTACATATATATACACCTGCAGTACCTTTATCTACATCGGCACGTACATGGACATGTATCTACATCTGCACGTGCATATTTATTTGCATATGGACATACACGTGCATATGTACATTTAGCTAAACATACACATAAATGTATCTATATCCGTACGTGCATGCATCTACACCTGCGCTTACGTGCATCTACATCTACACGTGTATGTATCTACATCTGCACGTACATGTACTTGTATCTACATCTGCAGTACATGTATCTATATCTGCAAGTATATGTATCTACATCTGCACGTGCATGTGCTTGTATCTTCATTTGCACGTACATGTATCTACATCTGCACGTACATGTATTGTATCTACATCTGCACGTACATGTACTTGTATCTACATCTGCACGTACATGTATTTGTGTTTACATCTACACCTGTACGTACATGTACCTACATCTGCACGTACATGTATCTACATCTGCACGTCCATGTACTTATATCTATATCGGCACGTACATGTATCTACATCTGCACGTACATGTATTGTATCTACATCTGCACGTACATGTACTTGTATCTACATCTGCACGTATATGTACCTACATCTGCACGTACATGTATCTACATTTGCACGTCCATGTAATTGTATCTACATCTGCACGTACATGTATATAAATCTGCACGTACATGTATTGTATCTTCATCTGCACGTGCATGTACTTGTATCTACATCTGTACGTACATGTATCTACATCTGCACGTACATGTATCTACACCTGCACGTACATGTAATTGTATCTACATCTGCACGTACATGTATCTACATCTGCGCGTACATATATCTACACCTGCAGTACCTATATTTACATCGGCACGTACATGGCCATGTATGTACATCTGCACGTACATACATCTATGTATCTATATCGGCACGTGCATGTTTCTACACATGCACTTACATGTATGTATATCTGCCAGTACATATATTTACATCTGCTCGTACATCTAAATCTGCAGATACATATGTCTACATCTGCCTGTATTTGCTGTCTATAACTGCCAGTACATGTATCTACGTCTGCACGTACGTATACCTAAATCTGCACGTACATGCATCTACATGTATTTACATTTGCACGTACATGTATCTACATATGTACGTACATTTATCAATGTTGCTCGTGCATGTACATGTTCACGTACATGTATCTACGTCTGCATGTTTATATATATTTATCAGCATATTCGCGTATATACATATTATGTACGTACACGTATCTATATCTGCACGTACATGTATCTATTTCTGCACATACATGTATCTATATCTGCACGTACATGTATCTAGCACGTACATGTATCTATATCTGCACGTACATTTATCTACATATGCATGAACATGTATCTACATCTGCATGTACGTATATCTATATCTGCACGTACACGTATCTACAAATTCACATACATGCATATGCATCTGCACGTACCACCTATCTACATCAGGATGTACATATACATGTATCTATATCTGTACGCACATGTATCTGGATATTCACGTACATGTATATACATCTGCATGTACATGTATCTACATCTGCATGTACACGTGTCTACATGTGCGCGTACATATATCTAAATATGAGGTCCGCTATACGTGAACCAGTCTATTTGTTTTGCAAACAAAACGCAGCGTTAACGCGGATGCTTATCCGACTCTACACTGTCCGATACACACACGTCTACAAAACAGAATGAGCTGTGATGGATAACAAACAACCAGATCGCAGCGGCTTATCTGGTTCTACACTGGAGCGCGTACGGATCTCTGTGAAATAATCTGTTCAGAAACTTAGTTTCTGGCGTGGTGGTTTTCCAAAATCTACACAGGTTTCAAAGCATCAAATAATTTTCCATGGCGCGACTAAAAAAAATGACAAAGAAGAACAACACTTTATTTTTTACATAGTTTGATCTCTTGGAGAACAATTTCCATTTTAATTAAAACGTCATTTGCAAACTCAGAAAAAACACTAATCAATAGTTAGTGTCTAAACCAGGGTTTGAATTTTAATTCAATTAACCCTTCGCTTGCTGAATTTTAAAATACATTTCTCCTTCTTTACCCATGCCCTGTTGTATAATTACATATATATTCACTGTGTACAAGTATTCGCTGTGCAATCACTGCTGTGGAGTGCACTGGTTGCACAATCAACTGGTAAATAGTGCAGACCCTGATGAGACAGCTCCTGCAGGAGCTGTCTCATCTGGGTCTTCACTATTTACAGGTAGGTATATTGACGCGAATAGCAAGCGAATGGTTAAACGCTCCGAGTGGGGAAGAGTGATATACATGTATAGTAAAACCTCTCTAAACCGGAGTTCTAGTTGAGAAAGTCTTGAGAAGTTTTAAACAGGTGACTGCTGAATGCAGGGTGAAAGCCATGCAGGAAGTCCCTAGAGGAACATTCTGCATAACGATCACCCTGCATTAAGCTGCCACCTGTCTCTAAGAGCGATATAGGCTGGGTCTTAGTAGTGGTTACCGTAGCATCCCCCCCTAGACTTTTTTTCATGGGTACCAAATTGTTCGTTGGGGTCCTTAGAACACATTTTGAGCATGCCCCCAAAAATAAGTTTGTCCCAGCTATGTTTTATTTAACGGTTTCCATGGTAACCCGAGGTAATTTTCGAAACTACCTTGGGTCAGAAAATGCGCCATAACTTTGTTTTTAGAAGCAATAGAAGGACAAAACAAGTACCAAAGTAAAGCAGAGACATATAGCTTGAATATGATATATGATTTTATTAATATTCATAAATGCATTCTAATGAATATTAATGAGGAAGTAAAAAATTTGGGTTTTTTAGAAAAAAAGAGTTTGTTGTTTAGTCTGAGAGGCTTATTAATGCACAGAAATGATTGAATTTAGGTTTAAGTTGTTTGTTGGAGTCCTCAGAACACATTTTGAGTATTTCCCCAAATAATTTTGTCCCATCTATGTTTTATTAAACGGTTTCCATGGTAACCCGAGGTAAATTCCGAAACATTCTTGGTTCAGAAAATGCGTAATAACTTTGCTTTTAGAGGTAATAGAAGGACAAAACAAGTATCAAAGTAAAGCAGAGACATATAGCTTTAATATGGTATATGATTTAATTAATATTCATACATGCATTCTTATGAATATTCATGAGAATGTAAAAAAATGCGTTTTTCAGAAAAAGGAGCTTGTTGTTTAGTCTGATAGGCTTATTAATGCACACAAATTATTGAATTCAGGTTTAAATTGTTTGTTTGGTTCATCAGAACACATTTTGAGCATTCCCCCAAAGTAATTTTGTCCCATCTATGTTTTATTGAACGGTTTCCATGGTAACACGAGGAGGTAAATTTCGAAACATCATTGGTTCAGAAAATGCATAATAACTTTGCCTTTATAGGCAATAGAAGGACAAAACAAAAACCAAAGTAAAGCAGAGACATAAATCTTGATTATGATATATAATTTTAATAATATTCATATATGATTGCTTATGAATATTAATGAGGAAGTATAAAAATCCGCTTTTTTAGAAAAATGAGTTTTTTGTTTAGTCTTAGAGGCCTATTAATGCACAAAAAATAATGAATTCAGGTTTAAAATGTTCATGATTGCTTATGAATATTAATGAGGAAGTATAAAAATCCGCTTTTTTAGAAAAATGAGTTTTTTGTTTAGTCTTAGAGGCCTATTAATGCACAAAAAATAATGAATTCAGGTTTAAAATGTTCGTTGGGGCCCGCAGGACACCACTTGAGCATTCGCCAAACTAATTGTGTCCAAGCTATGTTTTAACGGTTTCCATGGTAACCCGAGGTAAATTTCGAAACATCCATGGTTAAACAAATGCGTCATAACTTTACTTTTAGAGGCGAAAAACCCTGAATAAATCAAAGACATATAACTTGAATATGATATGTAATTTAACTAATTTTCATAAATGTATTCTTATGAATATTAATGAGGAAGTAAAACAATCCAATTTTTGTTCAGAAAAAAGGAGTTTATTGTTTAGTCTGAGATGCCTATTAATAATAAGTAATTAATATTGAATTAATGTTTGAATGTTTTCATGTGAAGGAAAATAAACCATCTTTGTTTCAGGTAATATTTCTATAAAGCATGCGTATTTCAGCTTATTTGCATATAATGCACGTATATGAATAAGCAATTTTCTATGAGCATTGTATTATTTTGAGTATACGGTAAAATCTCGATTATTCGAATTTTCTTTATAGAAGCATTAAGACCCTTTTAGGCAGGTGACTTCTTAATGCAGGGTGAAAGTCATGCAGAAAGCTGCACTATGAGCTTTCTGCATGACTTTCACCATGCATTAAGCTGTCACCTGTCTTAAATATCGATAATAATACGTACGTCAATGATAATACTTCAATGTTTGAAGCGAATCCCATCTGTTGGATGCAACTGCGGGTGCTAAAGAAGTGAATGAGAGAGAGAGAGAGAGAGAGAGAGAGAGAGAGAGAGAGAGAGAGAGAGAGAGGGGGGGAGAGAGAGAAGGGGGGCCTAATACCCGCCCCTGGGGCTGTCGGAAACAAGTGAGGGGATCTGATAAAACATCCCAGGTCGATTTTCATTTGAAACCGGAGGCCTAAGAGATACCCAGGGAACCCTTGTCCGTAAGAGTTTAGCGGACATGATCCACCCAGTTGCCGGGCTGGCACGAAAATCTTCGTCCAGGTCAGGCAAACGGGAAAGAAGTCCCGTGGAAGGAGAAAGATTTAATTAGGTTAGGGAGGTCCACTTTTTCGACTGACACTAGCACGGAAGAGGATAGAGGACCCCTGTGAATCGGATTCGGGGGTCTAGGGCAGACAGAGGGTGGGATGATTCTAAAACAATCTTCACACGCATTCTCAATAGAAAATGTTGATGTTCAGAATCATCTAAAGAAAAAGAGGACTAAGTCCCGTCTAAATCTGATTGAGAGGCTTCCACAAAGTCTGATTCCCTTAAAAAATAGGACCATCCCTAGGAGCCATAATGAACAAAGTGTCTTCCTGCTCTCCCTCAGAATCCGCCCTGGTGAACGCCATGGATGGCAGCACCCGGGAAGAGTGGGACCCGCCACAGACATAGAAGTGTGGACTGTGGGTTCACGTGAGAGCTATTCTCCCTCTAGGTGAAGCTTGCTGGTTCCCAGAATGAGTGTCGGCTATCGAGAGCGACCAGCCGGCGAATCTGAGGAGGCAGAGCGATGTCTTCGCATAGAAGAGTAATGGTAAGACCTCGATCTGCGATGAGAGCGGTGCGAGTGCCGGTTCCCATTAGAAGAATAAGAAGGTTTTTACGCCTCCTACGGGGTGGGTGGGATGGGGGCTGGGGAGTCCGAGGTGTACTCAGAAGATGAAGAGTAATTGCAGGGTCTAGACGACAAAGAACGCCTAGACTTAGCCAGAGCAGCTTCCTGTTGACTTTCACCACTGTAATGCGGTGTAGAGACAGAATGCCCTGTAGAAAAGATTGGACTGGTAAATTTACCGGTCCACTTCGGTATCCTGGTCCAAAGGACCAGACCGGGCCACCGGAGGACCGTTGGAGAGCAAACTTAGGACACCGGGCCAAAGAATACACAGTGACATCTTTGGGCGGGGGCTCGGTAGACCGGTCTGCTGGTGATGTCATGAAACGGAAGCACTAACGCCAGGACACCGGGGACCGGTGACGGATAACTGGGCCTAGATTCAGCGGGACCAGGCAAAACTCTTCACACAACAAGCGGACCGGGAGACCTGGCAGCAATAGTACCTGGGACCAGAACAAAAGGTACCATTCAAGTGGTAAACGGGGAACCCGCGCCCGGGCCAGCAGTTGGGTGCCGATCTGCAACTAACAACTGGGGAATCGACTGCACCACAGGGGCTGTTGACGAAAGAGATTTTAAAGAAGAAGCAGGCTTCTTCTGAGCTTTAGAGGACAGTGATTTGTCTGTTGCGATGGAGTCGCTGACCAAAGAGAAGAATACTTCTTCCGTCGGGCAGCAAGCTCCCACGTCTCCCCTGTCCAGAGGGATGAAACTGGACAGGGAGCTGACGCGGAGCATCCGCAGCAGGCCAGACACACTTATTGAGTTGTCCGGCCTGTCGCGAAATGCTCACAAGAAGCCTTGCGTTGCTCTGGCATGCTGTGGTAAATAATCAAGCAAATGCATAAGACATCGCGAGTAAGTTAGAAGTCACGCAAGGCTAATATGGGTAAACATAAGCTGATGATTACAGTTGAGATGCTATATATTTTCTATTGCATTGCAAAACACCCATAACAGTAATATTCTTCATAAAACATGCATGAGGCTCAATTCCTCTGCTGTAATTTCTTACAAGAAATGTGTTGTTCACATACATGTATATTGCAATATAATAGAAAAACTTACTTTCCTACAACAGTTTACATTCTCATTAATATTCATGATTTTGAAATAATATTCATTATCTACATATTTATTTACATGAACATCAATATCACTGTTTCAGTCAGTATCAAGCTCTATACTGGTTAACTAAAATAATCTCAGATAAAAAGAATAGCTCATTCAAGTGTGTTTATTTTACATCTCATTAATATTCATAAATATGCATTAATATTCAAGAACCCAAAGTAATGACCCTCTGCTCTTGTCAATGTTTGTTGTTCTGGTATTTTACGTAAAACAAATAATAGAAAAGATAGTACACTCGAAACAATGCTAAATATAGGTCTTATGTTAAATTGCTTATCCATTTACGCACGTTATATGCAAATTAGCTTAAATATACATGTTTTAGAAATATTACATGAACCAAAGATGTTTTCCTTTATTTGTATGTTGATATTAAATCATTTAAATCTGAATTCAATAACTATTTGTATATTATTAGGCCTCTCAGACTAAAAACAAACTCGTCAAACTAAAAACGCATTTTTTACTTCCCCATTAATATTCATAAGAATGCATTATAAGAATGCATTATATGTATTAATAGAATTACATATCGTATTCAAGCTATATGTCTCTACTTTACGTTGGTTCTTGTTTTGTCCTTCTATTGTCTCTAAAAGCTAAGTTATGAAGCATTTTCTTAATCAAGATAGTTTCGAAATTTACCTCGGGTTACCATGGAAACCGTTTAATAAAACATAGCTGGGGCACAATTATTTTGGGGGAATGCTCAAAAAGTGTTCTGATGACCCCAACGAACAATTTAAACCTGAATTCAATAACTTTTGTGCATTAATATGCCTCTAAGACTAAACAAAAAACTCATTTTTCTAAAAAAGCGGATTTTTATACTTCCTCATTAATATTCATAAGCAAAAGTATATGAATATTATTAAAATTATATATCATAATCAAGATATATGTCTCTGCATTACTTTGGTTTTCGTTTTGTCCTTCTATTGCCTCTAAAAGCAAAGTTATTATGCATTTTCTGAACCAATGATGTTTCGAAATTTACCTCCTCGCGTTACCATGGAAACCGTTCAATAAAACATAGATGGGACAAAATTACTTTGGGGGAATGCCCAAAATGTGTTCTGATGACCCAAACAAACAATTTAAACCTGAATTCAATAATTTATGTGCATAATAAGCCTATCAGACTAAACAACAAGCTCCATTTTCTAAAAAACGCATTTTTTTACATTCTCATGAATATTCATTAGAATGCATTTATGAATTTTAATTAAATCATATACCATATTCAAGCTATATGTCTCTGCTTTACTTTGGTACTTGTTTTGTCCTTCTATTACCTCTAAAAGTAAAGTTATTACGCATTTTCTGAACCAAGGATGTTTCGGAATTTACCTCGGGTTACCATGGAAACCGTTCAATAAAACATAGATGGGACAAAATTATCTGGGAAAATACTCAAAATGTGTTCTGAGGACTCCAACAAACATCTTAAACCTAAATTCAATCATTTCTGTGCATTAATAAGCCTCTCAGACTAAACAACAAACTCCTTTTTTCTAAAAAAATCACATTTTTTACTTCCTCATTAATATTCATAAGAATGCATTTATGAATATTAATAAAATCATGTATCATATTCAAGCTATATGTCTCTGCTTTACTTTGGTACTGGTTTTGTCCTTCTATTGCTTCTAAAAACAAAGTTATGGCGCATTTTCTGAACCAAGGTAGTTTCGAAAATCACCTCGGGTTACCATGGAAACCGTTAAATAAAACATAGCTGGGACAAACTTATTTTTGGGGGCATGCTCAAAATGTGTTCTAAGGACCCCAACGAACAATTTGGTACCCATGAAAAAAAGTCTAGGGGGGGATGCTACGGTAACCACTACTAGGACCCAGCCTAATATTTATACCAAATTTATCGCCCGGTTTACCTTTATTGAATAACTAACTGTCTTGTTTGCTGGTCTAAAAGAGCTCCGAAAAGCAAGCCAGAGAGACACCAATTTAGACCAAACGAATATTCCGGTAGGAAAGAATGGCACAATGAATATTAATTAGATGTGTTTGTACGATTAATTAGATGTGTTTGTCGTATCACGACATATGAACGCATAATGTTTTGATCATGGCAGAAAGTGTAGAATCAGATTTATTTTTATTTCATAATCAACAGAACACACCTTGACCAGACGGCCTCTACAGGAGCCGTCTGATCTGAGTCTACTCTTCAATGGCGTTTTAAACTCTTTTGGCGCAAATTTAAAAGTGTCGTCTGCAATAATAATTTCATATCAAATATAATTCTAAACTAAATACATGTAATAAAGGTATATTAGTAAAACGTTTGTTTTTAAAAAACCTGTATGCTTGGGCTAAAATAATACAGAAAACAGTGAAGTCCCAGTTCAGACGCCGTCTTCAAAAGGCGGCATCTGACCTGGGACTACACTGTTTTCAATGGTGCTAACAGGCGACATTGGCGCCGAACGAGTTAAAGACGCATTTCTGTTAAGTCGATACTTAACCCATTTGCTCCCACGATCCCATATATGGTACGTGGGCAAACAGTGTAGACTCTGATCAGACACCGCATAATGCGGCGTCTGATCAGAGTGTACACCGTTTGCTGATAGGAAATTCAATATAAAACAAAACAAAAATGAAAAAGACCAGCCATCCCTTAGATAAAATGTAAACTAATCCAATATATACGCATGGGCGAATCCACTGGGAGCAAATGGGTTAATAGATAAGTCAAATAGTATTCAATACAAAACCAAGCAAAACCATGGAAACCTCGGGCAAAGTTCATCATATAACCGCCTTTCCATTTCCAGACAGACCTAGATCAGACAGCTCCTGTAGTCCTGAGCCGCCTGATCAGGGTCTGCTCTGTTTTCTGTCTGGGCCAAAACGGCCAATGTACATATGCCATTAAAAAGATTAACCTACTTAATATTCATGATGTCATTATTTCTTACATGAATATTGAACAGGTAGATCTAAAGGATTAAAAGACGCGTTGAAAACCAGTCTGCTAAACGCTGGTGTCCTTAGCACGTTAGGTTATGATAAGAATTTCGCTTGTTTTCAAACTAGATGTATCTATCTATCTATCTATCTATCTATCTATCTATCTATCTATCTATATATATATATATATATATATATATATATATATATATATATATATATATATATATATATATATATATATATATTAGATGAAGCTCTGTGTACTCGCCGTCTCCCTTTCCTTAATCTACAGTAGAACATGTCTTAACCCATTCCCTCATAGGTTATTTTAGATCCAACCACTTTGACTAAATCTACCCAAAAGGAGCATTAACTAGAGAAAATGAAAAATTTAGAATTTTGTAGTTTGAAACCATTGTGATAAATAGAGCATTTGCTCCTATTTGTCACAATGGTTTCAATAGGTGTTTTTAGAGAGGCGCAGAAAGGCGTATTTATGGAGGAAAGAGTTAAAAGGACATTAAAAAGAGGTATAAGTACGATTCTGTAAGACAGGTGGTAGCTAAATGCAGGTCAAAAGTAATGCAAAAAGCTCCTATAACTTGACATCTCACCAGGATGCTCTATTTATCACAATGGTGACTTTTACATAGGCATAGAAAGGCGTATTTATGGAGTAAAGCACAGGTGCCAGGCGCGTGACCATTTCATAAATACTACTGATAAACATCTTCAAATACGTTTAGACATCATACTTTAAAAGAAAAAAAGTTTTGAAAAAAAAACATTCGCATAGTATAAAATCATAGGTCTTTGACAAAAGGTATGCAACTAAATGGTCCAAAATGGCAGAAAAAATGCACCAACTACATCCCACGTCTTGTTACGACGTCAATTTCCGCTCGATTTCAACCAAATATGAGTCAATGCACGCGAAAATGTCCTGTCTTTGAAATACACACCATCTGTGGCCTATCATAGGCCGAAAAAATACTGTACTGAGTAGCTTTAGGCGACCGAGTCGCTACCGACACATACATGACGTACATATGTGTGTAGTGTTGACAGATGCGATTCGCTCCGGAAAATCTCCAGTGTCGTAGAAACGAAAGTAACTTTGTGGCTGACATCGACAGTAAGTTTATTTTTTGTTAGATTTATTGAAGGAGAGTGGAAACGGAACATATTATGAGATTCAGTGTGACTTTCGATGTCATCAGTCGTGAAAATGTACATGTATGTGTCGGTAGCGACACAGTCGACTAAAGCTAAGTTGGGGTATATCGTCTCAGTACAGTTCGGCCTATGATCGGGCATTCAAAGACTGGACATTTCCGCGTGTAATGAATCGAGCGGAAATTGGCGTCGTATCAAGCCGTGGAATGTAGTTGGTGCAATTTTCTGCCATTTTGGACAATTTAGTTACATACCTTTACATAGTACATGTATTAAACTATACGAAAAAAAACCAACTTATTTTTCAGCCGTCAAAGTTTAAACATATTTGAAGATGTTTATCAGTAGTATTTATGAAACTGTCACGGGCCTGGCACCTGTGGAGTATAGGGTTAAATAAAAGAGAAGAATGTTCTACAAGCACGTGATACTTCTTTTCTGACGAAAACGTGACACGAGGAGAGAACAAAGGAAACGCTTACCTAAACTTTTCTTAGAACAATGGGCATTCACATTGATGTCAGTAGTAATTCTCTGATATATTTATGGTTTATATATTAGATGTGATAATTATACCTACAGGGTTCAATGTGGTTATAAATGGAATAAACCAACTGTCACAACAGAGGCCTGAGTGGAAAAATAAAGAAGTTATTCTTGAAAACGTTGGTTTAAGCATATTTTATATGTAAATATTTACATGAATTTTGAGTGGAAAAATAAAGAAGTTATTCTTGAAAATGTGGGTTTAAACATACAAATGTATGTATTTTATTTGTAAATATTTGCATGAATATTGTACAAACACAAAGGAAAAAAAGGGATGGAAACGAAAAAAACAAAACTGTTTATTGTGTTCCTCCCCCATAACTTGGAAATGTTTTAATATACACCTACTAGCTGGACCTCTGGTTTGGATCTCTGCAAAATGTCCGCTCATCAAGTGTCGCAACAAAATCCAGAGTGTCCATCAATTTAGTTGCGATTTGTGGATACATTCTGAAGCACACAATTTCAGCCAAGATCCTTCCAACGTCTAGAGGTTAATATTTACACATACAGTAGAACCTGTCTTAACCCTTCGATTGCTATTCACGTCAAGATACCTACCTGTAAATAGTGAAGACCCAGATGAGACAGCTCCTGCAGGAGCTGTCTCATCTGGGTCTGCACTATTTACAAGTTGATTGTGCAACCAGTGCACTCCACAGCAGTTATTGCACAGCGATATATTTGTACAAAGTGATAGACTATGAAGATATATGTAATTATACAACAGGGCGTGGGTACAGAAGGAGAAATGTATTTTAAAATTCAGCAAGGGAAGGGTTAAGCGACAATTAAAAATAGGTATAATTATATACATGTAAGGCAGGTGGTCAAAAGTAATACAGAAAGTTCCTATAGGAGCTTTCTGTATTACTTTTGTCCTGCATTAAGCAACCACCTGCTTTTTAAAACTTCTATATTCGATAAATGATTGGTCGCGTTAATATTTACACATATACATGTACATGCATTCGTATGTTGAGCAGATCTCGGCTGAGACTGAGTGCGTAATAAAGTAGAAGCTGTTCTAAGCGGCCATTCATTTACTGAACATAGGCGTTAGAAAAAGCAAGTAGTTGAATATTGCAGGTAAAAAGTATTGCAGAAAGCTCTTATATGAATTTTCTGCATTACTTTTGACCTGCATTAAGCTACGACCTGTCTTAGAGACCAATAATTAGACACCTTTTTGATGGCCGCTTAAGACAGGTTCTGCTGTATAGAATAAATATACTGTATATAAAAGGGGGCATACATAAATTCACGACTTTGCACAAGCTAACCCTTCCCCTGTTCAATATTCATATAAGAACTAATTATATCATGAATATTCATTAAATCGATTCTTATAACGGCATATGTACACATGATGTTTTTGCCCCGGCAGAAACGATAGAATCAGACCTATACTATACCACAAACACAAGCATACCACAAGCAAGCAGAGCAGACCCTTATCAGACGGCTCCTATTGGAGCCGTCTGATCTGGGTCTAATCTGTTTGCAAACACGTGGTGGAAAGGCGTTTATATGAACTAAAGGGTTGAATGATGCCACCAGCTGAGTCAATGAAAGAGATAATAGTTACACTATTAACCCATTCCCTCATATTGACGACTCTGTAAAAGTCACTATAGGAGCAAATGCTCTATTTATCACAATGGTTTCAAACTACAAAATTCTAAAAGTTTCCTTTTTTCTAATTAATGCTCCTTTTCGGTAGATTTATTCAAAGAGGTTGTACATGTATCTAAAAATAGCCTATAAGGTAAAGGGTTAAACAAATACGTTAACTATCGCTAATACGACCACTCAAAGGAAGTATAAGACTGGGTTTTAAAACAGGTGGTGGTTTAATACAGGACAAATTTCTATAGGCCCTGACCAGAGAACTCCTTTAGGGTCCATCTGATGTGGGTCTGCACTTTTTGCAAATGACCGCTAACTTCTTCCCCACATTCAAATGTTAATATGCAATTCTTTGCGAGCTCGTCCAAATGTGTAAAGTTTTGAATGAAACAAATTTTCATTTTAACCCGTTACTCCATAATTATGCCTTTTTACGCATTTGCAAACAGAGTAGACCCAGACCAGACGGCTCATATAGGAGCCGTCTGATCCGGGTCTACTCTGTTTACTTATGACATAATATAGATCTGATTCTAAAGTTTCTGCCAAGGCCAAAACATCATGTGTCCATGCGCTATTATGCATCTAATCAATATTCATGATGTCATTATTTATTACATGAATATTCATGAAGAAAAGGGTTAACATGTAATTCCTCGTGAACTCGTCCAAAAGTGTGCTTTGAATGAAAACCAATTTTCTTTTTAAGGGGTGTTTCTCAGATCTATGTACAGATAACGGTGTGAATACTCAAATACTAAAATCGTCATTTCTCCACCAAACCCTATGTCGTCTCTTCGAGACGATTCTAAAGAGTGATCATAACATAGGGGTTGGAGGAGAAATAAAGAAGTTATACTTGAAAATATTGTAATTTACGCATCTTATCTGGAGCTCTGGAACTTTCTACTAGACGTGTTTAGCCGATGTGACCTCTGGAAAATGATGCAGACTCTGTCAGTGCTCATTCATGAGCCCTCTAAGGCTTGTCTGATTTTCACTGTTCACCTATATCCCTATTAGGTCCAGAAAAAATACGCTTGTAGTTTACTTATATAGATCTAGATCTACAGTAAAATCCCTCTGAACCGGACTTTCAAATTAATATACTGATCTGTAAGACATGCAACATTACTGTATATTGCTTTAAATCATGCATACATCTCGACAAAAAGTAATAACTGAACTGATAAATGCAATACAAAATAAAAATTTAAAAGAATTACTGTTGGGTTGGTTGAGTTCTTATCTCAATCACGAAGCGACCATATACCCATGTCAGTTTAATCTCTGTATCTCTCTTCATCACCTCTTCTTGGATGAATCTGGTTGTTTACAGACTTATTGAAACGCATTAATTCATAATCTAATATTACGACTTGATCGACAATTAATTGCTTTTAACGAAGGGCAGATTGGTTTAATATTTGCTTATACTCCGGACCCGCAGCAGACGAATCTTATCGGCGCGTGATTATCGCGAGAATTTCCCGCCTCCAGCGCGAAGAGCAGCGGCTCGGTCTACATCAGGTTCGTAACCAAGGCATGCGCAAATACTCGAGAAATCTGCCTCACCGTGACACGTGCCCTAATGGGACTCTCGTGGCCCGATAAGCTGACATATCTGAATTGTTAACACCATTTATCTGTTCGTATCTTGAAGAGTTAGGGAAGTTGTTGAGGTTTTATAAATGGATGATTGTAACGGCATATGGTTTAATCATCTTTTGTTGGACAAGTATGGCATGTATTTTTAACGCAAGTTATTCCATTTGTATTTAATCCGTTGAGTGTGTTTTCCTGACGTCCAGATTAGCAAATTTGTCTCATCAATGATTTACAAAAAAGAAATGACGTTATTGCCAATATCAGGATTGCATTCATATTCTTGAGTTTTAACCTTGTGGTATTTTTAGAGATTTTAACAAAGACAAGTGGAGTATCATTAACAATGGCTTCAACCCTTTACCTCATGAATAATTAGAAAGAAATAATGACTGTATGAATATCGATTAGCTTATTCTTTATAAAATGGCATTATGAAAAGAGCAGCTCCTGATCAGACGGCTCTCAGAGAGAGAGAGAGAGAGAGAGAGAGAGAGAGAGAGAGAGAGAGAGGAGGGAGAGAGAGAGAGAGAGAGAGAGAGGGAGAGAGAGAGAGAGAGAGAGAGAGAGAGAGAGAGAGAGGGGGGGGGGAGACGGAGAAGAGAGATATTTTAGAGTTTTATAATTATTATTCACAATAAACGATCCAATAAGTAATAAAAAAGAACCCAAGATCAAGTTATTGGTACAAGGGGCGATCCATTGTTTTTCTTCATTTTTGTTTCTGACAAATTTCTTTTCAAAGATGGTACAGGGAAAGCTACTCAGAAAACGTAACAGCGTTGCTATTAGGTATATAAACACTCCAAACTGCCCTTGTTTCGAATCTATGGTTTAAGTGCTGTAAGATGTTAAGCCATTCTCAGCTCAGAACCCATTTGGGTCTCAACATTCATCCCTGTCCTAGGCTAACCTTGCTTTACGAAGATTTTTGGCATTTTGCTTGTACATTTATGTTGTTTTATTGCTATTTAGAACCAATAAACTTGTAAATAACAGAAACAATATTACTTGTTTGTCATAGACAGGTACATATAAAAGTAAAGTAAAGTACCTAGTTATAGTCTACTTTCAGTCCGAATGACCGCTCAGCCGACTGTACATTTACTATACCAAAACGTGTCAGAATTATAGTAAAATTTCTCTAATGCCAAATATGTAAATGTCATGCATTGAGCAATCACCTGCTTTTAAATAAATCTATGTTTATTCATAAAGTGGTCGCCTTAGAGGAGTTTTACTGCATGTACAATTTTACGATATTTCAATGCGCTTTTTACGTCATCGAACGATGCTCCGACTGTAAATAAATAAGATGACGCCACGTTGCATTCTATGGTAGCAAAATAGAGGTATCATATTTAAGACATGCGTAGAAGAAATACTAGACCTGACTCTTCCTAAAAGAAGCCTTCTACCTTAAGAAAGAGGAAATTATATTTTCTCGAGAATATGAATTTTTATAAAGAAGCGTGAAATACTGTACGAACAACGCACGAAAGAAGCCCATAAACATCGATTCTAAGGTAAGCAACACGTGTAGTGGACAAGCCATCCTTTGTTCCATCTACTTCACTGGGGCTTCTGTTGCGCCGTTCGATACTGCCTCCACACAAAATCTAATCAGTCAGTATACGGTAATATTGTTTATGTCGCATTTTTATAAGCCAGTGCTTTTTGCTTGCTTCAGGTATGTTAAGTCCTATTAACTTGTATCATTTGCATTTTGTTTAATGTATATCTATGATATCACACTTTTTTCAGCATGGAAGCGTTGCTCTTCCAATAGTTTGTGACCTAGAGGTTTTAAACATGTTTTGCAATTTGATATGATAAAAACTGGTTTGAAGTAAGCAAAAGGGTACACTCGAGACAATAAGGGATTGCGTCCGTTAGCGTCGCAAGAAACGCAATACGATAGCAAAATTTCATTAGCAGAGGAACATTTTACCGGAAGTTATAATTCAGACATCATAATCAGATTGGAAGCTTGCATGATTCCTTACTCTCTAAGACGCTTGTTTCTACCTGACCGGAAGCGCTTCCGCTGTAATCATGATCAATAATGTTTTCCCCAAGAAATAAGGAGATGACATAGCTGGTAGTTCCTGAAGAAGAATTATGTAGTTTCTAAGAGGATGCTTCGATGAGTGAACTCCTGTTTATCATATTAAGTTTATTTGTTTTTATTGCTGTATCATAATAAGAGTGGTGAACTCTTGAATGCGTGATGCGAGTGTTCTGACATTTGCAAACGATGTAGATCCAGATCAGAATGCTCACAGATGAGTCATTTGAACAGGATCTGCACTGTTTTTGATTAAAATCCTTTAACAAATTTAAGCATTTCATACTGAATGGAAATGTTCATACTATACTGTATATGTATACATGTACTTTATTCTGGACTATAGCCTCTACTGTATATGTATACAGTGAAACCTCTCTAAACCGGACGCTAAATTTAGCATACATATCGGTATTGGATACAGGTGGCAGCTTAATGCAGGGTGAAAGTCATACAGAAAGCTCCTCTAGGAGCTTTCTGTATGACTTTCACCCTGCATTAAGCAGCCACCTGCCTAAAAGTATCTAAATTCTTCTCTACTAGAATTCCGGTTTAGAGGGGTTTTACTGTATTTTATTTTGGAATATTTGTTCCGGCCATTGTTCAGACTGTACTGTATGTACATGTATACTTTATTCTGGACTATTTGTTCCGGTCATTGTTCAGACTCTAAGTACAAATGCACTGTATATGTATAATTTATTCTGGAATATTTTATCCGGTTTTGGACACCTTGAAAAGACTGAAACATGAAGTTGTCCGTGTCATAACTTGACTCACCAGACCAGTGTCCCCTGACAATCTTTACCGTCAATGTGTATGGGAAATACGTCAATTACAAAATTACACTCGCTACCCCTAAATGTAGGGAAGAGAACCTATTATGGTTTGAGAAAATATTGAAATCTCTTTAGCTAAAACAACTGTTTCAAAACACTTTTGAACCCTTTCATTGCCATGAAGACGGGTCTGTAACATCGTATGAAAACCGTATGGGTTCAAATGAGACGCCGAGTAACTCTGCGTCTCATGTCGGCGTCTCATGTCGGCGTCTCATGTCGGCGTCTCATGTCGGCGTCTCATCAGGATCAAACAGTTTGACACAGTCTGTTTATATTTTTATAAAAAATGAAGAAAAGTTCTCTCTAAAAATTGGAACAGACGAATATTTGTCCAACAGACGAAAATGATTACATTTAAAGTGCTAATACAGTAAAACGGCCACTAAATTACATCAAATATTTTGTATTAAAGGCAGGTGGCTACTTAAAGCAAGGTGAAAGTAAAACAGAACGCTCCTATAGGAGCGTTTTGTTTTACTTTCACCTTGCTTTAAGTAGCCGCCTGCCCTAAATACCAACTAATTAACACAATTTAGTGGCCGTTATAGAGACGTTTTACTGTATTGATGTGGGAATTTCAAGTACCTTAGGTTCTTTCATGAATAGATTAAACCACAGCTCTAGTAACTCTGTGTTATTTTCATTTTGCTACACAAAATTATCATCCTCTAAACACGGATATACTGTTCTTTAGTAAATTAGAATTAAGTGACGATGACAAACTAATTCATGTACATTCTTTTATTAAGCAAATATGACGTATGGTTTATATGATTTGACTTACCGCCATTGTTCATATATGGAAAAGTTGTTCCATCTGTCCTTTAACCCTTTCCCTCATATAAACGTGTTTTCACGCATTTGCAAACAGAGAAGACCCAGATCAGACGGCTCCTAGAGGAGCCGTCTGATCAGGGTCTGCTCTGTTTGCTATTAGAATTTGATAGATTTGTTTCTTTAGTTTCTAAAATGGTCATAATGTTCCGCATTCCATATTTCATTATAACTATTTTGTCCATGAATATTCAGTAGGTATTGAAATTTGGTCTAAATATAGAACAGGGAAAGGGTTAAAGACATTCCCTTGGCCGGCTTGGGTCTTTACAGCTAACCTGTGAAAAAGCATGCGGCACATGGTAAGAGCTATAGCAGTCTGCCTGTCAAGAACCACTAGAGCGTTCCATGTGAGGCCCGTCTCTTACATTTGATGATTTGGAAATGATTAGATTGCCGCTAATGCAGTATATGTTTTTATTTTTTATTATGCTCCTTGAAACTATAAGAAGGAGCATATAGAACCCGCTTTGTCCGTTCGGCCTGTGAATGTCTTCTAAAGTGCTCAACCTACATTCATGACACTCCACATACAAATATATCTCATTGAGATCAAGTGCAGGGTGCAAACAAACAAACAAACATGGCATGTATATATGAACGCCAGCTCTACAAGACAAAATTGAATTCTCAGCTTTTGAACATATTATAGCTCTCCTCCACTGCAGGTTAAATGGATTCTACTGCAGGCCAAATGTCCAGAGTTTTATCTCTGATATACATAAGCGCTCAGGTTTTTTTAATGTATTTAATCCTTATAAAATATTCATCTGCTAAATTGCTTGTCTGCTTCAAATGTGAAAGTGCTTCATAGTTTGTAAAGATTTGTGAAAATGTTGTCTGTCAAATAGCTTGGATCCAGATAAGATGCCGGGTTACTTGACGTCTCATCTGGATCCAACCTGTTTGCATATGGCCCTTTGTTTGTTAGTGGTAGGCTTCTTAAGGGTTGAACTTCTATTGGGTTCTGACCAACAATGGTCTTTTGAGTGTGTTCCCCTTGACTAATTGTATGTCAGGGCCTCTCTAGACAGAATGAGACGGCTTGCCATATTTTGCACACTTGTATCATGCTTTTACTGTTACTTTCACGCCTATTGAGAACAATGGGGGGGGATCATTGAATGGACCTGGGTAATGTCTTTAAGTAGATCTCGTTGCAATCGTGTCCTGTTTGCATATTTCTATTGCCAAATTCTTTAACGGTAGGCGGTATTACGAATAAGAATATGTTTGACAATGATACAAACTCATATCAATGTCAATATTATTCAATAAGTAAACAGAGCAGAGCTCCTTCAGGAGCCGTCTGATATGGATACCTTTGTATCTATGGAATAAAGGGTTAATGGCAACGTAGCTATAAATGAGGCGTTCTGTAAGTCTGTGAAAATGTAGTTTATTTCATGAAAAGTTGTAGGATATTGAAATAACAATTAAAAATGCGAAAGTTTGATGTTAAAATATCGATGTCACCGATGTTATTTGCTGGGCTGTGAACGATTTGGAAAAATAAAACTTTAAAATAAAATGACGTTTACATGTACACGCAGTTCATGGGTTGCTAGCCATTACAACGCTTGTAACGCTGTGCTTTTATAGATTTTAAGAAAGCTTATGATACCATTAATAGAAATATATTATGGAAGAGACTTTCTGACATAGGAATTTGTGGTAAAATGTTTGCAGCTGTAAAATCGTTGTATAACTCTGTGACGGCTTGTGTTCGTGTAAATTCCCTTAATACAGGATGGTTTGATGTAAATTGTGGATTGCGTCAGGGCTGTATAATTTCGCCGATACTTTTCAATCTTTTCATTGACGATTTGTCAATGTACCTGAAGTCTTTTAATGTTGGTATACCCATAGATGATGAGAAAGTATGTATTTTGTTATATGCGGATGATATTGTTCTTATATCAGAATCTGAAGAAGATCTCCAATTGTTATTGTCGGCGTTAAACGACTGGTGTGGTTTGAAAGATATGCGTGTCAATGCTGCTAAAAGCAATGTTGTTCACTTTAGGATTCCTTCAGTACCACGTACGTCGTTTAATTTTATGTTAGGAGCTAATAGGTTGCTCACTGTAGATAGATATACTTATCTTGGAGTTGTTCTTCACGAGAACCTTGATTACAACGTGACTGTTAAGTCTGTTGCCCAGAGTGCCAGTCGAGCTTTGGGCCTTTTGATTGCCAAATGTAAAGCCGTAGGTGGTTTTCCCCATGACGTTTTTTCAAAGTTGTACGACTCGGTTGTGTGGCCAGTTATTAATTATAGTGCTTCTATATGGGGTTATAAAACATATTCTTGTATAGAATCCGTCCATAACAGAGCCCAGCGATTCTTTTTAGGTGTGGGCAAATACACGTCGAATGATGGAGTAGCTGGGGAAATGGGCTGGAAGCCACCTTTGGTCCGTCAATGGAAATGTATTGCTTTGTACTGGTCACATTTATCGTGTATGGAGAGGTTAAGGGTTAATAAGCACGTGGCACTTTGGTCATATAGAAAATCAAATCGTTCTTGTAAAAATTGGTACTATAAAGTTCAGTCATATTTTTATGAGAACGACTTGAATATATACTGTCGTTTGGAATATCCGATCGCTCGGTCTTTTTCTCAAATTGTTGAGACTAAAACGGTTGGTAATTTCATTAGTAACTGGCTGCGTAGAATTAACAGTTATGTTGGCACATCTGGCCGTGGTCGTAACAAGCTTAGATTGTACAAGAGTTTTAAATTCAACTTCTCTACAGAGCAATACTGTAAAATGGTACTCCCTCCTTTGCAACGGTCGGCTTTTTGTAAATTTAGATTGGGTGTTGCTCCAATTCGGATTGAAACTGGCCGTTATGAGGGTCTTAGTGAAGAGAGTAGAGTTTGCCCATTTTGTCTGGACAATACAGTAGAAAGTGAAATGCATGTGATTTTGAAATGCCATATGTACAGTGATTTAAGGGAAGAGTTGTTTAGAAAAGCATGTACTTTTAGTCAAGATTTCTTAGACTTAGATGATTTTAATAAATATGTGTTTCTGTTTTCCAACACAGACGTGATAAGGGACTGTGCCGGGACCTGCTTTTACATTTTACAGAGACGGCAAGTTTCACTTTGTAAATAGACTGTTATTATTATTTATTTTTTAGGTATCTGATATTCCGGATATGTTTTATATGATATAGTATCATATCATTTTGATCTTTAAGTTTTCTTAACAGGTGTAGATTTTGGACATAGGAGTACTTTAGCTTGCTTTTGATAATTATTCTTGTTTCATTTTATACTCTTTTTTTTAGACCGTTTTGGTACATTGGATCAGTATTGCAATTTGCAGTGATCCGATTTTATTTGTGTCATATTGTGATGTTATAAACATATGTGTTATATATGGCATGCAATGTCATTTTTACCATCTCTTATAATTCCTTTATGGAATGGCTTTGCACTATTTGAAATGTTTATTGTATATGTTTTTATATTTGCTGAATGTGCATTGATGAGATGTAAATAAAGATTCTATCTTCATCTATCTTGTATAAAACAACAACAATATCAAAAGTGTTTGCCTATAGCTTGATAATGTTTGTTGCTGTGAAAACAACACATACACATAGTCCTATGTTCATATACCATTGTTAACCATTCGCTAACCATTCACGTCAATATACCTACCTGTAAATAGTGAAGACCCAGATGAGACAGCTCCTGCAGGAGCTGTCTCATCAGGGTCTGCACTGCATGTATTTACAAGTTGATTGTGCAACCAGTGCACTCCACAGCAGTGACTGCACAGTGAAATACTTGTACACAGTGAAGATATATGTAATTATACAACAGGGCATGGGGAAAGAAGGAGAAATGTATTTTAAAATTCAGCAAGAGAAGGGTTAAACTCATCCAATGAATACTCATAATGGCACTATTTCTTACATGAGTATTACTGAACTAAAGGATTTATATTCAACGTGTTTCTTCTATTCGTAAACGGTCCTTATACAAAAGACACAGAGTGTATCCAATAATCAAAAAGTGCGATGCTAAGAGGTGCATATGTTGTAATAATATGTCTTGTAACTCAACTATCAAATCTAATGACAGGACGTTTTAATTGTCAGATCAATTCAGACATGGACTGCACTACAACCAATATTATATATGTTTTGACTTGAAACGCCCCTAGTTGCGGTATTAAATACGTTGGTCTAACAGGTCGTGCTCTGAAGACCAGATTCCGGGAGCATGCATATCAATGTCGAAATACTAAGCTTAGGGTTTTTTTGTACCAACATTTTAGGAAGTCTGTCCACACTTTGTATTAGCCCAAGCCGTAGAACATCTCTCATATGATAATGATACTACTAGTAGTTTTAAATCGAAAGCTAGGTTCATAGCTGAATTAATTGGATTAAGGATTTACAAATCCCGTTTTCTTTAGGCTTAAATGACATTTTCCTGACTTGGAATATTTCAAAAGATCAGTTTTTAATAAAGAAATTCAAATCTCGATCACATGAAATTCATAAAAAGGGCAATATTAAACATCTGGAATATACATTAATTTTGTATAAATGGTTATTCTTGATTTACATACTTTACGTCTAACTTCAGGTAAACATGTCATGCTTTCTAGACTTTCTTCCTTATCAATATCCTCATTAAAAGAAATTGACGAGTAGGTCGTTAAATCATTTTTAGATCAGATCATCTCATAGGAACAGCTAGTTTGATACAAAGTTTTACTCTGCATGTTCTCAGACCACACATTGATAAGATATCTGATTACACCATTGATTCTTTTTGAAAATTCGTTTTATTAATAAAGGTATTGATTTTATTGACCTCCAAAGTATATTCAGTGACAATTTAAATGTATTTGACAATATTTCTAATTAGTTTAAAAATACAGAACCGCCGATTATCTGCTACAGACATAACACACCCATAAAAAAAATAATTTTCCAATATTCCTGATTATTGAGATTGCGCCACCTCATTTGTTTTGCTATTCTCCGGCTGGTCAGTCATGTGATTTCTGGTAACTTCGAGATAAATAAAGATAAACATCCACGATCTCTTCTGAATAAAGGTCCAAAACATAGAATATCATCCTTGATAGATTTTCACTCCTGTTCGAGGTCAGATTGCTGAGGCTTTACAACATTTTAGCAAATGCTCTATTTATCATAATGGGTTCAAAAGGAGACCTTTACAGAAACGTCAAAAGGCGTCAATATCAGGGAATGGGTTAAGCTTGCATGGCAAGACAGAACGTATATCAAATTCAACCAACATGGCCTTCAAGTATGTTCCATTTCGGCCATAGTAATATTTTCATCTTTCAGATCAATGTTACGCACGTGCGCAAGTGTGTATCGCTAGCTACGCCCCTGGTTGAAGGAGTCCTCTGATAAGGGTCTGCATTCTTTCAAATACAAATCAATATCAAGAGTTAACATTAGGACATCTTTATGTTACAGGACCCTTCCATATGGAACGCCTCAACTGTCTTATATATGCAACTATTACGAGATCAATATAAAACATTGATATATAAACATAAAAGTTGATATATAAAGATAAAATGTTGATATATAAAGGTAAACTTTGATTTATAAAGATAAAACCTTGATATATACAGATAAAACGTTGATCTATAAAGCAAAACATTGATATATAACGATAAAACATTGATCTATAAAGATAAAACATTGATATATAAAGATTAAACGTTGATATATAAATATTCTGATAATGGGTGATCCTTCGAAAGCAAAAGTAGAAATGCAAAAAGAGAAAATTGCAGACTCGGTTTTATTGAGTCTGTTCATGAGTAGTAATTAAAAGTGCAACACTACTCACACCCCCTAGCACCGGCTTAAGCAGTATTCAATTTTCAAAACGATCAACATCAAAACTAATGATCCCGAAGGACCAGAAAATATACGAACACTGAGAAGTACGGGGCGACTTTTTACAGCCGCCACACGAGCACAAGATAAAACTTTGATTTATAAAGATAAAATGTTGATATATAAAGATAAAACATTGATATATAAAGATAAAAACAATGATATATAAAGATAAAACGTTGATATACACATGTATTAAGATACAACGTTGATATATAAAGATAAAACATTGATGTTTAAAAATAAAATATTGATATATAAAGATAAAACGTTGATATATGAAGATAAAACATTGATATATAAAGATAAAACGTTGATATATAAAGATAAAACTTTTATTTATAAAGATCAAATGTTGATATATAAAGATAAAAGCTTGATATATAAAGATAAAAACAATGATATACATTTGTATAAAGATAAAACGTTGATATACACATGTATAAAGATAAAACGTTGATATATAAAGATAAAACATTGATGTTTAAAAAATAAAATATTGATATATAAAGATAAAACGTTGATATATAAAGATAAAACATTGATATATAAATATAAAACGTTGATATATAAAGATAAAACTTTGATTTATAAAGATAAAATGTTGATATATAAAGATAAAGATTGATATATAAAGATAAAAACAATGATATATAAAGATAAACACATGATATACACATGTATAAAGATAAAACATTGATATATAAAGATAATCCATTGATATTTAAAAATAAAACATTGATATATAAAGATAAAACGTTGATATACACATATATAAAGATAAAACGTTGCTATATAAAGATAAAATATTGATGTTTAAAAATAAATCATTGATGTTTAAAGATAAAACATTGATATACATGTATAAAGATATATAAAGATAAAACACTAATGTATAAAGATAAAACTTTGATATATATAAAAACCTTTGATATTTTATGAGAGAAAGTATTATGCGTAGGGGTCATTACTCTAGCAACAATATATTTTTTATATATTTTTATATTTATAAACCTTTTCCAGATATTCTTGTTTTCAAGATACCTCCTGTTCAACTGGTGCTATTGTATGAAAAAGAGCATGATCTATATTTTATAAACATGTTGAGTTCCAACACATTTTTTATCAGCCAAGGGCTGCTACTAATGCTGGCCCATATATCTCTACTCGCGAACTGACTCATATTTTCCAACAGTTTGGATCCAGATGAGACGCCGAGTAACTCAGCCAAGTACCGACACTCGGTCAATAGTTTAAATCATTGCTCGGTTAATTGTTTCTCAATCAGAAAATGGCAAATTGGCATCAACATTTGAGCAGACATTTTTTTTCCACTGAGCTAGAAGGGTTCAGGTTTATAATCATTATGCACTGCACTTACTTGTTTATACATCATTGTTGTTTGTTTGTCCCAGTTCAACAGCGACAACAGCAGTACGCATAAAATGTACTTTACAGAAATTTCCGTCACGGAAATTTTTCGATATAAGTTCAAATTGGCAATCTTCATTACCAGTATAGGGTTTGGTGGAGAAATGACAATTTTAGTATTTGGGTACACACGCACCTTTATCTGTAGCTCTGGCGAGTAACTTGGCGTCTCACCAGGACCCAAGCTGTCGGACACTCGGTCATGTATCATATAATTTCTCAATTGGAAGTAGTCAAAATGGCAGCACCAGATCCAAGTTTGAGTGGACATTATTTTTCATGGAGCGAGAATGGATCAGGTTCATACTCATCATGCACTGCATTTACTTGTTTATACATCACTGTTGTCTGCTTGTCTCAGTTCACCCACAGCGACATTACGCAGAAAATGTACTTTTCAGAAATTTCCGTCACCGGTAATTGACATTCTTCATAAGAATCAGGCAACATAACCAATACCATATTTTAGGATTTTATTTTGAAAATATTAGTTTATTGTAGAGCCGAT
The DNA here is from genome assembly GCA_963576725.1 of Azorinus chamasolen. NCBI lineage: Eukaryota > Metazoa > Mollusca > Bivalvia > Cardiida > Solecurtidae > Azorinus > Azorinus chamasolen. The sequence continues at coordinate 6,372,819 of OY755239.1, read as the reverse complement.
CACTTTAACGGAGGTGGTCATTTAACCCATTCCCACAAATTGGCGCCTTTTGGCGCCTCTGTAAACATCACTTCACTTTTTGAAACTATTGTGATAAATAGTGCATTTGCTCCAAAGGAGCAATGCTTTCAAAACTACGCAATTCGAAAGTTTCCCTTTTCTAGTAAATGCTCTTTTCAGTAGATTTATTCAAAGAGGTTGGGTCTAAAATAGCCTATGAGGGAATGGGTTAATGCAAATCCAGGACGAAAGATAAGCAGAAAGCTCTAAGAGCTTTATTGCATTATTTTCGTTCAAGATTAAACAGAACAGCCACCTGCAACAAAACATCTCCATGTATATTAACCGATTCCCTCCTAGACTGTGTTTAGACCCAACCTCTTTGAGTCAATCTACCGAAAAGGACGATTTACTAGAGAAAATGGAAACCTATGGGGCAAATGCTCTATTTATCACCATGGTTTCCAAACATGACTTTAACAGGGGCATCAAAAGGCATCAGAAAGGAAGGGAATGGGTTAATTGTTCGATTCTAGAGTTTATAATATTAGATTGGAATATTTTAACCTTTACCTCGTTAATAATCATGAAAGAAAGGTCTACATAGTTCCGTCATTTCTCCACCAAACTCTATGCTGTGACTTTTCTTTGGAATCGTCTAGGAGCTACCTTTTAACCTTTTACTCCATAAATACACTTTTCTACGCATTTGCAAACAGAGTTTACCCAGATAGCTATCTATCTATCCGTATATCTGTCTGTCTGTCTGTCTGTCTATCTATCTATCTATCTATCTATCTATCTATCTATCTATCTATCTATCTATCTATCTATCTATCTATCTATCTATCTATCTATCTATCTTTAAAACCCCTTTAACCCGTGCGTTTAAATTAGCACAAGCATCGTTTTTTTAGACAGATGGCAGCTTAATGCAGATTGAAATACATGCAGAAAGCCCCAAAAAGAGCTTTCTGTGTGACTTTCACCATGCATTCAGCATTCAGCTGTCTAAAGAAACCTAAGTTGGTCTTGATCAAAATTCCGGTTTAGAGGGTTGTTATTGTATTACTCTCGATTGTATATGTATTTCGTTATCCACTCTGTCAAACAATGTAAACCCTGTTACTATTATACGCCTGTTTGTTTTCTTTTTAGTGCTTGTATTTACCGTAGACAGCATTCTGTCCTATGTTTCCCGTGCAAACTCCATCTTCATTTATAAGGCGGAGAAACTGACAACACTCGACTATCTTTAGAAAATCCAATAAAATGACGACAGACAAAGTAATTTCTTGTCACTGCTCATCCAAAAATCCTGTGGCAAGATTCCTATATACCCCAGCGGCGGGATACAATTTCATTAATTTTCTTTAAATTACCTCAAAACGATTTGCTAAGAAATGTTATTAACATTGGTGTTAGCAGACAAAAACTAATAATGGGAATCCTTTCGCTCTATTACACCGAATCATGGGCGCGTATTTGAACGGCAAATAATTTCGGGAGGTTGTCATTTGCAAGAAGGAGGCAAATTAAATTCTGTATTAAGATTACAATTTAATAAAAAGGCCATTTCTTAAAGTAATTAACTCTCAGAAACTTTGGCGCGGACACCAGATTCGGTGTCCTTCGCAGCACGTTCTGTCGACTTCGGAGAATCTACAAGAAGAAAGTCGTCTGCTAGAAATGGTTTATGATAAATGACAATGTTTTTACTGATATTAGTTAACGTCAGGTAATACAAAAAGTCTCACTAAAGCGACCACATGATTGATTGATATAGGAGACTGTAAAAGCAGGTGGTTGCTAAATGCAGCGTACAAATGATACAGAAGGCTCCTATAGGAGCTTTATGTATCACTTTTGTCCTGCATTAAGCTACCACCTGTTTTAAAATTCTGGAATTAGACTTCTTTTGAATGGTTCTATTAGCGAGGCGTTTCTGTACTCAAAATGCATGGTAAAAGAAGTTACATTATCACTATGTTTCCTTTCTTCATCTTGTTATTATTCTTCTTATACATCTACATCTAGATATACATCTAAATAATTCTGACCACCTTCAGAAAATTGAAGAATATGTCAGAGGTGTGAGTGTTATGCGAAAGAGGACGCAGAATAAAACAATATAGTAAAGAAAACAGATTGAGGATTTGAATACCGGTATTGCCTTTTATGTGCTCCCACTCGGAACACCTCGGCTTTTTTCTACGAAATAGACTATATTCCGAACCCTGGCGGAATAAGACGAGTAGTTACGAATGTTATTTTCCCTCTCAAAAGAGAGTATTTGTTACTTTAAAAAATTATAAAATATTCGTTATTGACAGGGTGAGGGAAAATAAGTTATTTTCTTTTACCCTGTCTTTAATGAACATTTTATCACTTTTACAAACAGTTTGAATACTGATGAGGCGCCGAGTAACTTGGTGTCTTATCGTTAAATACTGTGATTACGCTTCTTGAAACAACAGTGAATAAAATTGAACCAGTCGACATAAATTTTGTTTGCAAGCGACAACAAATGGCAGCCGAATCGTTTAGTGGTTAGGGGTCCGCGGATATGAATCTCATATCCGGTGTTTAGTTATAGCGGTGTTATGTGTTATTGTTCCTCTGTGCGTATTTGCGCCCAATCGAATGCATGGATTCATTTTCGAAACATGCGTTGGACGAGCTTGTATTGTAACCCTGGCAATGCAGTATCACCTTCCTACAGCGACCATTTAATGGATAGATTAACATTGTTATTTTAAAAGCAGGTAGCTGCTTAATATACAGTATAGAACATGTCTCAAGCGGTTATCAAAAAGAACTCTAATTATTGGTCTGTAAGGCATATGGTAGCTTAATGCAGGTCAAAAGTAATACAGAAAGCTCTTATATACACTCATTTTAACACCATTGGAAACAGAGTAGACCCAGAAACTTTAAACGTTCACAGCGATGGCCCTATCAGATTTGACACACCTATAAGAACGGCGATGTGCACAGTGTTCAAAGAGAAATATGGGTGTTTCAGGAGAAATGCAGGAGGCGAAAGAAATGTAGGAATTGCCCCAGCAGGAGTTCGGCCTGCATTTTAAGGTACAGTAAAACCTCTCTTAACCGGACATTAAATTTAATATAAATATCGGTCTTGGAGACATGTGACAGCTTAATGCAGGGTGGAAGTCATGCAGAAAGCTCCTAGAGGAGCTTTCTGCATGACGTTCACCCTGCATTAAACAGTCACCCGCCTGAAATGTCTAATGTCTTCTCTACTAGAATTCCGGTTAAGAGAGGTTTTGTACTCTTGTGTTTACTGTATACGCATAGTTATTTATCTACGAAAACATAAAAAGCTTCAATCTTGTGCACAATCCATATGCCTATTGTTTGATTTTGATGACCAACGGTCTTTCACTATTTATAACCCTCTTTATGTTTAATATTCATGTAAGAAATAATGATATCATGAATATTCATTAGCTGATTTTTTTATAATGTAAAATGTTCAAATTACATTGTATTGTTTTGCCTTTGCAAAAACTGCAGAATCAGATCTATATCAATCCAAAAGGAAACAGAGCAGTTCCTATAGGGGCCGTCTGATCTGGTCTACTATGTTTGCAAATGCGTGAAAAGGTTTTTATATGAAGGAAAGCGTTAACCCATTCCCTTATATTGACGACTTTTCACGACTCTGTAAAAGTCAGTTTGTGAAACCAATGTGATAAATGGAGTATTTGCTCCTATAGGAGCCAATGCTCTATTTATGACAATGGCTTCAAATTACAAAATTCTACAATTTTCCTTTTCTCTAGTTAATGCTCCTTTTCGGTGGATTTATTCAAAGGGGTTGTATCTAAAAAGTCCTATGAGGTAATGGGTTAAGTCTCAACTTGTTAGATACGCGTATTCACGCATTTGCAAACAGGGTATACGCCCACGCATAGGAACTGTTTGACCAGGGTCTGCTCTGTTTGCTAATGGGAATAACATAGATCTGAGTCTACAGTTTCTGTCGTTGTAAAACAAATCCCTAGTTTATACATCATTATAAAACTATAGCATACCACCATCTATAGAGTCGTTATTTCCACATGAATATTCATTAGGTAAAACCATTAGATGGGCGTTAGCTTACGCTTGACATGCTCTTACTTTGTGTCATTGATGGAGATATAATGCGGTAGAACCTCTCTTAACCGGAACTCCAGTAGAGACGAATTTAGATACACTAATGTGAAGATGACTGCTTAATGCAGAGTGAAAGTCATGCAGAAAGCTCGTCTAGGAGCTTTCTGCATGACTTTCACCTTGCATTAAGCTGCCACCTCTCTGCAAGACCGATGTTAATACTTAATTTAACGACCTGTCTGGAGAGGTTTTACTCTAGTTACACAGTGTCAGAATTGGCACTATACTTTGTATTTTCTATTTTAATTCTTTCATTATTCTTTTTTAGATTTTTTTTCCAGCATACTGAACCAGATTAGATTATTTTGACACGTAATTTTATTTTGATATATTCTCTGAAAAACGGAGTGTATTTGCATAACACACAATGTAGACTCAGATCAGTCATCATGCATGTGATGAGGTGTACCTGATCAATGTTTACTGTCTGTGGAATAAATAGATAACAAATTACTAGAAATTCTGACGAGTGTCAAACGAGTAGACCCTGACTAGATTCCACGTTACAGACGCGTTTGTGTATACACCGTTACACTTTGCAATGCACTAACCCTTTACGCCATAAGTACGCATGTCTATATATTTGTGAACAGAGCAGACCCAGATAAGACGGATCCTATAGGAGCCGTCTGACCAGTCTCTGCTGTGTTTGCTTATGAAATAACATAGATATGACTCTACAGTTTCTTCTTTGGCATAACATTCATGTGTTAATATAATCTTAACAATTAATCTAATTAAAATTCATAATGTCTTAATATCTTACATGAACATTCATGGAGTAAAGGGTTAACCCTTTCACTGCCAATCGCGAATATATGAGGACCTTTGGAAACAGTTTGTATCCAGATGATACACTGAGTAACTCAATATGTGGCTCATCAAAATCCAAATTGTTTCATGTTGGAAGTTTGCGTATAATACATGAAAAGGAAGAACATTTAAAACTAAATATTGAAGCAGACGACAAATATTGCAGGCAACCGTACTAAGCGGCGAAAAAGTTAAAGCCTAAAACGAACCAGATAGGCTGTAATTTGTCTTAACGCCGAAGACGAATCACGCAAAATGACGGAAAAGAGAAATAAAATGGCTGATTTATAGTCGCTGACAAATAAACAAGCTTTGAATTGTACTTCGTTTTCACGTTGATTCGCCTTTATTGGGCTTGACTGCACGGCTATTAGAGCTCATTAGAAGATGGGTCGCTCTAGCTCCGTCGATTGCATGGTATCGGAGAATTTATTGTCTGTTGCTTCCTGAACGTCGTTCGCCAGTGATATTTTATGGGTGTTTAAGTATAATTCCATTAAGTAGTCAATATATGAAAGGCTGCTAATAGTTTCAGCCGATAATCGAGGTGTTTTCAAGGCACTGCCGCATGAGACGCAGACAAAAGCGACCGCTAAATATGTACTATGCAGTAAAGCCCCTCTGAACATGGTGTTAAATTTAGTTATAAATATCGGCCTTGGAGACAGGTGGCAGCTTAACGCAGAGTGAAAGTCTTTTAGGAGCTTTCTGCATAGCCATCTGCCTAAAAGTATGTAACTTCTTCTCTACTAGAATTCCGGTTTAGACAGGTTCTACTGTACTCCATGAATATTCATGCAAGAATTAATTACATCATGAATATTAATTAACTGATTTTCTATAATGGTTCATGAACTAAGGACTTTGGTCTTGGCAGAAAGTGTAGTAATGCAAAAAGCTACTATATGAACCTTTTTGCATTACTTTTGCCCTGCATTAAGCAACCACCTGTTTTTAAGACTCCTGTGTTCAATAAATGAATGACCGCTTATAACAGGTTCTGCTTTATTCATGAAGTAAATGATTTAGTTTTTATCCTGTTGTGATGTCTGCTCAGACTGATCTTGGACACTTTTACTTACTTTCAATTCTACCGAGCCTTTGAGATTCTACGGGTCGAGTGTCAAACAGCTTGGACCCTGATGGGACGCCGGTGCTCTTGGCAGGATAAGATGGTAAACCTGTCCCTGTTCTATGTTTATTTCAAATTTTAATACCCACTGAATATGCATGGCCAAAATTGTTATAAAGAAATATGGAAGGTAGAACATTGTAGCCATCATATAAAGTAAAGAAACAGATCTATCTAATTTCATAAGCAAACAGAGCAGACCCTGATCAGACGGCTCCTCTAGGAGCCGTCTGATATGGGTCTACTCTGTTTGCAAATGCGTGAAAACACGTTTCTATGGGGCAAATGGTTAAACCCATGAATATTCGTGTATGGTATGATGGCATCATGAGTATTAATTAGATGATTTTATTATGGCATATGGAACAAGGCACTGTTGGTCACGGCAAAAGCCGTAGAAGCCGTAGAATGCTTACTTTATATGGAGCCCGATTTCAGCTACAAGTGGTTGGTAAAATTAGAACTTTTGTAAACCATAAGGATCTGGAATCCAAAGTGTGTACAAACAAATGACTATGAGATGTGGTGGTGATCTGGTTGTGTATTTGAATAATAAATCCGTTTTCTTAAACGCTAAACATGACATGATTTTATACAGTCAAAGAACAAATGCGACAAAACGTCACTATTATTTCGGTAATTGTCATCAAATGTACCGAGACAGTACGAATAGTTCAACGATTATAAAAAAAAAGAGGAAAAACAATTACATGTAGTAGGATATAATATTCTGTGCAGATTACTTAATAATGTCCCTTAGTAGCATAACTCGCCGGCTTTCCATAGGTATGCCCCCAAAGTATGGCCGTCCAAGTCATGAGACTAACACTTTGTGTGCATATGTGACAACCTGAGTTGGTTTTTTGCAAATTTAGAACAATTCAATTCAATTTAAAGTTTATTGGCAAATCGGCATATACAATACCTTTGGTCATTTAAACAATGTTAATACAGATGGCCGTTACATAGTTATATACATTTCATACATATACATAATTTCAATTAATACATAAATAGTCAAACACACAATTTTCAAATTTCTAAGAAGCAGTTATATCATTTAGTGAACGATATGCTCATGTGTGTACAGAAACTGCATGGCTTACATTTACCATATACTGCACACAGCAGAACCTGCCATAACCCATTCCCTCATATTGACGACCCTGTAAAAATCAGTTTGTGAAACCATTGTGATAAATAGAGCATTTGCTCCTAGAGGAGCAAATGCTCTATTTATCACAATGGTTTCAAACTAAAAAATTCTAAAGTTTTCATTTTCTCTAGTTAATGCTCCTTTTTGGTATATTTATTCAAAGAGGTTGTATCTAAAATAGCCTATGAGGTAATGGGTTAAGCGGCCATCAAAAAGAGATCTAAGTGTTGGTATGTAAGGCATGTGGTAGCTTAATGCAGGTCAAACGAAATGCAGAAACATCCTGGATGAGCTTTTTGCATCCCATTTGTCCTGCATTAAGCAAATACCTGTTTTATTAAGTCTCCTATGATCAATAAATGAATGGCCGCTTAAGACAGGCAGTACTGTATATACGCCTTTAATTAACACCTTTGTTAACAGAGTAAGCTCCTTTAAGAGAGTCGTCTTGATCAGGATCTGTCATGTTTGCTAATGAAATGATAAAGATATATGGTTCTAGCAGTTTCTGCCATGGTCATGTTCACATGCCCCTATACAGTAAAACCTCCCTATAAGGACCACTAAACTACATCAAATATTTTGTGTTAAAGGCAGGTGGCTGCTTAGAGCAAGGTGAAAGTAAAACAGAACGCTCCAATAGGAGCGTTCTGTTTTACTTTCTCCTTGCTTTAAGCAACCACCTGCCCTAAATACCAACTAATTAACATAAATTAGTGACCGTTATAGAGAGGTTTTACTGTACAGTTAATTAATATTCGTAAAGTCATTATTTCTCACTTGAATATTCATGACGTAAAGGATTAACAACATGGGTGCTGATCAGAGCTGATGTCTGCCATAGGGTTTGCTGTATTTACCTACATAAACAGTCAATTCTTTCCCTTCGTATAAACGTGTTTTCGTGCATTTGCAAACAGAGAAGCCCCAGATCAGACGGCTCCTATAGAAGCCGTCTGATCAGTGTCTGCTCTGTTTGTCCGAGTGGACATTTCTTCAATTTCTTCTCAAAACCGTAAGTGGCTTGTCAAACAGTTTGGATCCTGAAGTTACTTCCGTTTCATCTGCATCCAAACTGTTTGCAAAGGTAATCACAGGCTCTCCGCCAATTCCAGCAGGTACTGTGGGTCGCTTCCTGGCTATTTCGACGGTGAAAGTTAGTTCTTTTGTCGTTTTCTTTTAGCTGTTTCTTTTTGTCCTGCTGTCCTTTGATTATACCGTAAATCTCTCTAGCCTGTAACAATTATGGTTTGCTTGTGGATTAGGTGGACGAGCGTTTTAATAACCGGCATCAGAAATGTAATTACATGCGTTTTTACAATAGATCATGATCAAATATCGCTTGTGATAAAAAGTCTTCAGTTAACTTTTAACACGCTGTTGGCGAATTCACGATACTCGTTGCAATAGCCTGCTTCAATATTACACACCCTAGCAACCTAGCGTCTAAGTAGGATATAAACTGATTGGCACTAATATTGAATATTTGTATTGATATAAAATTTATGTGGTAGATTAGAAATGAGGCAGACGAAAAATCTGAAACAGTACAACTTGTATACCGTGTTAAGAGTTCTCTCAGAGCATGCGCAAGTGGTGTCTATTTCCGGTCTGAGATGAGCATCAGATGCAATGATGACTTCATTGTCGCACCGTATCTGGGGTTTCATCAAAACGCACGCATTCGTTTAATTTTTTTCGATACAAATTAGGCGTGTAAACTATATCCTGATTGGCTGACTGTTTTACTGCAATGAGACAAATAATGGTCCACCATTTAATGTTTAATGTGGTGTGCAATGCGTCAACTCAGAAAAGTTTGGATATGAGCTTGTAATACAGTAAAATTGAATGAGCATTTAACCATTTACTCCATGAATATTCAGGCAAGATATAATGACATCATAAATATTAACTAATTGCATTTTTAAAATGATAATTCTTTTTTTTTTTTGTTACAGAAACTAGAGATTCAGGTCTAACAGACCAGACCTACTCAATTGTGCAAAGGCCTAAAAAGGCGTAATCATGGAGTAAAGGGTTAAAGCAGGTGGGGAAAGTGTTTAAAATGGTACATGATAACAGGATTGCTTTTGTCTTTGCAGAAATTGATAAACCCACTCTATACCGGACGTTCAAATATATATTAGTGTCGGTGTAATGAGGAAAAGTGACCCCGTAGTAGATCGACCGAGTGGGTCGATATACAAATTTATTATATAGTACTATGACCCCCGGTAATTTTACTATAAAATATAGTGACTCCCTTGCCATAATATAATGACCCCCTTATAATATTGTGACCCACTCTTTTTATTGTAGTAGATCGACCGAGGGTCTATATATTTTATAGTACTATGACCCGGTCATTTTACTATAAAATATAGTGACCCCCTTGTCAAAATACATCCACCAGGGGTGATATACAGTACTATGATCCCATGTCATTTTACTATAAAATATAGTGACACTCTTGCCAAAATACATCCACCACGGGGGTCGATATATCTTATACATGTAGTACTATGACCCCCTCCCCAGTCCATTTACTATAAAATACATGTACATGTATTGTGACTCCCTTAATAAAATACATCCACCGGCGAGGTCGATATATATTATAAAGTACTATGACCCCAGGCCGTTTTACTATAAAATATAGTGACTCCCTTGCCATAATATAATAAACCCACCTTATGACATTTTGACCCACTCTGTTTATCGTAGAGGGGCACTTTTTCTCGTATTATAAAGTCTCTAAGCGCGGATCCAGCGGGGAGGGATGTGGTGGGTGGTCCGGACCCATTGGTTTTCTTTACTTGGAAAAAAGTTTTTTTAAAAATGGAACATAATGCATATTTTGCTCGTCATTTCATATAACCAGACCCCACCCCACTCCCTCCCGTTAAACAAACATATAACTTATCAGGGGCAATGACTTTTTAGGAAATCAAAGGACACAAGTCACACAACTCAACTGATCATTTTGTTACCTTAACATGGTGTGAAACAATCACTTAAAAATAGATGACTCCTGCTTGAGCTGTGAAGAAGATACATAATGGTATATATTTGCTACGATTTAAGTCTTAAAAGAATCAAGGGAAGCAATTCTAAGTTTTAATGTCATCAATTATCTATCCATCTCTAAATATGTTCCTTCACGTTTTCAAAGGAAGTTTTCATTTATGTAACCACTGGCACAAGCAAATTATTGAATTGATGCAATTGAACAAGGTACAAAGTTTACAAACCATCAGATTTTTCACTATTTTAACGCATATTTTAACTAATCAAGGACAATACCTTTATAATAACAATGAAGAGGGACTGAAAACACAAAGGTTCACAACAATTCATGGTGGGCAACATTTCTGTGAAGTTTCAAGACTGGCCTATTAGATTTAGAGTTATGTGTGGCTCAAAGTTCGTAATAAACTACAACACATTCCAACTTGTCATAGGGGCAACAACTCTAAAATAGCCAGGGACAGAGAATTGAAAATATAAAGGTGCAAAATAACTCACGCTGGGCAACATGCCTGTGAAATTTCAAGACTGTAACCAAATTAGTTTCAAAGTTATGAGTGCTGCAAAGTTTATCATTAATGTAAAATTCAAACTATTTAGGGACAATAACTCCAAAATTATCCGGGGAAGAAACTGAACATAAAAGGTGCACAACAGCTCATGCTATGCAATATTTCTGTGAAGTTTCTAGTCTCTGGCCATATTAAATTCGGAGATATGTGTGGCTCAAAGTTCGTAATAAACTATGGCAAAGTCCAACTTGGCAGGGCCAATAACTCCAAAACTATCAGGAAGAAGGAACTGAAAATATAGAGGTACACAACAACTCATACTGGGCAACCTTCCTGTAAAGTTTAAAGAATCTAGCCTAAACGGTTTCTGAGTTATAAATGCCGCAAAATTTGTCATTAATTATGGCAAATTCAAACTATTCAGGGACAATAACTCGAAAACTACCAGGGGGAGAACTGAAAATATGGAGGTGCACAACAACTCATGCTGGGCAACATTCCTGTGAAGTTTCAATATTCTAACCTTAACAGTTTTTTTAGTTACGCGTTTCGCAAAATCTGTGACAGACAGACAGATGACAGGACAACTCTGGCAGAAACAATATGCCCCATATACATTTGGTGGAGATATTTATAATGATAACTAAGTAGGAATTTACTTCACTTTTATGTACACTTTTTAGGGTCAGTTTGTTATCTCGTATGTGAGGTCAGTTTCTTATGCGTAATGTGGTCATTGTACTGTGACTCACTCGGTCATAGTACTATAACCGGGGGTCATAGTACTATACACTAACTCGACCCCGGTCGATCTCTTATGGGGATCAGTTTGTTATATGAGGAGTATATAAGCATAAGCAATCGCCGATGCAACATTGGCAGCGAAAGATTTAAAACCCTTTATCCTTTACCTGATGAATAGTCATGCATGTCTTCGCCAGGCGCGGATTTAGGGGGGTGGGGTGGAACCGGCGTACGCCCCCCCCCCCCCTAAAATTGCCAAAACATTTTTTTAGTAATATTTTAGATCTATATACAGTAAAACCTCTCGTTAACGACCACTACATTGTGTTAATTAGTTGGTATTTAAAGCAAGGTGAAAGAAAACAGAACGCTGTTTTACTTTCACCTTGCTTTAAGCAGCCACCTGCCTTTAACACAGCTCTTTTTCAACATGTATTACAAACACACTATTTATTTATGTCATCAAAAATCTAACCCCCCCCCCCCCCCTCCAAAAACAATTCTACGTCCCCCCCCCCCCACACACACACCTAATCGGAAATCCTGGATCCGCACCTGTTCGCCCATTATGAACATCAATTATTTTAATAATTGCATCAAAGTATAAAAAGAAAATCCATTGCAAACAGTATAGACACATTAGCCAGCAAAGCAGGTCCAGTTCAGACAGTTCCTTTAGCCATCTGATCTGGATATGCCCTGTATGCAAAGGAATCAGAAGGTGTTTGTATTAGAAAATTATCTATACTTTTAAATCTAGTATTTATTACAATTTCGGACGCCAGACTACCCTGTTGCGACTCATTGAGGACTGGTGTCAGGCTTTGGATAACCGTAAGTATGTCGTAGCGATACTTATGGATCTTTCCAAGGCTTTCGACTGCCTTCCACGTGACCTGTTAATTGCTATACTTAAAGCATACGGACTATCCACAGAAGCAGTTAATCTAATACTCTGTTATCTAAAGGACAGAATGCAGCAGGTTAAACTGGGATCCAAAGTCAGCAGCTGGCAAAACGTAGTAAAATGTGTCCCGCAAGGCTCTATATTAGGACCGTTACTTTTTAATGTTTTTATAAATGATATATTTTATGTAATCAAAGATTCAAAAACTTTACAATTATGCTGACGATAATACTATCTCGTTTGTATATTACAATATTGATATACATGTACTTAAAGATACTTTGACCCGTGAATGCCTCTTGCTTGTCCAGTGGTTTGAAGACAACTACATGAAAGCAAACCTAGAACAGTTTCAGGCCATCTGCATAGGCAAGAGGACTCATGAACTGATTGAACAATTTCAGATAGAAGATATATCCATTAAATGTGAATCCAACGTCACACTTTTAGGAATAAATATTGATTTTATGTTGGCATTTAATGACCATGTGGCTGAAATCTGTAGAAAGGCCTCTCGTCAACTGGCTGTTTTAAAAAGAATGGGCAATCTACTTACTATCGAATGAAAGTTGACTATTTTTAATTCATTCATTATGTCAAATTTTAACTACTGCCCAATTGTTTGGCATTTTTGTAGTCAAGCTAGTACCCGAAAAATGGAAAAGATCCAGGGGAGGGCTCTGAGATTCATATATAATAACTTCACATCTCCTCTCCAGGATTTTTTAACAGCTAAAATAGAAACTTTTTTACATATTAGCAGGATTAAATTAATGGCTGAGGAAGTTTTTAAAATTCTTAATAAAATATCACCAGAATATTTACATGATCTTTTTCAACTGAAAAATTCCTCTTATGCTTTCAGGAAAGAGAAGCTTGCCTCAGTCCCAAGGGTCAAAGGTACCAGGTATGGGCTCAGGTCATTCAGGTATGAGGCTGCCCGGGTGTGGAACAGCCTCCCGAATGAAATCAGAACTGCTGAGTCATTCCCCTTATTTCGGAGGCTGTTGCACACTTGGACTGGCGACATATGTGGATGCCCTGTATGCTCTACCTAGTTTGTACTTACCTTGTCAATGTTTTTATTTTGGTTTTTATACGCCCACCTAATAAAGGTGGTCGTATATTGTCGTGGCCCTGTCCGTCCGTCCGTTCGTTCGTTTGTTCGTTCGTCCGTCAACATTTTGTTGTCCGCTGTTTTCTGGGAAAACTATTTGACAGATATTAATGAAACTTCACACAAATGTTAAATGCATCAAGATCTGAAGCTAAGTTGATTCTGAGGTTCATTTGATTTTTCATTTCAGAGTTATGGCCCTTGTCCTTGAAAAATATGCAAATAGTTTGTCCGCTGTTTTCCGGGAAAACTATTTGAGAGATATTAATGAAACTTCATACAAATGTTTAATGCATAAAGATCTGAAGCTGAGTCGATTCTGAGGTTCATTTGATTTGTCGTTTCGGAGTTATGGCACTTTTACTTAAAAAATAGTGCAAATACATGCAAATAGTTTGTCCGCTGTTTTCTGGGGAAACTATTTGAGAGATATTAATGAAACTTCACACAAATGTTTAATGCATCAAGATCTGAAGCTGAGTTGATTCTGAGGTTCATTTGATTTTTCATTTCAGAGTTATGGCCCTTGTCCTTAAAAAATATGCAAATAGTTTGTCCGCTGTTTTCTGGGAAAACTATTTGAGAGATATTAATGAAACTTCACACAACTATTTAATGCATCAAGATCTGAAATTGAATTGATTTTGAGGATCATTTGATTTTTTGTTTCAGAGTTATGGCCCTTGTCCTTAAAAAATAATGCAAATAGTTTGTCCGCTGTTTTCTGGGAAAACTATTTGACAGATATTAATGAAACTCCACAAAAATGTTGGGTCGATTTTGAGGTTTATTTGATTTTTCGTTTCGGAGTTATTGCCCTTTTACTTAAAAAGAAATGCAAATATATGCAAATAGTTTGTCTGCTGTTTTCTGGCAAAACTGTTTGACAGATATTAATGAAACTTCATACACATGTTTAATGCATCAAGACCTGAAGCTAAGTCGATTCTGAGGATAATTTGATTTGTTGTTTCGGAGTTATGGCCCTTGCACTTAAAAAAATAATGCAAATCTATGCAAATATGAGGATGGCCATAACTTTTTCATTTGAAATTATATTTACTTCAAATTTTTTATATGGTTAAACCTTAATGTGAATTTTCACACATATTGCGGGGGTTTTGATATGTCATTTTATTCTAAAGTTATGGTCCTTGAAGTTCGTGTGTTTGTTGCTTTGTTAGTCGGTCAACTTTTAGTTTGTCTGTTGTTTTCTGGGAAAACTATTAAAATGATATAAATGAAACTTAACACAAATGTTTTAAGCAACAAAATTTGAAGCTGAGTTTATTTTGAGGTTCATTCAGTTTGTCTTTACAGAGTTATGGCCGTTGCACTTTACAAAAATCTGCAAAAATGAGGATTAGCTGTAACGTTTTTATTTAATAAGATTTTCACTTCATTTTTTTAAAAAATAGTATCACCTTAATATGCAAATCAAGATCTGAAGCACAGATTAGAAAATGTCAACACTTATAAGGCATGTTGAATCAGAGAAAGTTTGCAAGTGGGCGTATTGTGTACCGTATGCGTAACTTCAGTTTACATTACCTAGTATTATTAGACCTTCATACATATTCTTTGTCTTTTCTTCTTGATATGTTGTGAAATTTTAGTCATATTCTCCTTCTTCTTTAATCATCATCTTCTGCTTCTTCTACTTTTTCCTCCTGTCCTTTTTTGTGTATGTTATAGTGTATATATAGCCATATTGCTAAATACTCAATTGCAATGTTAAAATTGTAGGGGAAGGGCCGTAACTAATGTTGGAAGAACTTGTGGCCCAACCCCCTTTCAATATTTATTGAAATAAAATATGTTTAAACTACCGTATGCGGTACTCTTGTATTTGCTGGCATGTTTTCTTTCTCTCTTTTTTAACGCTTGGTCTCTTTGTTTCTAGAACCTGTTTGAAGTCAGCTTTTGTTTCCCGCTTTTATTATTAAAACCCCTTGTGTTTGCAATCAGCTTTTTATTTCTTAACTTAATTTATATATGTAATATATTTAGGTTTCTTCCACAGGTAATCGCTTTAAGTCTTTGCTCTCAAATAGGCCGTCTGACCGCAATCTGATCTAGATTGCTCTTGGGTGCATGATAATCATAGCATAAGCTGCTCCAGTCAACTAAAGGTATCTAGCGTAATTGGGTGAGGGAAATACAAATATCAGATTAAATCATTGTTTTATTGATTTTTAGTAGATCTAGATCTAAAATATTACTAAAAAAAAAGTTTGTTTGGGCAATTTTAGGGGGCGTACGCCGGCTCCGCCCCTCTAAATCCACGCCTGTAAACCACAATTTCAGTAAAATAACTGTGATACTTTCATGTGAATGTACATACTGTCACGAAGTAAATACAGAACTCTCTATTTACTTCGTGATACTGTGATACATTTTGTATGCTTGCTCTACTTAAAATTTAGAGAGCATATGAGCAATTGTATCAACAAAGCCAATAGAATAACAGGTCTTATCAGACGAACATTTTTACATATTGGAGTGAAACAGTTTAGACAACTATACAAAATTTTAGTTAGACCCATTTGGAATATTGCAATGTTTATGGGCGCCTTCATTTATCAAATAAACGTGCCACTAAGCTAGTCTGGTGTGTCCGTGATCTACCGTATCAAGAAAGGTTGAAAATTCTAAAAAATACCGTCTCTCTCTTACCGTCGATTTCGTGGAGACATGATCCAAGTTTGGAAACTTTTACATGGGAAGGAAGATATTAACTTTGATAAATTCTTTGAAAGAATGATTATAACCAACCGCTTTTTGCGGGGTCATTCACTACACCTACAAGTGAAGGCATCTGCTAAGGAAATAAGAAGGAACTTTTTCTCAATCCGGGTGGTTGAGCCATGGAATTCATTACCAGAAGAAATAGTTAGCTCGCCTACAATCAATATGCTAAAAAATAGACTTGATAAATTAATGAAGATACACTATCAGACGATACTCCCGGAAAACCGATCGTGGTCTACACTCATTGAGGGAGTTATAAAGGACTAAAGTCATGCGACTTCTACAGGATAGGTAAAGGTAAAGGATAGGTATGTGATATTTTTCTGTTTGCATGTTCATACTTCTGTTGCATTTGTTTTTTTACTCTTGTTTGTCGGAATAAAAGCCCATCAGGGCTTATGTCATTATGTTATGAATATCCGACGTTAAATAAAACTTGTCTTATGTCTTATTATGTCTTAATCTAAGAAGTTCTGCTATAAATGGCGAAACGGTATTTTAAGAGCGCTGATTTAGCAGACGAGTAATGCAATTGTATTTGTGTAAATGTTACAGTGTGTAAGTATAACAACACCGATTTAAATTCCCGATCTGAGTCGATTGAGCGCATTCCAAGCTTCTGCCAAACGAAAATTGATTTGGGGTTTATGTCCTGGTTTCCACGTCTTTTAAAAGGATCATTGCGTAAATTAACGTGTTTAGATACCGTCAAATGGCAAACAGAAAGCCAGAGGAAAGTCAGACAACCCCAAAAGAACATATACCAGGCCTTCCTGACTATGGCTGGAGGGTGAATTTGGACTTCGAATTTAAGGAAAAATGTAAACCTTTCCAGACTCCGAGAATCAACCAGATACCATCTTTGTTTGGTCTTGGTTTAAGGTAAATGCTTAATAACTTTATTACTGATAGGAGTACAAATGTATTACACCTACACCTTTGAATTTCTCATTTCTTTACAGTTATAGAATCAAAGTGGAACATGTTGCCCCTCATCGCACATGAAGCAGGTACAGTCGACAATTTCAAAATAATTGTCACTGTGCCTGTTGTCATGTCAATAACCTCTTCAGTATAAATAGCAATCAGTGTATATAGTTTTAAACCCGAATTTTACTTTAGCACTATTTCACTTCTGACTGAAGCCTGTATATTATACACCGAAATTATTTTTTTCCAGCGTCAATACATAATCTTCAATTTTGAAGGAGTATTGTTAATTTGAAGAAGAAGGCAATTTGGGCACATTTTGAATTGATCTGGCATTGAAACATCTATAAGTCTTAAAGAAATGCAATTAAAGTATCAAGCAGTTATTCCATACCTCATCTAGATCCAAACTATTTGCATATATCTAATCACAAATCCACTGCTAACATTGGCAGAGTTCTCCCAAATGAACATGTAGGAACCGTCTGATCAGGGTCTGCCCTGTTTGCTTACCACATGATATAGATTCAGACAGACCTTAATTGTTCACAGAATTCTTGACTTATTTTGCAAAAAACGCATTTATTAAGTTTCCTCATTGTTCAAAAATATATGTTTTCCTATTATTTCATAAGTTGGATTTGTTTGTGTGGAAATAAATGACCGTTTGTACGGCGAAAATGTCGAGTGATAAAAATCATCGGTCTCACCACGGAATTTCGTGTTCTGGCTAATCAGATTCACTAATAAACGTGGGAATTCAAGCTAATAACCGTTCAGTTTGCTTTCTTTTCAGAAAAACATATTTGAACATATTATTGTTATTATACAACGTAGTTATAATTAATTACGTCGCTATTGGATTTTTTTCAGAGACATTCATTCAGTCGTAAATTTTCAAAATGGCCGCCATTACGCATCACCGATTTTTTCTGCAGTTAATGCGTGACCTCTGAACTTTGAATACATGTGCGGTCGGTCAATTGTGGTCGAATATTTATAATTTATACATGCTTTTAAAGTGCATAAAACGGAGATTTTCACCATATAACTTTTTTTTTATACTTACCAATCTGAATTCCAACAAACTTAACTTGACTTTCAGAGTTTGTACTGAGCTTGTTTCTGGGTTAATTTTCTCGGAAGTAACACCATCATTTAAAACAAACGATTTTCTGATTGGATAACACAAACTCATCAATATTCATTAAGAATAACATCACCGCATTTATCTTTGAAGACACCCACTGTCAAATAACCATGTCCTTGTTGACTGACCTATACGAAATTGCCGATAATCACCAGAAAAATCCATGGTGATTAATTTTAACTACAGACATGGCATTGTTATGATATACCAATTTTCTTGATTTTTACAGCAAATAAGTGATAAATTAAACCTGATTCTATAGATAGGTATATATATTTTTAAAATATATTGATGGTAAATGTGATTTAAATGCATTTAAAGTTGACTACCCTACAAAAATAAGTGTAAATCAGATAAGCTACTGATAAGCCACTGATGCTGTGAATAGATTATTAGTTTTATCTGGGGTTGCTATATAATAATAATAATAGATCTGACTCAACAGTTTGTGTCAAGACCAAAAATTCCCTTGAAAATCTATAAAAAATTCAGTTCATAAAAATTCATGAATTGATGTCATTACATGTATTTCTTACATAAATATTGAACAGGTAAATGGTTAAAGCTCAACTCGCTCATCCATCTGTTACAGTTACAGTAAAACGCCACTAAACCAAACATTAAATCTAGCATAGATATCAGTCTTGGAAACAAGTTGCAGCTTAACCCTTTCCTCCAGGAATATTCATGTAAGAAATAATGACATCATGAATATTGATATGTTATAGTTAGTGGTGTCCCTATAATCGATTATAATTGTAAATCAGTCGAGTTCAGCTACAAAGATTCTAGGACATTTACCTCCTGACCTTTCCCCCCCTATTTGGGCTTGGGCTGATATTTGCCCCCCTCCCCACTGTTTTGGTTTGGGCGGACATTTGCCCCCTGGTATTTTTGATGTGGCGGACATTTGCCCGCTTCAATTTTTGCCCCCTTACACATTACAAATATTAAAGACACCCAGGACTCAAGCAAGAGCTAGATTTGGGAGAAAAAGTCTCCCTAACCCTGCTGACTTCTCCCTGTTTTGAGCTGAGGGAGAAGTTTTATTATATAGAAAATTATAGGGAAATACAAACTCAGGACCAAACTTTTCCCTCAGTATCACTAAACTTCTCCCTAATGGAAAGCTCCAGCTTGAGCACTGACATTTAGCTGTGTATATATTGTTGAGCCAAATCTGGTTGACACAATGACACTCCCAACCTTTTCTATTTGTCAAAATGGTGAATCATAGTTAATATAGGAACTTCAGAGTAATAGATTTGGCTCAACAACAGTCTAAACAGTTAAAATATGTCATGGTGTCGACAATATTTGTAATGTGTAAGGGGGCAAAAATTGAAGGGGGCAAACATCCATCCCGTTAAAAATACCAGGGGGCAAATGTCCATCCAAGCCAAAATAGTAGGGGGCAAAAGTCCGCCCAAGCCCAAATAGGAGGCAAAGGTCCTGGGGCAAATGTCTGTATACCAGCCACAAACCAAGCACTTGAGCGCGACATTGACATTTCAATAAGCCAAAGTTATTTGTAATCTTACACATTGCGCGGCATGTTTGTAATCATATTTTTGTGGTATTTCAACACTAAAACTATATCACAATTCCTATATTTGCTATTAACTGAACAACCAGGGTTCAAACTTAGTGCTCACATTCTCGCGAAATGCCAGTAGAAAATGAAAATTGCGAGTTGAAATTTAAAGCACTCGAGAAAAAAAATTGAGTGCTTTTTCGAACATTGCAATACGATGTTATTGAAATCTAAAGATTTATATCACAAACAGTGATTGTCTCAATTAGTTACTGATAGAAACAACCATATAATTATATTCCTTAAATATCCGAATTGTCTTTTCTTTTTCTCCATCCTACTGTTACTATTCATAGTAAAATTAGTATGCATGTGGGAAAACCCCGGTGAAACTGCATACACCCCATTACTTTAGTCCAGTTT